>JAWNNS010000348.1:0-287881 GCA_035044605.1 Scaptomyza cyrtandrae | reverse complement strand
CACATGTGTCACACACACACACACACACACATGAAGAGGGGAGCTGGTCTGTGTGTGTGTGTAAGTGTGTAAGTGTGCCCAGTCTCCAAGACGCGCTCTGATCTTTGTCAACACTTTTGCCTTCTGTCTTCTTATTGTTATTCGCATTGTTGACGCCTCCCCTTTTATATATTCATTCATTGTTTTTTTTTCTTTTTTCGTTTTTGTTGTTGTTGCTGTTGCTTTTGCTTTTAGCTACGCTTGTGTTCGAGAGAGAGTTTCCAGTTACAATTCAGCTGATAAGTTATTTACTTTGGGTTGGATGGGGGGGCTTTATGCTTTGGCTTTGGCCGTCTTTTATGTCTGTCCGTTGGCTCTGCCTCTCCGTTTCGAGTTGGCCCTGGCCCAGCCCCAGCCACAGCCCCAGTTGGCTGCCTGGTTGGTTGAGAGAAAGATCGTGTGAGCGAGAGCGACTGCGAGTGAGAGAAAGAGAGAAAGAGAGATAGAGATAGAGAGGCCAAGCTGTGGCCAAGCGCATTGAATGAATATCAGCAGTCGAGTCAAATACTCTGCCGGCGTCGACGTCGCCGTCGCCACAGCACCCAAATACAGTTGAGCAGGTTTTCGTCTTGGCTGCCCACAGAAAGAGCACACAAGAGAGAGAGAGAGAGAGAGCGAAGTAAGCGCTCGTGTGTGTGTGTGTGTGTGCAATTGAGAGCGTGTGCTTTGCTTACTATTGTTGTTGCTTGTTTTTGTTTGCTTATCTGCTGCCGTGTTACGGTTTTGTTATTATTATACACATATATGTTTGTATGTATGTTTGTATATTGCGTTATTGTTACGTTAAAGCTTCACACCTGTCAGCAGCAGCAGCAGCAGCAGCAGCAATAGCAATAGCAATAACGCTGTCGATTTAAACACGTTTCAAATAGTTGTATTAAACGATCTTTTCAATCTGCCAAGCTTCGTATTCGCCACGGGCTCTCTTTCGCTCTCTCTCTCTCTCTCTTTCAGGTGTGTGTGTGTGTGTGTGTGTTTGTGCTTAGTTGGCTTTTTGATTGGCCAGACCTTGATATCTTGCCTGTACATAGACCGAGGCCGAGGCAGGGCCGGGCCAAGCCCAAAGTTGCGTCCAACACACACACACACACATACACACAAAGTCAACAGCAACAACAACAACAATTCAAAACTGCGTGTGTCTACAACTGGTCGACAACGGCTCTGGGCTCGGCCAAGGCAGCATCAACATCATCAACATCATCATGATCATCATCATCATTGTCATCATTATTTGCATTGATTGTCGACTCGAAGCAAAAAACTGGGCCTGGCATTTGCGTCTGCGCCTTCTTCGCCTTCGCCTGCGCAGCATGCCCATTACAGCAACAAAAACAACAACAACAACAACGGCAACAGCAGCAACATTTGCATATTTTTCCAAAGACACACACACACACACCTATATGTACATAACATTAAGTATAGCTGCCCCGATTTATACATTTATATATATATATATATATAGCTTGCGAACGCCATTTTGTGCTAAAGCGAGAAAGACTCAAAAAAAGAGAGAGAGAGAACGATTTGCAGTTGCAAGGTTTTTTTTTTAGCTTTTGCATGCCGCTGTGCGAGGCACAGCTTGAGCTGTCACATTTATTGGCTGCCGTCTCTCATAAAGAAGGGTTTTTGGTAGGAGAAGAAGGGGTTGGGGTGGGGGGTAGAGTCAAAAGATATAACATACATATACATAAGCGTTTGTATTATAAGCTTTTAAAAGTGTTTAAACTACAAAAAAATACAAAAATCAGTAAAATTTCGAAATGAAAGTTTGAAAACTGAAAACAAGGGTTTTGAATCTTCCTTCGAATCCTTATGACCCAAAATCAAGTGATTTAACATAATCATAACAAGAAAACTTTAAATCTTTTCTAAAGTTCAAAGCTTAAAGCTTCTCATAATATTGAACTAATATATTCAAGCAAAGCTCAACATTGAAAGTCGTTTTACTTGGCCCAAAATGAATGAATGCATCGAGTGTATTCGAATGTATTCGCAGTGAATGAATGCATCGAGTGTATTCGAATGTATTCAAAGTTTTTAAACTGTGCAACGTATGTTGAATGGCTTCGTTTGATGACAGTTGTTGGGCTGTGCCAAAAGTGTTGCCACAGCCTGCTCCTTGCAACTTTCTCTTGCCGCACGCCTCCTGTGTGTGGTGTTGTTGTTGTTGTTAGGCTTGTTGCTGGCCATGCGCCAGAAGCGTTTTAAAGTAAAGTCCAAAAGCATAGTGAGTGAGGGAGAGAGAGAGAGAGAGAGAGAGGCCTAAGAACTTGGGGCACAACACACGTTGCCCCCTAGTGCCACAACAGCGTGTGTGGCAGGCAAATAAACGCAACGTGGCAAGTGAATATGGTGTAGCCAACACTTTACCCATTGCCTGTGCGTAGCGTATGTCAATGTGAATGCTTCCAAATATGTGTGTGAGTGTGTGTGTGTGGCATGTGTCGCATATATGCTAAAGGAATTTATGCATCAACTGCCACAGACACTGACTCTGACATATGCATCATACAGGGTGAAGGGCTGGCGGGAGGGTGGGGGGGGGGTGGGTAACTAGCTGTTTTGGAGCCCTGTGCCCAAGTCACTTTGCATCATCATTTAGGGGCAGGCAGGCGAGCGAGCAGCTAAAGCGTCGCCATTGTTGGGCACAAGTTGCGCATAATTGAAACATAAAACGCTTGGACACCAATTCACAAAAGCCAACGACAACAACGGTAGGAGGGGGAAGGAAGGGAGGGTCTTGAGGGAAAGAGCAGGAGCACTTTGCTCTGAAGCTTTGTGCATTGTGCCGAGGTTCAAAAGAAAAGAGACAATTGTGTGTAAGAAATATGCAAGCTGTGTGCTCTCCCCCTGTCTGTGTGTGTGTGTGTGTGTGAGTGTTGCCAAGTATATGTGTATGTGTATGTGTGTGTGTGTGTGTTGAACGATTTGTTGTAAATTGAAGAGTGCCAAACCGCATATTTGAATATGCCAGCTGTGTTGGATGTGTGTAGATGGTGTGTGTGTGTTGTGTGTGTGTGTGTGTGTGTGTGTGTGTGTGTGTGTTGGGTGCGACAAGCTCATGCCATTTGCTAATAAGCCACAACAACTACAAATTCTACAAGAGAGACACGACCAAAGCAATTCGACTGGCGTGAACTTGTATTCATTTATATGTTAATATCCCAATAATCCTATAAATATTTTCAATTGTGAAAGTTTTTACGTATATTTTTTGTTGCTTCTCCACGCAACAACTGCTGAATGGATTTTAATGAAACTTTACAGTTATATAGCTAATACACATCAACATAGAATAAGATATTGTGTGAGTCCTTAGAGGATGATGAGTGAGTGACAAACAGCAGAACGGATACTTAATTGACAGACTGAAGTAAGAAAGTGAAAAATAATATCATTCGATAGAAAAACATTGTTGGGTTATAGTTTTTAAGGTTAATCATTATGCATTTGGACAGAGCCGCTGGCAAACTTCAAGTCTGCTTATATATTCAATTATATTTAGCTGTTAGGCGATTTGAATTCATTTAAAAGAAAAGCATCTGGCTAAAATGATTTTACGTTGAACAAAACTTATACAAATAATGCCAAATTGATCACAATTGCGAGTTGTAGACATTGAGAAGTGATTTAGGCCAAGAATACATACAGAATGTTCTATAAGCTATATATATTAAAGAATTTGTTTCCAGCGTATGCTTCTAAAACAAAAGTTAACTAAGATTAACTTTGACTTTTCACACTTTAAGGTTAATTTTGTTAAGTGTATTTCAATTCATCTAGATTCCATAACTTGGCTTATTAATTTACATATTATGTGAAAAGTTTTTCTGCTTGTGCAACTTGATTTTGGGTTTGTTGCATTGTTGTATGAATGCTAAGTTGGTTAATTCCTCTTGAAATTATGTTTTAAACTTTTGTTTATTTTTGACTCCTCGTTGCATTCGCTTTTATTACGCTATGACACATTTGCTGCAGCTGCCCCTCGACCACAAAAGAGAAAGAGAGAGAGAGAAAGAGAGATAGAAGAACAGCTTTATCATACTTTATACTCTATATTCTATATTGATACACACACATATATATATATATATATATATATATAAAGCAAATAGCTTCTATGCATCCCCATCTAACCCTCCTCCTCGTTCTCCTCCGCCTCCTTTCAGCCAGGCTGTCCAAACGCCCGAAAATTATTTGCACCCATAAACTTTGCCCGCTTTTCAATTATTTCAACTTGCGCATTTTATTTGCTGCCGCTGCTGCTGCTACTGCTTTTTGCCCTGCGGTTAACATCCACCCACCCACACATGGGGGGCATACACAATGACCAGAGCAGAGCAGATACGCTGTCTCAGCATTTTGCAGCGAAAGAGACAAAGAGAGAGAGAGAGCGAGAAAGAGAGTATGAGCGAGAGAGATGCATTGAAATTCTCTTGACCTGCAGTTAAACTGCCGAAAAAAGCGAGAAGCGAGAAAAACAAAAACGCGACACAAGACAAAAACGACATAGAGGGACAGACGGCGGGACACATGTAGAAGGAACAAGAAGAAGAAGAAGGAAGCGCTCCAGCTATCACTAGCTACAACTTGCAGCATTATTTCTTGCTACTTTCATTTGTTCACAATTTGTGTCCTGCCCTGCGGTGGAAGCTGCCTGCCTGCCTCCCTTCTGCCTGCCTGCTGCGGTTAAGTTCTCCAAATTGCAGTTATAGTCTGCAACATGAGACACATACACACACACACGCATGTACATATATATATATATATATATATATATATATATATAAACGTATATAGTATGCTGTGTCTGGTCGAAGTTTTGTCGGCGTTTCGCTCGTTTCGTTTCGTTTTGTGCAGGGACACTGCCCAATAAATGGGCAAAAACTCGACGCGTGCTTTTTCGAATACACACAACGAATAGTCACAACGTCCAAGGTCCACTTTAAAAAGGGAAGATGGGTGGGAGGGAGTCCTTTACGAATCACTCAGCCACACAGTTGCAGCATAAAGTTCATGTTGCAAGTTGCCCGAATGAACGAAATGCCTGTGCAAATAGAATCGACAGGACTTTAACTTGTTATTGTGAACCCGAGGCGCAAAAATGCATCAACCAGACATCTCTATGTATTTATGTATATATATGTTTGCGTGTGTGTGTGCGTGTGTGTGTGTGTCTCGTACGTGTACTATCAACATCATCGGACACATTTGGACCCCTAGACTCTGATTGCTAGACACCCAACATCCAACATCCAGCTTCAGCTCCAACTTCGACTTTGACTTGGAGTCTCGGCGCTGGGCAACGTCATCGTCATCGTCATCGTCAACGTTTAAGTGCCGCATCCGGTCGTGCCCCAACTCTTCTTCTTCTGCTTTTGGCCAGAACGAGATGGCACATATAAGCTCAGAGCCCAGACTCCAAGCCCCAAACATACACAAAAACACACACACACACACTCATAGCGAGCCGACATTGGGGCGCTATTGATTTTGGCGGCGTTTGCGACTTTGAGTTGGGTGCAAAGTGTTCTTGCCACATGCCGGCATGTGTGTGTGTGTGTTTGTGTGTGTGAATGTATGCATGTGTATAGGTGTGTACACGAGTGTGGAATACAGTTTTTATTTTGGGGTTGGATTGTATGAGAATTTTTGGATTTCTCCTTGCTGCATGTGTACACACATATATACATATATATATATATATATATATAGTTGGTCCATTGGGCAAATGGGCGTGTGCTTTATGTGGTCAAACTCTCCATATATATATATATGTTTGTATATATTTTCACTTTTCGCCTGTGTCCAGCCGAAACAAGACTCCGCCCCAAAAGTTTGATTACGGATTGCTTTTTATTCAATTTTGGTTGTAAACGATTCAACAGGAAAAATTACTTAAATGATTGTGTCTAAGATTATTAAATTAAAATCAGTAGTTAAGTGTTTTAAGCTTGATTTTCATTAGTTAATTAGTGTTGAGCAGAACTCAATTCAAAGTTTTAAAGCGTGTCAAAATAGATTCTTGATTTCAAATCAAACTACAAATAAATATATAAATACTTCAATAGAGTGCAAAAAGTCTGAATATACGACCAAAAGAATCTTAAGCCAAGACAAATTCAACTTGAATCAAGTATTAAAGCTTTACCTAAATGTCTTGACTTTAAAGATTAAGATGCTTAGAATTTCAATAAGAATGAAAAGTTGTGTTAAGTAAGCTCATATTAAATTAAATGGAAAATTGTCATCGTAACTGTTTGTATCTTTTTTTAATCTGCTTGTGACTTACCTCATAAGTTGTTTGAATAATTAATGTATATAATATATATTCGACACTTAAACATTTGTGAAACGATCAGCAGCTAAACGAAGCTAAGTGAAAAGTGTGAGGGGAAGAAGGGAGCAAGCACAGCACGCAATAAGCAATAAGCATAATGCCAACCACATTTTATATCTATAAATAGTAATGATTCCAAAGAAGAAGAAGAAGAAGATTCCAGCAATAGAAACATCACCTGTGCTGGGCACTGGGCGAAGCCATTTAACGTTGGCCGACTGCTCGATGTCAGTTAGTTAGTTGCTGTCCTATTGGCAGAAGATTAGTTCCTGCAACGGCAGCAACTGCAGCAACGACAGCAACAGCAGCTAATAGCCACAATAATAATAATAATAATAATAATAATCAAACAAACAAACAAACCACTGGACATAAAAAAAGAAATAAAAATGTAGTATAGGAACAGCATGGGATCATGTAACGAAAAGTGTAACTGAAACTTAGCTTGGGGCCCAACAAGCGGGGCGACGACAACTTTGACTTATTGCTGCGACAGATACAATTACAAACGATTGCACACCCCAAAGCCCACTTTGCGGTCAACGAATGAATGAATAACTGAACGAATGAATCAATGGATGAATGAATGAATGAGTGAATGAATAGTCAAAAGGTAGTACAGCTATGGAGGCATGGAGACAGAAAAAGGCAGCTTTCTCACCTTTTGGTCGCGAATCGGAAGCGATGCCAATCTCGATTTGTTATCATGGCACAAGCGATGACAACGACGAAACGACGAACGAAACGTTGGCAACTCTTGGCGAATTGGCTGACTCGTGTGCCGTGCCGATTGCAGTGCTAAGAAACCATATCCGATTTATTTTTCTTCAGGCTCACAAATAAATATATAGGATCATCGAACTTTTTGCGGTGAGGATCTTTGCTGCTGTTTTCTTTCTGCTTCTTTTTCATTTTCTTTATGTTGTTGTTGGTATTGTTGTTGGTGTTGATGCATTGTCTGCAGATCGTTGTGTTGGCTTATTTGCGGTTAACCGAAAGCTGTCTATAAATTATTAAAATTGTCTCATTATTCATATAGAATACAATAGATTTCATTTACGTTTTATTTTATTGCAACAAGAACAACAACAACAGCAGCACAGAGAGAGAGAGAGAGAGAGAGAGAAAACCTGACACAGATCGTTCAATTGCCTTTGTTTGTTTGTCTCCCATACAGCTGTTGCTGCTGTTGTTGTTGTTGTTGTTGTTGTAGTTGTTGGCGGCTAAGCTTGCTTTCTGGCCAGGCTTAGGTCACCGTCAAGACAGACGACGACGACCAAACTGCAAAATGCGTGGGAGAATTTTAATGAAACCAACAGACAAAAAAACAAAGAAACACACACACACACACACACACACATTCGCACACACACCTTTAGAATATTGAAGAACCAAACCCAAAAACTTGTGCCAAATATGACAGAAATGTGGCCTCTAATGCATATTTATAGTTAATTCATTTTTATACTACACAAAACCTGCAATTTTCATTAATAATTTACACATTTATTACTCTTGGCTTTTTTGCAGGTGAGTTGACTGGCAAACAAAAGGAGAAAAACACAAACTTGCAACCGAAATGTGGTAAAGCTATTGAATATGTTTCATTAAAGGAACCTTTAACTTATACATTCACATTTATCTCTTACGAATTAGAACTTTCTTGTTCATATTTAGCTTCTATATATTAACATTAGTTACTTCTGGTTCAAACTAATTTTGTGGTCCACATTGCAATAAGTTCGATGAATACTTCCTCATTACTGGTCGTAAGACAGCCAAGACAGACTGAGTATGGAAACAGTTTCGACTGCTGCTGATCTAAATGAATTTCCCAGCGAATTTCTACAGCTTCTGCTTGTGCATTTAGCTGATTTTTCTAGCTCTACAAGCGTCGTGAACATTGCTCCGATTTCCCATACAGTGCTCGAGTTCTCTCTCTCTTTCTCTCTGTGTGTGTGTGTCTAGACATAAAGACAAACCTTTGGCATTGAGAAGACCGAAGAAAGAGGAGGAGAAGAAAGAGAGAGAGACCTGAGTTTTGGGGTCGGTCACATGGCATTTCAATCAGATGGCTGGCTTTGTAAGCCTGTTGAGCTGTACTAGCTGACTGACTGCAACAAGTTAAGTACATGGCCCATAACATGGCCAACGCGTGTAATCGCAACTTGTTGAATTTGCTTTTGGCCTTTTAATTATGCCAGCAGCATATTCAAAGGCGCCCTCTCGGTCAAAACCAAAATCAAGCTCGTTAGCCAGCCCAAAATGCCTACAAGCATCATCATCATCATGGCCGGTATGTTTGATACAGCACGCCTCCTTGTCCCCCCCCTGATCTTTCTCTTTCTTTTTGCTGCCCCATGATCTCTGGCTCACATGGACCGCGATGACATCTCAATAGTTTCTTCTTGTTTGTTTTTTTTTTTTTTGTGGCCTAGCCATGTCAAACCTCTGAGGGTGCATTGTCAATGTCCAAGCTGCCTTGTCAATTGGTTCAACTTAGGAACGGGAACGGGACTGTGATTGTGATTGCTGCAAACGCAGAAAATTTTCATTTCATGTACGTACCATACATACATACGTAACCTGTAATGACTGATTGACTGACTGACGGACTAAAGGACTGATGGACTAAAGGACTGATGGCATCGACATAGCATTTGATGCAATGTCGCTTAATTAGCATTATGTGGGCAAAAACCAACAACAACAAAAACAACAGCAACAACGACGACGACGACGACGACGACGGAGAAGACAACACGTAACATTTGCCTAATTAGTAACCTTGACTGTGCCGCCTGACTGATGACGGATGGATAGATCCATCGCTGGTTGGATGGGATGGATGGATGGTTAGTTAAGTTTGAGATTCGGTTTAGTTCGGTTTTGGCTCTTTGGTCGATTCGATAAATGTTAAATGGCATTTAACTTTGCTGACAACGCTTCTTCTTCTCTTCGACTAAACACAATTCATGCCGCCAAATAACTTTGACTGTGTTCCTGTGCTATTCTGGACCTGACCAATCTCCAACTGCACTTGCTGGCTTTTTGGTTTGTCATCATCATCAACATCAACAACAGCAACAACAACTGACTTACACGAATGGAACACGAATGCGCGGTAATGTTGCATGCATGTCTAAACAATTCAAATCCCAACGACGCCGTACGCAAATTTCTGCCAACGATGACAACGACAGCAACAACAGCAACAACAACAATAACTAAGTGAAACAAATCGTGGCTTGCCACACACCGTAGTCCTAGGGAAGTTGGGCGGGTACGTACGTAAGAGGTATCTATCTCTCAAGCGTGTTTGAAAATTATTGAAAGGTGTCAATGCGTGGCAAACAAACTGCTATTCTGTCCATTCTCCGTTGTTGCAACGCAACTTCCTTCCGTGTGGCAGCTTAAGCAGTCACTAGCAGCACAATGGGCTCAACTATTCCACTAAGGGCTTAACTATTCAGCACTCTGAAGGTTCTTAGAAACGTATCGATAACTTTTACTTGGGACTTATTAAAAAAAAAGTACAAAAGACGACTTGAATCTTTTCTTAAGTATTTTGCAAGCACAAACAAACAAGTTCAAGTTAAAATACGGCTATCTATGTAATCGATTAACTACTTTTATCGATAGCTGAAACTTAAAAATTTTGGATACCTTTACAGATAATAAATACGCTTGAAAAAAGAACATGATATGCACAATAATGCGATAACTCCAGTTGTTATCGATAAATCTACCGATTTAAAGACCACATACTATTTCCTGCTTAGTTATCGAAACATTTCTTCTTATTGTATCGTATATGGCCATCGATATATTTGAAACTTATATAGTGTATATTATCGATTAATTTATTTCAAAAACTCTTACACTTCCCACTGTACCAGTTCTATACATTGCAAATCCGATTGATACCCGGACACGGACATAGAAAGATAAAAGCTGCGACTGTGTGTTTTTTTTTGCTTTTTGTTTTGTGGTCTGTCGTCCGATGATGGCATCTATAGGTTTTGCGGCATGCCCCTGACCTGCGGCAAGTGCGTGTAAATGCAAATGTTGTCAATGTGCAGCCGAAAATTGAATTGGGGATTGGGGAGGCTTTAGTTAAATGCGCGAACGCAGCTATCCCATCTATCGACCGCAGTCGCCATCGCTGTCCGTCCGTACAAGCAACCATTCTATCCTATCCATCCTATCCATACATTCAGCTCTCTCTCAAATCCTTAATACAAATTGCAAAGTAACCGCGACCGACGGCCCAGTCGAGTCGTCAAAGTTGTTGTAGTTGTTACTGCTGATGCTGATGCTGTTGTTGCGGTCGACTAAGCCAAAAAGCAAATCAAGTCGCTGTCGCTTTTGCTGTTGCTGTTTGCTGTTGCTGTGACTATGTCTGCCCTGCTGCTGCTGCTGCTGCTGCCAAAGAGAGAGTAGAGGGAGAGGTGATGGTGATGGAAGCAGCATTCAATGAATTCAATTGCCGACCGCAGACAGCAGGCCGAGGGCCAAAACTAACACGACGCTCGTTGTTGTTGACGTTGTGTTGCACTTTCAATGTTACGTTGCTGCTTGCCGCAGATGCTGCTGATGCTATACGGTTATTGTATGCCCTATAAGGCGCAATGCATGAAGAATATTCGCTTATGGTTGATTAACATTGAACTGTTTCACTTATAGCTAACTTTTTGGAACGATATAACAATCATTACACTTTGACATTGACTGACTGATTGAACCATATAAGCTACAGTGCTGCAATTTTCACAGAAGTTTCCTTTCAACCTCAAAATGCACACTAAGAGGGGGTTTGGCAAAACTAGGTCTCTAAGTTCAAAAAATTCGAATAAATCTTAACTCAAGTCATTGGGAAAAGCTTAAGAGCCTTTAAGTAAGGGTATCCATTTAGTTAAGCCTTTCTCATTTAAACATTATTTTAAATGCTTCTTCTTTTTTTTTTGTGTATTTGTTGATTCTATAATGTAGGCTTGTGTTCAGAGGCATTCAATTGCATCACTGCAAGTGCAACAACGACAACAACAACGTTCGAAGGCAACGCACTAAGTCAGCGCCAAAAAAGTATCTGTTAGGATGTGCAGTTGCATCTCTGCACTTGTATCGTATCTCGCATGTATCGCAATTTTTTAATCGTGCGCCCAGCCGTCACATTTTTAGTTTTTTGGCCGCATTGATATGCAAGTGGCAAAACTGGCGAGACTGGCGATGGTGTTGCTCTTTGCTCGTTGCAAGGGTGCTGGGTTAGCGGGTGGTGGTAAGGTGGCTGCAGGTGCCCGCAGATATGCAGATACTTTTGGGCCTTAGTACTATCTATCTGCAACATGACTTTCAAACGTAATACAAACAGTTCATACATATGGATGGATTGTCTGACTTTCTGACTCTTTGACTCTTTGACTATCTGGCAACTTTTCGATTCGGTCCAACTTCGACAGTCGGTCGATCACGCAGAGCAAAGCGGCAACTTGCTTGCGACTTCAACTGTCCGTTTTGCATGGCGCATCTTCTTCTTCTAAGTTTTTCTTCGTTCCGTTCAAGTGTCTGCCAGTTGTTGCTGTTTTTTTTTTGGCTGACTCGGCGACTTTGGTCTTTTGCGCGCACACACAGAGCTCTCAACTTTCAACTTTAGTTTTAGCGCTTAAGTTTTTGTTGGCTCTATTCGGCTGTCTATTTGGGTTACTCGCTTGCCACATTGTACAGTTAGCCTGCGCCCTCAACACTCTTCTTCTGCTTCATCTTGTTCAGGTCGCACGTCACTTGTCATTTTTATTTACCTTTTTGTTATTTTTGTGTTTGGGTTTTCGGTTTGTTTACACATTTATTTAGTTTTTGGTTTTTTTTTCTTTTTCAACGTGCTGCCGTTCATTCAAAATGATGAAATTGGATTTAATGTGCCCGGCATTGAAGGTTTCAAGAGGCCGGCCCCATTTTAACATTTGAGCCTGTGGCAGGAGCTGAGCAAACACTGAACACAACACAAACTCAGCACAACAAACAACAAAAAACACCGCTAAAACTCGATTTTAAGCACTTGTAGTTCACTGAGTCAAGCATTGGCAGCTTTTGGGTCCATAGATCATGTTCCATGCATCCATGTTGCACTCATTCTGAAGTGTCTGCATGTGTGTGTGTGTGCGTGTGCGTGTGTGGCATCGCCACAAGCCTCTGATCTCACTTAACGTGTGCCGAATTTTCGATTGATGACAACTCTCTAACAACTATCTGGACACATTTGAATTGCAGTCTTTGGGTGGCGAAACTTACGAAACTTTTCAAGTGCAAATCGTTGGCAATCGGTTGATGAAGCAGAATCAGGTTGGGCTTGAAGAAGGAATGATATTTAGCAAAAGGGAATAAGTTAGAGTAAACTAGAAAAAAAGAAAAAAAAGTTGTATAAGAAAAAGTAAAGTATAATACAAGTAAGGAGTTGCTTATAAGGTCAAATGGAATGTTTGTCATCCATCATAACTTACTAGTTTGAAATAGTTTCTTTAGTTAAAGTAGAGGAACACCTTGAATATGTTCAGGTATTATTATTTAAACTTTACAATATTCTGAATTGAATTTACTTTTAATATTTACTTGATTATTAACATCTCATTCATTATATTCTTGTCGGTCGTAAGTCAATTTAAATCTATAAGTTTTCCCCCATTTCCCATTTACATACGGAATTAAGCTACTAGTCTCTCCTATCTCTCTTTCTCTCTGTCTTGTCCACCCTCAGCTTAACCTTATCCATAAGTATAAACAATTTTCTCCACTCCCACTCGTGTTGCACGTTGATCTTTTCAATGGTGTGACCTTCAGTAGCTGCCACGAAGAGAGTGTGTGACCGCGATCCATTTCGTTTGGGTTCCCATGACACCTGCTCCTCGTCAGGTGCCATTAGACACCAATACACACACACACACACACACACACACAGATACAATATTTTTTCGGGCTGTGGTTGTGCACTGACATTCATCAATCAGCCAAAGCTGAGCGTTCGTCATTTATGTTCATGTTCATCATGTTCACACACACTCGCACACACACATACACATACACATTCACATACATTTTAACTGGTTCGACTCATTCATTTTATTCATATCTTTTGAGTCAGCTCAGTTTTTAGCTGTGGTGCACAATGGGCTCTGCTTTGTGGCAGTTGTCAACGGGCCTTACTCTCCCTCTTCCTCTCTCTCTCGCTCTCTCGTTCTGTCTCTCTCTCTCTCTCTCTCCCTCTTAGTGCCTTGTCGTCTATGTTGACTGTGGGAATCTTTTACCCTTTCTCTCTCGCAACAAACAAACAAATAGCACAAAATAACTTTTGTGCTGATAGCAACTGCTGTTACGATAGCAAAGGGGCGAAGGGGTGGAGAGGAGGGGATAAGGGGAGCAGCAGCAGCACAATGCTTATGGAGAAGACGACGTCGACGACGACGACGACCAACCACAGAGCAGCCGATCTGCGACTTGGACTTGCAACTTGCAACTTGCCAAACACTTTCCACAGCTTGCCACAGTTGGAGTTAGAGTTGCCTTTGGTTTTAGCTTTTAGCTTTAGCTCTATGCCGTGTCAGGTGCATTTGCAGTTAGCCATTGTTTTTGCCATTGCCATTGCTAAAGGCGCGCCCCCGCAGCAGCGCAGTCGACGTCAAAGGGTGAGCTGCCTGCTGCTGCCAACATTTGGGTGAAGGTTGGGCAGCTATTCAACGGAGCATGGGGAGGGGGGGTGGGGGTGTCGTTTGCAAGTTAAGTTGAACGTGTTGTTCGGATTATCCGTGAGATAATTTCTTTTCTCTGCTGCTGCTGCTGCTGCTGTTGCTTCGTCTTTTGTTGTTGTGGGTACAAAACTGTCTTGTTCGCATTTGCTGCCTGTCAACGCTTGGACTTGGCTCTACCCCTCGCTCTCTCTCTCTCTCTCTCTCTGTGTGTAACTGTGAATGCTCTTGTTATGTGCTTGTGTGTGTGTGTTAGTGTGTGCCATGTGCAGGCCATTGCCATTATTCCTAATTTCGTTTTAAATCAGATCTCCCAGTGAGAAAAAGAGAAGCTGCTTCAAGCTTTAGCTTTGGCTTTGCAGCGCTGACGTCGACGTCAACGCCAACGCCGCCTACTAAAGCCGCTTGACATTCCTATTGCCTGCCTCAACCGCCACTCGATCCCCCTTTTCGAGTGCAATCGTTATCGTTTTGGGGGCCAAGCGCCGCCAGATTCAGCCAGCATTCAAACTTCAAGCTTAAGTTTTTTTTTTTTGGGTCTAGCGGCAAAGGCCAAAATGGTCCAGAGCCCAAGAGCTGGGATAGATCAGGCGAGGGCAGGTTAGGGCCATTGTTGTTTCTTTTCTTTTTTTATTTTTATTCGCGATTTGTGCTAGCCACCAGCAACAACAACAACAACAGCAGCAACAATTGCCTCCGTTTCGCTTAGAGTTGCTGCCGTTTTATTTTCTATTTGTTATGGCTTTTCTCTTAATTTGAGGTCGTGAGAATCATGGCTAATTAATTGACTCGCTGACTGACACAAACATACACCAAACACACACACACACACATATATATGTATGTATGTTGCTCTTGTTGCATTTGCTGGACAATTAGGCGGAAGCTTCAGGATTTTAGCTTAAGCTAATTTAGGCTACTTGAGTTGAGCAGCCAGCAACTTTCATCTCGCTTCATATTGGCTTAAACAAAGGTGTTATGAGGATCTTTCAGACTGACTACAACGGTTGGACTTGACTTGAACTTAGTTAGTGACAGTTTTTATACAGTTTCCTTTATAAAATAGTTTTTGAAAGCATTTCGAATTATTTCTATAAGTTGATTATCTTGTGTAAAGAAGAAAACACTTGTTTGAGTTGTGTCCAACATATTAACAATGTAATTTAGTTAAAATTTTCAAAGGAAATAAGAAATAATAAAAAATGCGAATTAGTTCTTGTTCTTTTTCTCATTACCAGTAACTAGATTAGGACCTGTTGAAATTGAAAAAGCAATAAAAAGTATTTGATGGATTTTATTATTTAGCTTTATTTAGTTAATGATCAGGTATCGAGTATAATTAATTTCTAGTTTTGCTTACTTAACAACGTTTATTTAAACTTAACAAGTTTCAAAAGCTCAAAACAAGTTTAGTATTATATTTACATATTTTCAAAATCTCTACAACATTTTCGGAAAGAAACATTCAATCGTATGCATATGTAGTTTATATGATGCATTAAGTATGAATATAAAAATATTGTTGCAGTTGCTACATGCAACGTTGCCATAAAACGTTAATATTGAAAAAACAGAAAAAAACAACAACACAACACACACAATTGGGCAAAACAGCTACAAAAAAAATAAAAAATATATATATATTCTCAGATTGTTTAAGCTGCTGCTTTTCTAGCTGCTGAGTGGAGCAGTGAAATGTAGAAGAAAGCTACCAATTGTTGTTGCTGCCCTTTCGTGTTGCTGCTTCCGCATCGATTTTCACATTGGCCACTGCTGCAGTTGCAGTTGCTGCTGCTGTTGTTGTTGTTGTTGTTGCTGCTGGTGCTGCTTTGTTGTCTCTTCCTTAAGTTCATTACAATTTATTTTTATGTGTAATGCAATTATTGTTGTTGCAGTTGCCGTTGTTGTTGCTGTTACTGTTGGTATTGTTGTTGTTGCGGTTGCTGTTGTTGTTGCATTTGCCGCTACATTTTTCTTGTGCCTGGGTTTTTGTTTTTGTGTTTAATGTTTATTCGCGCTACTTGGCGGGGGCGTTTGCACCAGCAGCACCAAAACGAAGGGGTTGTGGAACGGGGGTGCGGAGCGGTGGGGATTGGGTTGTGATGCCAGGTTATGCAGCGAGGTCTTTGTTACACTCTCGGACATGACAACGGAGGCACGACCACGACACGTTGCGAATTTGCCACGAACGTTGTTGTTGTTGCTATTGCTGTTGTTGTGGTGCAGAAGTGGCAGCAGCAGCTTGGCTGGCGGGCAGTGGGCGGTGGGTTGACCTGCCGTTGCACCAAATACAAATACGTGTGTCTAAACACACACATACACACACACACACTAACACACATCTGGCGCTGCAGATCGCGCGATTTCTTAATATGAGAATATTCCCACCATTGTCTTTTTTTCTTTTTTTTGTTGTTTTGGCCTGGCTTTCTGCGGCTCTTAGCGGCCCTGGCGCTGCCACTACTGCCACTGCTGCCACTGCTGCTGCTGTTTTGGGGTGAGTGACTCGACGAGAGAAGTGACGGCGACAAACCGACGACGTCAATGTCCACTCCACCAGCCCCATCTTCAGCAATGTTGCTGGGCAGCAGCAACAGCAGCAGCAGCAGCGGTTTCGATTGCATGTGAGAGCTGGCTGGCTGGCTGGCTGGCTGGCCTGATGCCTTCCTACTCCCTCCTCCTCGTCCTCCTCTCGCCTTCTTGTGTGTGTCTCTCTCTCTCGTGTTGGCCCATTTAGACACTCGCGCTACCCACGAGCGCCGTTTTTGAATGTGGCAGCTACTTGTTGTTGTTGTTGTTGGTGTTGGTGTTGGTGTGTGGTTTTGGCGCTGCTTTAATTCCAGTTATGCGAACTTCACTTCTTTTGTTTTTGCACTCGTAAACAGTGCAGATTCCCGAGCGCATTCACATGACTGTAACTTGCAACTGCAACTGCAACAACAACAACAACAAGAGCATTGGAGCCCTTTTTGCTGGAGGTCATTACTGGTCACTGGCAGCTGGCACCTGGTGAACGGTTCCCGTTGCACCTTCTACTCGCGTGCAACACGTGGCCAACAACAACAACAACAAGAAGCAGAATTCGTCAAGTTCTTCTCACCATTTGCACTTGTCTCTAGCTCAAGCTAATTTATTTGCATTTGCCGCTCTTCTTCTTCTTAGTTTTAACCACCGCTAATTAATAATTTATGCACACCCTCTCACTCACTCACTCTTTCTCTCTCTCTCTCTCTCTCTGGTTTTTTGCAGGTAAGTCTAACGGTTAACGGGACCACAATATGCGTTTTAGGAGCAGGCATTAACATGAATGAAAACTCTCACCATTATGCAATTAACTTAAGCCAACTGTACAAAACGGGTAAAAATTACAACAACAACAACAACAACAAAATGCAACAACATTTCTTTGCTAAGGAAGAAGCGAAAAGTTTTTAATAAATGAAATGTCTTAGTTCAATTGATCTTTTTAATGATTGATTTTTGATTGAATTAAGTTTAAACAAAGAAAGTTTAATTCAAAGCTATATTTGATTGTTTGACAAAGTATTATTTTGAAGTTGGATGATGTTATGTATGATCTTGATTTGTTATCGATTATAAAGTTGAATGATAAATATGAGCTTAAGTTCTTATCGATAAGTAAAGCTCTTGTTTATGATCATGGTGTTATCGTTTGCCTAATAATCATTTCTTATAGCGAAATCTCATTTTATCTGTTCTCTATATATACACAAATATATTTTCATATTTGTTCAGATGCCTTTTTTTAAAATCTTCGTCTTTAAGCTGCTTTGATCGCAATTGGCCGCGAACATACGATTGTCCAAATCTAAGCCAAACTCACACTCACACAGGCACACGCACACCAATACACATACACACACTCACATATATAATAGACACCTGCAAAACGATCGAACAATTGATCAGCGAGGGATTAACAAAGATTTTCCCACAATTTTCAAGCAAAAAAAAAACCTCTCATTGCTGTCGCAAAAAGAAAAAAATAATATAAAAGGAACAAGTCTACAATTTCATTATCTGAGGCAGAGAAAGAGAGAGATAGAGAGAGAGCAAGAGAGTGCCCCCTGCCCCGACCCCATACTACCAACCATGCTTATCCCATTACACTAAGCGCAAATGTATTCAGGGGTCAAAGGTGAGAGGGAGACCGAGAATACGTTCGTCTTTGTCCCATCTCCTGCCACTTGTTGTTTAATGACGCCTCATGTTTCAGAGCGCAGACAAAAGCGCTGGGCACTGGCAAATTCGATCGGGCCACGACATTGTCCTTAAGTCGAAAGGGAGATGGAGAGGGAGAGAGACGAGGCGAGACGAGACGAGACGAGACAGAAGGACACTACAGGTGCCTCCATCCATCTCCTCCCTTTCGATTAGCCGCCAACGCGAAATTAAACTCCGTGTGTGCAAATTAAACTACCTCAAGAGAATCAGAGTAGTTGGAAAATTGTTGTTGTCATGGGAAAATTGTGCAGGTGCTGCTGGCTCCCAGTTGTAGTTGTTGTTGTTGTGCATCCTGAATATATGTCCTGGATATATATATGAAATCGCTGCACTATATCGCTCGCCCCTGGCCGTAATTGAATTGATCATGATTTGCCATTGTTGCAACGACCGAATGAGGATGCAGATGCAGTTGTTGTCGTTGTCGTTCTTCCCTACCTGGCAAAACCCGGTGGCTGTTTTTGTAGCGAAAATCGCCGTTTCGTACGTTTTGGCAGGACAATGACAATGCGCATTTGCTGCTACTGCTGCTGCTGCTGCTGCTGCGATATTTGCAACGTGTCATCCGTGCAACGTTTCTATCTGGATGCTTGAGAACATTTTTCCGGCGACTCCTTCTTGTTGTTTCTTCTTTCCATTATTATTATTATTTCTATTTTTTTTTTATTGCCAGCAAATGTTTTTTGGTGCGTGAGAAAAAGGATTAAGAATTGTCGCCTATAGACAGGCGTCTAACAATGAAGCATCCGAAAGAGGTGTGTGTGTGTGTGTGTGTGTGTATTAAAAGACAGCTGAAATTAGCACATACAACTATGTCTGTGAGTGTGTGTGTGCGTGTGTGTGTGTCGAATCGAAATCCAAAATATGATGCGCAGAAATAAAATGCAATTGATTTTAAAGTAATTAAGTAATTGTAATTAAGTAATTAATGACAGAGAAAGGAGTTTATTTACCTTGAGCAAATGTTAACCAATCGAATTATTATATCTAATAAAAATTGTATGAAACATTTTGAGTTCCCAGCTTTTTTTTCGAGATTTTTAAAATCAAGATATAATGGTAAAAAAATATCAGCAAATAAATCCGAATTGACCAATTGCCAAAAACTGTTTCTTCTATGCGTGGCATTCGAATGTTAATCAGTTGCATCAATTGCCAAATGTCAATACTATATAGAAATGCTAACGTTCTTCGTTCTTAAACTGGTCTCCCTCCACACACACACACACACACACACACACACACACACACACACACACACACACACACACACACACACACACACACACACACTACTCTCTCCCTGCTCTGGGCAAAGTTCTGTGCTCTGGCGTCTCGTGGAAGCGATAAGCATCGAGTTCTCACGAACTTTTATTGTCGTCGTCCTCTTCAGTTTTGCAGTTTTGCAGTTTTGGTGCTTGGAGCTAGGCGCTGGCTGGCGCTGAACTTAAAAATAAAGTTAGAATCTTAGGTTGGGGCGCCGTCATTTGTTGCATGAGTTACGTGGGCAACACGAGCAACATTTCTCAGATTTAGTTTTAGTTAAGCAGTTTCTACATAATACTATTTCTTTATAAGCAAAACGTTGAGTTAACAATTTTTACCAATCAAGCGTAAAATATGAGCAAGAGACACGCCCAAAAAACAAGAAAGAAAACAAAACCATAAAAAGCAAAACTAGCCCAGGCAAATGTTGCCCGGAAGCGAGACTGACGCATCAGCAAACAGACTGAACAGACAAATGACAATCCGAACCACCACTCATTGAATTCAGTTTTTGTTTTAGTTTTGAGTGTTTGCCACCTTGGACACCAAATTTGGTGTTGGCGCATTCTGACCCAAATTAAAGTAACTGGGCGAATTGATAACGCGAATGAACGAACGAACCGATTTTAAAATTCAAGGCGCATGCGTCGCCCGTTGCCACACACACACACACACAAACACATACATTGAAGAATGGTCATGCGGGACATGTGGGAAATTCCGAACCTAATTAAATTGTTAAATGAAATTAGCTAAATTCATAGCACTCGAATAATATAATGTGTAACCCTTTTTGGCAGCCCGCATCCAAATGGTCGTCGCATCCAGTGGCAGCCATGACATAATAATACTCAATTCATGCATTCTCAAACACAAAATGCCGTCGCAATTCGTTGCGCAGATGCATTTCGATTTATCGACAGTTGCCAAAAACTGCTGAGAGAAAGACGAGAAAGAATAATTTTGATTAATGATTAATTTCCATTTGGTATCAATCTGGTTCAATTCGCAGGCAAAAAAGGGTTGCAGCTACCAAATACTATCACTTTAAAAATTAAAGGCATCAAAAATTTAAATTTAAGCTTTTGATATCTTACTTAGCATGAATTTTCGATCATCACTCAAGTACAACCTAACTTGATACAATATTATTTCCACTATAAATTAAGTCTTCTTTAAAGATAGACATCTTCGTCTTTTATCATGCTTTGCACTTTAGAGTTTAGAGTTGACTTTTGACTTTCGATTAACTTATCGATTTGTCAGATGTTCGATTGAACACATATACCAATCGATTTAAATGTGTTGTAGCTTATAAGTTTAATCTCTTAGAAAGGTTTATTTTTAACAGTCGCTTATCGTTATTGAATTTCGATAAACTTATCGATTTGTAAAATATTCGATTCTATGTTTTATGTATATGAGATCAATTGTTGCCCCTTAAAAATAGTTCTTATAGCTTTCGCTTATTTAATTTCAACCGCATTTGTTGACTTGTTTGCATTTGCCTAACTTTCCTTGCCTTTGCCAAAGAGCTGCTTAATAGTTCGATTGATTTGCCACTTGTGGCATGTACCGCATGTGGCACGTCCAGCAACAGCTGCCCGCTGGTGACGACACTTGTTCGATTTCAATTCGATTGGCATCTATTTATGTTTTCAACCCGAATGCAATTTATATTTATGATTGCGCACACCATCAAAACACACAAACACCAGCACAAACACACAGTTTTGAGTGTGCTTGTGTGTGTGTGTGTGTGTGTGTGTGTTTTGACTAGATTGCACTTATGCTCTCTCACCCTCTTGTCCCTTTGTCCTCTTGTGCCAGTGTTCGACCTAAAGCCGCATGCTGTTGCTGCTGTTGCTACTGTTTTGTGGGCGTTGTTATTGTTGGCCGGCATGTCCTTAATGTCAACGCTGTTGCTGTTGTTCGTCCTTTAGCTGGTTCTAGCCGCTGGTCAACGACAAGTTGCGCCCACAAGACTTTTGTTTGCTTTTATGCTTGTTGTTTGTTGTTTTCGGTTTTTATTTTTTTTTTATTGCGCTTAAATCATTGTTGGCCAACTGCGCGACAAGGCCCATTTGTTGGCCATTAGGTCAGGTAGCAAAACGCAACGCAACATTCAGATTTATTGCATATTAACTCGCCTTTTTGGAGCACAAGGTAATTGAAAATATCATTTTACACATTTTGGCCATTTTTTTATTTCTTTTTTTGAACTTGACTGGAAATTGCGATAACTAATCGAAAATGCAGTCCACGTACACACATTAAAGCTGCACCCAACAAAATAGTTGTAAGCCGACGATTGCCGAATGGGTTAAAGGCAGCCAGCTTTAGTTTGGGGCACGTCCGGTGAACGCCACAGATGCAGGTGAAGATGTTTCATTTGAGTAATTGTTGTTATACGCTGGCCATACCGACCTCTTCCCCTCCCCCCCCCCCCATCCCTGTCCGCCCTTTAACTTGACACCCCCTCTCTGTGCTGGCGACTTATTTTGTCATTTTCATTTTCGTTCTGACAAAAGGCGGCAGCGTTGAAGAAGAAAGTCTATTTGGTGCTTGAATGTATGGCAATCAGTTGTAGAGATGAGCGGCGGGAGGAGGTGTTGACTGTGTTGGACATGTGCAGCTTGCTTGGCCTTTTGTTGTTGCCTGTTGCTGCTGCTGCTGCTGCTGTTGCTGTTGCTTGGCCGGCCAGTTGCACAATCTGCGTGTCAATGCGTCGCGTCTTGATCCCATCAGCAGCAACAACAGGGAAGACGCTCCCAAGAGACCAACGCAAACAAATACAACAACTTTGTGTATGTGTGTGTGTTGGTGTGCGGGTGTACAATGATCGTTTGGCGTGTCCAAAAAAAAAAAAAAAAAAACGTTGGACGTTTGCTTAACGTGCAGCTATTTTGGGCACTTTGTCTTCTTCGGTCTTACTTCATCTGCGGTATCTGTGTGCTCGCATCTTACTGTATCTGTAGCTGTATCTCATGCATGTGTGCATAAGTGTGTGTATGTGTGTGTGTGTGTGTTTTGTATCTGATTGTTCGTTCGTTCGGTCCCATACGTGCGCCTACAGTTGTGTGTTGTCCGGTGTGTCGACCTGTGTCCACGTCCAATGACAACATTTCATCATCATCATCATCATCATTATCATTATCATTGTTATTATTATTATTATTTCTATAATGCTGAACATGATGATGATCTGGTTTTGGGTGCCGCAAAAAGGAGCACCTACAACAATAATTGTCAAAAATACATTTGACGAGCTCTGAATGGAAACTAAGAAAGAAACTCAAAACTCGAACACTGAGATTCCACCGATTCGGACTTGAAGACGACTCCCTCGCTGCTTGCTGGTCTCTTATTATTATGCATGAGACTTGGCTACGACTATGACACGTTTTTTTTTTTTTTTTTTTTTATATTCATCTCTTGTTCATTGTTGTTGTTGCTGCTGCTGCTGAGAATTAGCAAAGCGACAAGCACTCAAAGATAAAACAATAATATCTATCTGTATGTTTGTATGTATATGTGTGTGTGTGCCAATCGAGTGAAAAACCGATTGATACGCCTGATTATGACAGGCAGCAATTTTGAATTCATTATTCTTAAATCCTGGCACTTTTGTTAAGTATTTCCCATGATGACACTTCAGTTCTAGTCTCGTAGCAGATTCCATTTTTTCACTTTCAATTTGGTTTTCTTATTGTTTTTAAGAAGTTAGGTAATTACTTAAACCAAGTCTTAAATGTTTTCACTACAAAGCTTAAACATATTTAAGCATCAGAAGTGTTTAAAACTCATCATGAAATCATTTTTTGAATGCATTTTCTATCATATAAGTTAAATTACAGTTACTTTTTTTTCCCAAATGATCTTTCCTGTATCAACTTTCGTTTTGATAAGTTCCCTAAAAGAACCGTTATAATTTTGAATGTTTTTTTCATCTCAGATTTGCATATTCGTTAACATTTTGTTTCATCCAGTTTTTACTGCTGCTAATTCTGAAGTATTCTTAATTTTTTTTTTAATATTTTTTGTCGTGAGTTTCCCTTTAAAACTGAACGCCAAAATGCGCAGCAGCATTCTGGATTTGTATCTTCAACACGCAACGGTAAACCAACTCCGAAATTATGCAACAAAAAAAACTACCAAAAAAAAAACAACCTCCTCCTTTAGCTGCTAACCCGTTTTTTTGATGCCTCATAAATTTTCCGTTAAAAACGAATGCATTTTTTTGTTTTTTATCTTTGGGATTTGCTCATTTAAACCAAAACTTCTGGAAATAAAAATTGAATATCAGAACAAAAAAAGAAGAAGGAAGGAAATTAAAATATGCATATAGGGAAAAACCGGGACGCACAAAGAACAAACCGGAGACGACAATTGCCCGTCTTGGGCAACACGATATAGGATGCATTGTCCTCTCTGTGTGTGTTTGTGTGTGTGTGTGTCGTTTTTTTTTCATCTGTTTTTTTTTTACATTACTTTTATCGTGGCAGGGAGCAGCATCTCTTCCTTGTTTTTTTTTTGTGTTTGTTGCTGCTGCTTTATTGCATTGTTGAATTGAATTAAAAAAGCGACGGTAATCAATGCGCAAGAGGGTCCTGTTTCTGATTCGGTTTCTGGGTCGTCCTGGTCCTGCTGCCTAAATCAAATGCAAAACCTTGTCTGCTTCACATGTGACAACACACACAACACCCCACCCCACCCTACCCCACCCTACCCCTTGTCATGGTCCTTGCCGCAGCCTAGCATCCTGCCACACCAACCTCTGCCTCCCTGCCTTACTGCTGATATTTCATATCTTGGGAAAATCTTGGCCACCACCCAAGAAACCCAGCGACTGACAGTCACAAAAAAAAAAAACAATAAGAAGCAGCTCGCAGAGCAAACTTAAAAAAAAAATACAACAAGGACGAACACACACACACAAACACACATTCAGGGTGAACGGGACACACACGCAAGCGGGGCATAAAAAATTAATATTAAAGAAAAAAAATTTGCATAGAAAAAAAATGCCGTTACACACACACACACACACACACATACCACATGGAGGGGTACTGGCCTACCTGGACCAGGACAATTGGCAAGGCAAGACGATCCACAAGCGGCACCCTCAGGGCACACACACACACATACAAATTTTTTTAGCAGGGCTGGAAATCTTGCGCAATAAGAAGAAGTAAAAAAAGGAGAAAAAAAAAACGCAGCAACTGGGCAAGAAGGCAGTTTAAGGATATATAAAAAATCGGAAGAAGAAGAAGAAGGAAAAACGCAGGCGTCGATCAGCAAATTGCATAAAAAATTGCAAGACTGCAGGCAGTCAGGCAGCGCCCCCTGCCCTTGTCCCTTGCTCAATGCCGCCGTGTCCTGTTCCTGTTCACATTACGTTTTCTTTTTCCCTATCCCATTTCCATTTACATTTCGCATTGCTGTTGAATGGCGTTTGATTAAGCGCACAAAGCAGGGACACGTTTTTTTTTTCTTTCGTTTTTTTACTTTAAGGAAATGTTTTTTTTAATTGTTTGTCCCGGTGCTGGGCCGGGGACATTAGCAGCATCCTTTTACACGCTCCGCAACGTCACAAGACGTCGTCGTCCCTTCGGCTCGGCTCGACTCAACTCGATTCGGCGCCTGCGCAGCCGTCTACCCCAGGAGATTGCAAGAAATGCGCGCGCAAAAAATATGTATAACCCAAATACTAAATACATCTTTCTTACCCCCCGAAAAGGATTAAAAAAAAACATAAAACACGCAGCACACACACAACTGTAAAACTGAATTCAATGGAAAAGTATTACGGCATCCGTGCTGTTGTCCACTGTGTGCATCTCTCGCTCACTCTCGCTCTTTTTTGGGTATTTGCCACTAGCGAGCATCATCTTCTATTATTAGATCTAGATCCATTCTCTCTCCATGTTTGTGAAAAGGGGCAAAAACTGAGTTTTTAGGGATCTGGCCGCCACGCTTATTGCGCAGCATCCATCCATATATATATATATACATGTGTGGACCAAGGGCAAAATCTCTCTTGATCTCTCGCACTCGCACTCTCTCTCTCTCTCATCGCCTCCCTCTCTCTTTCTCTCTCTCGCTCTTTCTTTTGTACTTAAGCTGCGCAACTGAGGGCAACAAACTCTGTTGGAAAGGATTTCAAAAGATGTTATTTCCAGCCAAGTGGAACAGCATTGGTTTTTCCCTTCTTTGGTATATGGGGCTAGGACTACAAATCTATATAGACTTACTTGTTATCTTAATATGAACTGTAAACCTAAGTTGAATAGCTCGAGAACTGCCTTAGTTAGCATGGCTTAAGCTAGTTTATCAGCGATTTAGTGTTAAAAATGTTAAATTTGACGAAAATCCTTGGTGTATTTTGCGTTGTGAAAACTTGACTTGGGTTATGGTTTCATAAAAAAAAAGCATTTGAACTGTATATTAAGGCTCAAAATCAGCTATAACGAAGAAAAGAAGAAATTAAATATACTGGAGATTTTTTTTATTGAGTTTAGTTAAATGTTTAAAATGAAACCAAAATTCAATCAATTAATAATGGATTTTTGTTTTTGAACATACAAATTTCAAAACCATGACCTAGAACTAAAACATATCGTGAATGGCATGCTGGAATGAAAATGTGACTTGAATAAAACGAGCATTATAAACAAAAATAATGAAAATGCTCAGGTTCTTTTTGCTTTGTTCTTTGATAAGGTTCCTTCAAAAAAACAAAAAACAAAAAGATCCCCTGTTAGCCTGTTGAATTTGCAGATCTGTCTAGTTAGCTGCCTTATCACACACACACTCACACACACACACACACACATGCATATAGTATCATTATAACAGCTCAATTCATTCTCTGAGTGGGCACGCATGTGCCGGGGCAGCCATGGCTGTGTGTGTGGCAGGAGCAGAGCGCCAACAAAACACACACACACACACACACACCAAAGACAACGTCGACAGCAAAACGCTAACAGCGACAGCATCAGCAGCAGCAGCAGAGACGCTGTCCAAGGGAGCAGAGTCGCATAGTCGCAGAGTCCAAAAGATGTTTTTCATCCCCCTTTTTCTTAGTCGACGTCCACTCGCAACACACACATACGCTTGGTGTGAGAGCGAGAGGCAAGCAGCAACTACCCCGCATATGTGTGTGTGTGTGCACACACGTTTTTTTTATATCCCGCACACGGACCGTCCGCACACACACACACACTCACACTCACTCACACACACATATTCATGCGATAGACACGTACACACTGTGAGTGCTGTCGCAGTTAGCGTCAGCGTTGACTGCACAGCCTCACACACACACACAACACAGGGACAGGACCGTACCGTACCGTAGCGTAACCGTACCAACGAACCAACGAACCAACCAACCGACCGACGACCGTCACAGGAAGACTTTCGATTGTCAGTCCACGTGAAGCCTCTGTGGGGTCAACAACACACGCGCTCTCTGCCCAGAAACAGGACAACGCGCTCTCAATAGATCCTTCCACTGTGACTAACGACAACACGAAAAAACGAAAAGACGAAAAACTGAACGTATCTCGAGAATAAAGTTGTTTTTTTTTTTTCAAAATTTGTTTTGGTTGCACACAACGCAGGACAATTGGATTACCTACGATCGTGTGTGTGCAACGCGTGCAACGGTGCCTTACCAAAAGAACCATTAAAAATAAATAGTTTATAACAAATTTGTGATGTGCTAAGACAAAGAAAGAAAAAAAAAACTCTTAAAAAACACAACGCGAAAGCAAAACACAAAAAATATATATATATATATTTGTTTTAATGCTAAAGTGAAAACGAATTTGAACGTTACAAAAAATGTACAACAAAATGCTGTCGATCAGTGAGGATCACGGATTCCGTTCGCTGAGCCGTAAGTGTACCAATACGAAACGTTTTGTGGCAGCTTAATTGGGGGGTTTTTGTGTGTGTGTTGTTGTCATTGTTGTTGTTGTTGTTGTTTTGTTGGTTGCTTATCAAAGCACAATGTTGCGCGTAATAAGTTCAGCAAAGATACAAGATCTATCAAAGTTTGTTAGTTTGTATTTGTTTTTTTTTTTTTTTTTTGAAGATACATTTCTTAGAATTCTTCACCTCTCCGGTTGTGTTTTGTTCTTATTGTCGCTGCTGCTGCTGCTGCTGCGGTTGATTCGTGTCTCTTTAATCATTTGCCGTCCTCTCCGCTCCACATTTTATTTTTAATTTTTTTTTTTTTTTGGGAGACAACGAACTGACTGACAACAATAAAGGGAAATTGTTTGCCGCCAAGCTGGCCTCTTTTTTTTAATTTTTTTTTTAACAATTTTGCTTTTTGATAAGCGCCTTTTACCGAGAAAACCACCAACAGCAACCAGAACAATCATAATAAGCCCGCACCCACACACACACACACACACACAAACACACAACCATATATATATATATGTAGAGACACAATCTAAGATACTATATGGCGAACCCAACCAACCTACCTAGCTATATCTATGGCACCTCTATATAGATCGCGCCTATTTACATATGGCATGTCCGTTGTTATAGTTGACTTTTCGGTTGAATATCAAAACACATAAACACAGACACACACACACACACACATACAAATACAAAGACAAATATTTTAGCGACCTGAAAAAAAAGAAACATTACAACATTGTCGCAAGCAACGGACAAGCAGCAAGCAATAATAACAACTGTGTCTTATCATTTTACAAAAGCAACGTTTCATGCCACTAACGCAAACATTGTGTGCCTGCCTTTTGGACTTGGCCGCCGACTCGTTGACTCAAAAAACCAACAACAACAACAATAAAACCTTCAGATCTTCAGCTGCAAATACACCTCCTTACCACACTTCCTTGCCTCCCCCCACCCTAGCCTTCATTCCAGCTTATCATTACTTAATTTTTTCGTTAATTTTGCATCTGCTGACGTTCTCTTCTCTGTTCTCTTCTATTTGCATACAATTTGATTTAACCGGGCATTATTTAATGCTACATTCAACTTCAACTCAGTTGTTGGCATTAATACTTGTTACTCTGTCTTTCAATTAGTGAGAAATGATTAATAAATCCCTCAAATAATAGCTACTATACAAAGGATACAAATTTGGAACGTAATTGTTGTTATAACGCCTTAAGAAAGCTTTCTGTTAAAGCGATATGTATATAAAGCTCCTTAGCCATATCTATCGATTTATTAATATACAATTTTTAACCTTAACTGGATATCAACATATCTTAAAATATTTGATCAAAATACATTTTTATTGATAACTTGCTAATATGTTTTCAAATCTTTTGTCCGCTACTTTTTTCTACTTTTCGATATTTATCGATAACTCTGGCGCTTTGTTTTACAAACAGCAAAAGTTGTTGAAAATGTTTTCTCTTGCTTTTTAGTATTCTTTTCTTTTTGTGTGTGTTTTTTTTTGCCTTGTGCTCATTTCCTTTTGCTACTTACTTATCAGCCAGCACAGCATAGCGTTGGCATTGGCGTTGGCGTTTGTCAACCGTTACTGCATGCTCCCTCTTCCCTGCCCTACCTTAACCCCCTCCGACACTTCCTTCTCTTGACAACCCCATTGCATGGTGTAGTACTCTGTGTCCAGCTTTTGGCTTGACACGGCGGCATTTTGCAGCTTTTGCTTGAATTTTGTTATTGTTGTTGTTGCTGCTAGGCATATACGTATGTATGTATATAGTGCATTCGTGTGTGTGTGTGTGTGTGTGTGTGTGTGTGTTTTTGTTATGTGACCACATTTAATGCTCGCTTCCAGGCCGCCGATATTTGCATATGGCTCATTCACTCAACCTCAACCTGGCGGACTGTTTGTTTGTCCAGATACACACACACACACACATACATGTGTATGTAGGGGTATGAGGAGTAGAGTAGGTGGGGGGTTAGGGTGGTTGGCAATGGCGAGCACATGCGGGTGTTATCAGTAACGTGAACGTTTGGCTTTTGGCTAACCAACGCCGCCCTGCTGCCACGCCCTTGTCGACAATGCCATGGGGCACCTGGGCCAACGCCAGCAGCAAGCGTAGAGGGGACGAAGAGGGGGAGGTGGAGGGGGAGGCCATGCAAGGTAAAAACAACGTAGGCAAATAAAAACCAAATTTGTATGCTAAAACACTTTGCGATGACGACGACGACGGCGGCGATGTCGACGCGTCGCTGGCCATGCCATGTATTGCTGATAAGACACCCACACACACACACACACACGAGTAGCTAAAGGAAGCGGGAGGGCGGGGGGAGGGGAGGTCGGTTGCATGTGTGTTTGTTGTAGTTTCAGCTGCTCCAAAAAAAAAAAAAGCTGAAAACCAAACTGAAACACCTTTAGCTGCGTTCTGGCTGCTGCCTGCTGCCTGCTTGTTGGTTATCCACGTAATTTGTTTAAACAAATTAAGTCGACCGCTTTAGCAGCCCCCTTCCCTACACTGCCTCCCAACCGCGCGCCTCTCTCCTCATCACACTGCCACTTTTCAGCTGCCTGACGTCGCTTTGTCACTGTCAAACTGTGTGTGTGTGTGTGTGTGTTCGTGTGTGTGTCCACTACCAATACACACACACACACACGCCCCCACAATATGTATGTGTGTGTGTTATCGCGGCAGCTACAACTAATTTTTTTGAATTTGTTTAACCTTTTTTTTTTGGTCGTTGTCAGTTTTTTTTCTTTTTTTTCTATTCACTTTTTAAATGAGCTCAAAAGCCGAAGCACCGTTGGCCAAAAAGCCAAAAAAGAAAAAACAAAACGTAAAAAAAAACAAGAACAACAATAAAAAAAAAACAATAAGACGACAACAAACCAAATGTAGCTCAGCATTTTTTTTTTCATATTTTATTTTGTAAATATTTACACAGCATTTCTTTGCGACAAGAATGAAAAAAACAATAAACTTGTTTTTTAGTACATAATTTATTTGTCTATAGAGTAACGAAATGGAGCACTTGGCTTGGCGAGTGTCATAATACTTAATAATGTTATTGTTAAGGAAAGTCTGCTTTTGCTTTATCTTCTTCTTGATTGAGTTTCATCATTCAACTTCGCGTGCATGAAATATTTAAATAATATTTCAATCATATTTTTGATGCACTTCAAATAATTAATATTAAATCAATTCGACAGATAGCTAAACATTGATCATTAATATAATCATTTAACGTTTACTTTAGTGCTAAATGAAGTTTGTTTTGATAAAAAAATAAATAAATCTATTGTTATTAATGAAATAATTATTATGTTCTATGAACAACTTAAACTTCTTCAAGAAATGCGATTTCCTCTCTCAAACACTTGATTCAAATTTACTCTAACATATTTTCAAAGTTAAAATAATCAACAAAAAAAAAGTTATTAAAACTTTAAACGTATTTAAATACCTTCAAAAGCTTTAAAGCAGCTTTTTAGCATTTTTCGCACTTATTTTTCAAAATATTTTTTCTTTCAAACATTTGATTTACTTGCAGTTAAAGTTTACTCAAACATGTTTTAAAGAATAAGTTAAACTCTTTAAGAGCTTTAAAGTTAGCAGGTTTTACTTTTTTTTAGTATTTTTCTCTCTTTTTCGTTCACATTTTTTGTATTTTTTGGTCCTGCTGACCTTTCAACTGGCCGCACATCAAAAAGCTGCAGCTGCAAGCACATTTTGCTGCACTATTTGTTGCCACGGCTTTCCTTTTTTTCGTTCGCCATTTTTCATTTGCCTCATACGTGTGTGTGTGTGTGTTGTGTGTGTGTGTGTGTTTGGGGCACCTAAAAACAGTCGACCGTGTGGCGCTTGCCTGGTTTTTATGGCCAGCCTGGCCCCCAACTACAGCTTCGACTCGACTCGGCCCATAACCTTTTTGGCCATAAAGCGCGTTCTTTTCTCACATGTGTCTCTCCCTCTCTCTCTCTTTCTCTCTCTGTATGTATGTGTGTGTGGGTGTGGGGTGTGTGTGTGTGGGGGGGGGGGCATAAATTAGCACAATCAACGTATTGTTTTCTGCCTGTGCCACGCCTCCAGCAGCAGCACCAACTAAAGGGGCCAAAATAGAAGCTAAAATAGTAGTTGGCTTCGTTTTGGTCATGTTGGGTGAGGGGGGGGGGGGGGGTGTTGGTGGTGGTGTTATGGGGTGGGTTCAGCTGTCGCAACGTGCAGTCAATAACATGAAAATGTTATAAATAACAAAAATACGAGCTAAGCAGACAACACATACATATATATATATATATACATATATATACATGTGGTAGTAGTAGTTGTAGGATGTATCTGTATCTGCTTGAATTTCATATTTCGTTTGCGGGATGCCTCTTGATAATTTGCGCAAAATTCCTATTAATATGTTAATTCTTAATTGTCCTACTTTGCCAGCACACACACACACACACTAACACACATACTTAAGCACACACATATATACATATATATATATATATATATTAATAGCCGCAGGATAGTTCGCTTCTGCTTTTAGCCCTGCAGCTCGTAAATAAATCTTAAGCTGCGCGGTTTACAAATCGACGCACTTCAATTTATTTATTGTGTGCAAATAGCTGGAGGTGTGGGTAGGGGTTGGGGTTGGGGGTGGGTTGAATTAATTACGCCTATGCGATGACATCACACACACATGCACACACAGAGTGAGAGAGTGAGAGAGTGAGATCAAAATGTTGCATGACATCAAAAATTTCATTGGCAAAAACAGATTTTCGCCTGTCAACGCAGCTGGTCAGAAAAGGCTTATTAAAAGCAAGAGGTTGTTCGTGTGTGGGGGAGGGGGAAGCTTGAAGGTGCATTGGTTATGGTTGCTTAAATTGTTTAGCTGCGCTTTTCTCTATGTGTATTCTGTGTGTGTGTGTTGAACCCTTTGTGTGTCCTTTTGCCCTTTCTCGGTGCAGATAATTCAATTTATGATCTGACTTTATGAAATATTCGCCATAAATACACGTAAAAACATACACACACATACACATACACATACACATAGAAACGCACAGAAGCTACCTTCTGTTGACACTTGTCAGGCGACTGTCAGCGTCTGTCTGACATTTGACAGTTTCGGGCTTTGAGCACTTTTCTAAACACCCTTTCAATATACTTCTACACATTTTGGCTACAGCCAGCTGCTGCCCCTTTGAAACCCCTTTGTCTCTCTAACTGCTGTTGACTGCAACCCTCTCCTTCTCTTTCTCTCTCGCTCTCTGTGTGTGTGTGTGTCTTTGTGTTGAGCGCGCAATATTGCAGCAGACTTTTTGGAGCTGTCAATAAGTTGTTGCTGTTATTATTTATATTTACTTAAGGTCTTAGCCAGGCGCACACACGCTAATCTCTCTCATACATAAAAACAAACACACAAACACACACACACATACACATATACGTACATACATCTAATCTAATCGCTTAGTCAAATAAGCTGGTTACGCCTTTCGCCCCTCCACTCCACACAACCCCTAGCCTTTCGCTTTCTCTCACTCTCCCTCTCTCTCTTTCTATCTGTATCTCTTTCTTTATTAATACTCCTACCACAAAAATATTTGGCTGCGGGGCAACGCCTACAAAAACACACACACACACACAGTAAGACCGAAAAGCCAGGCAGGTAAAAAGTCAGTTTTTACCTGCCAACTAAACTGTCCAATGGCCAATCGCACAGCAGCTACCAACAACTAGCCAGCCAGCCAGCCAGCAAACACTGGCTAACAAACACACATGTTTAATTCATGAAGTCAGACAGGCGGCTAATTGCGTCCTATGTCGATTTCACGCCAATGATCGCCAATCAATAAATAAAATACCCAACATTAGCAACAACAACAAAAAAAGCGACAAAAAACCAGGAAAAATAAATGCCAAAAGTCAATAGGGCAACGCTTATGGATGTTAATGATGGGAGGGAGAAGGGGTGGGGAAGGTGGTGGTATATAAAAAAAGAAGCGAAAACATATTTTTTTTATTGTATTATTATTAGTATTATTATTGAAACAGAAACCACAGCGAAACGAAGCGGGAAAGCGGTGAAGTCCGCCCAAACAATCAAAAAAATTACCCAGAAAATAATATGAGATAAATATAAGAGCATGTGTGTGTGCGTGTGTGTGTGTGAGGACCTTGTTGTCACCCCGTCGCATGACAATCAATTGATAAAAAAAATAGCAGAAAAGAAAACGACGAGCGAAAGGTCGGACGGACGGACGAACGGACGGTCGGTTTGGGTGGGTGGAAAAAAAAAATAAAACGGACAAAGAACGTGGACCAAAAAAATAAGAAAAAGTTGAGCAACGCTTCAGGGCGCATTAGTTATTGTTGTGCGTGTATGAATGTGTGTGTGTGTGTGTGGGCAACCGCAAATTGTTGAAACTGCCCCAAACAAGCCGACAAACTTAACAAGTGGCAACCGACAGCGCGTCAATAAATTCGCTTGTTTTCCTTTTTCTTTTTCTGCCCATTTTTTTATGATTGTTATACGACAGCTAATTGACAAAGTCAGACTTGAGACGGTTGGGGGGGTGGTGTGTGTGTGTTGTTTGAGGGGAGGAGTTTGTGAGGAAGGAAGGAAGGAGTAGTAATAATAAAAAAAGATGAGCAATTAGCTTTAAGGCAAAGATTAAATTAAGTTACTTAAGTAAAGAAGTAATCAATGAAAAAAAGTAAATAAAAAATGAACGATTCGATTTCAATATACTTTTCGCACTCAATTGAATTCTCAAAAACTTGTCTATTCAAATATTTATCGTTTGGTCGTTTCATAACTTTAGTTTAGGTCACTTTTGATTGACCAAAAAAAAGACAAAACAATAAAAAACAAAAAAACTTTTGCAATTTGGCAACATTTCAATCAACTTTTGCTGGGGTCTGTGTCATATGCCTGGCGGCTAATATACAGCTGCTTCTTATTCCTATTCTTGTTTCTTCGTGTATTCGTATTAGTTTAGTATTTGTTATGACTTTGTTTCGCCTGGTTTTCTTCTTCTTTTTGTGTGTTGGTTGATTTCGTTTGGTTTTGCTTGGTCAATCAAAATTCATCGATAGATTGCCCAAAAAAAAAAAGTTACGTTGCCTGCAGCGTGAGGGGCAAATGTGTGTGCCGCAACTGCTGATGCTTCATTCTTATCCCTCTTCTGCTACACAACAACAACAAAAACAACAACACGGAGATGAGAAACAATTGCTGGCGCGAAATTTTAGCTTAGTTCATTGCGACTCGAATTAATTGCAGGCGCTTTTTGGGTATATTTTATTCGCAGTGCTACTGGAATTTATGTTCACATTTTTATCCACACACACACACACGCACACTTGCACACACATGCAAATAGTTTAGTTGGTGGTTGGATGGATGGGCAGGGGTATGGGTAGGGGTAGGGGGTTGTGGAACTTAGATTAAAGTCGTTCGTCGCTGCTGTGGCTTAAGTGGGGTGAAGTTGCTGTTGTTGTTGTTGTTGTTGTTGCTTTGGTTATTTTGGGCTATGCACAGCGCAAATACATAAATTAAAGTGCAAGCGAATCGATCCGCGGACTATATTACACCCCGCTGCCACTCACGCCCTCTTATCAAACGCCCAGAGCTCTGTGTGCTCATATGTAAATAAGTGAATTGCTGTGCTGTGTGTGTGTAGATACGACGAAAGTGGCCAGAAGTGTGGGAGGCGGGGGGGGGTTGTCATAGCTGCCATTTGGTCATGGCTGATGCGTCTCTCTGTCTGTCCGTTCGTATATTCTTTTAGCCGCTTGTGTGGTGTAAAAACCCAGCGAACAATAAAATTGCCAGACGCAAATTGTTGTTGCAAATCAATTGTGACACATCTCTATAAGTGTGTGTGTGTGTGTGTGTGTTTGGCTATTTAGTTAAGTTCGCTTAATGAATGCGCCACGCCAAATGCTAAAATCATTTTTTTTTTGCCTGTACAAATTACAACAACATCAAATCGCTGCTTAGCTAAAACGATAAAACGATAAATTTATCGTTAAGCAGCTAATAAATGAATGTTGCCATAAAGCTGCTAAGGTTTCAAATTGGAAGCTCTTAAAAATCAATAATTATCAAATCGATATTTATCGATAAGTCAGCATAAGCTTAGCTATCGAAGTTTAACGTACTTTAATGCCTAACTGTCGGCTGTTGTTCGCTTTTGCTGTAGCCACAAAATTATTCATGGCTGCCATAAAAGTGACAACAACAACAACAGCAACAAGAAGCAAGTAGCAAGAGTCAAATAGTCAAGTGGCAGAAGCAAAAGTAAATTAGACCACCCAAAATGGAGTTCATTTGGTTTGGTTTTGGCTTCGCATTAAGCCCACAATTGATGGCCAACAATCGAATCGATGGCCATAAAAGCGACAACTGTCGACCAAATTTATGAACTGCAAAGTGCAAAAGTGAACAATAAAATTTACTAACTATTCTCTTCCTTTCCTCTTTCCTCTTCCCTCTTTTCTTCCATTCGCATTCAATTGAATTGCAGATTCCGACTCGACAGAGAACGATGCGGTTGCCGCGCAGGACATCCTTACATGCGGCGCCTGCCAAAAGACCTTCGCACTGTCGGACATTGTCCGCTTTATTCAGCACAAGGTGCTGCAGTGCAACAAGGAGAACTATGGTCAGTGCACCACACAGGCGCCCAGCATGGATCGCGATGCGGACGAGGGTCGACCACTTAGTTTGGTCAATCGTCGTCCCTCAATTTCGGCGCCCATTACTGGCCGCAAATCAGCGCCAGTTGGCGTCGCCACAGTTTCGGCGGCACAGTCAGCTGCTGCTGCTGCCAATGCTGCAGCCGCAACGGCTGCGGCTGCGGCGGCAGCAAATGTGGCAGCGGCTGCTGCTGCTGCCGCTGTTGCAGCAAGCAGTGCGGCAAGCGGCTCACGCATTCACACACCACCGCCGAGTCCAGCGGATCTGCTCGCCGATGGCGCCAGCAGTACGCCCAAACGTCTCGTCGATGGTAAGTTCCAACTCATCTCGATCTTGATCTGTTTAACCTAACTATAACTTTGTTTGGTTACTTCGTTTACAGAGAACGACAATACAACGCCGAAGGCAGACAGCGATGCGCTTGCCACTGCCACTGAAACGAGCAAGGCGCACAGTCCACAGAGTCAGCTGATTGGACGCGGTGACGAGTGCACGTTGCACGATGACAAGCCAAAGGTCAAGCAGGAGCCCTATGCCGATGATGAGGAGCATCATCATCATCATCATCATCATCAACTTGACGAAGAACTAGAACTGGATCAGGAACCAGAGCACGAGCGGGAGCAGGAGCGTGAGCGTGAGGAACGTGAACTGCTGACTAGGACAAACGCGGATGCGGAATGCTCACAACCGTTAGCCAAGCGACCCAAAATGGAGCTCGTCGATGCCGAGGCAAATACAGTACATACAGGTGAGAGAGAAATATTTGTTGTTTGCTTATTGTTTTTCGTTGTGCATATTTTTGCGTAATGAAAATTACAAAACCCGCCCAAAACCCAAACTCCCAACAAGAGACACAAAAATGACCAGCGACGAAAAATTATAAAAAAAATTTAAAATGATTGAAAAGCCAAACATCAAACAGGCTAAAAAATGTGTTTGATGTGTGTGTGTGTGTGTGTGTGTGTGTGTGTGTTTATGTCAAAGGATATGCATTCGCGCGGCGGTATCATAAGTCGCCGCTGATCGGCCCGCGGGGCTGCTGAACTGGCGCGATAAGCTGCAACTGTGAATGCATTTCAAAAAAACCCTTTCGGGAAAAAAAACCACCCACACTTTCACTATCTGACCAATTGCGCTGTAAAACGTTTTGTTTATGCTGCGGAAGAGAGAAAAAGTGTGGAAGAGGACATGGGAACGTGGGCGACAACGACAACGACATCAAAGCGCGACTGATGATAAAACTGAAGTGCAGCAGGACCAAAAAGGACACTCGGACAACAGCAGCTAAAGCAGCAGAAAGAAGTAGGGGACAGAGAAGAGCTTCGATTGTTATGCGGCTGCTGTTGCTGCTGTTGCTGTTTGCTGCTGGCCTTTGACTTGTAAAATTGTGTGTTCCATGCAAATGCGAACGAACGATGATGATGAAGCTGATGAAAAGCCAAAGTCAAAAGACAGCAATAAAAACAATACCAAGCAGGGCAAAAGCGAGCGGGGGGGAAGAGGGTACAGAAGGAAGTAAAGCCAAACAGGACAACAGAACAAAGCAGCAGCAGTGGCAAAAGCTGAAGCTGAAAAAAAAAAAATACAAAAAATTATGAAGCTGTGGCAGCAGCAACAAACATAAGTCGAGCTGCCCTCAGGGGTTAATTTAAAGAAGGAAGCAAAGGAATGTGAGCGTTAGAGAGAGTGGAAAAGGGAAAGGGGGGCAGGGGGCAGCAGAAACCACTTGAGTGGACAAAGGACACAGGAGCAACAGCAGCAACAAGCTCGAATGCGAATGTGAACATTATGAATGCTGCTTAACTGAAACTCAAACTGAACTCAAAACTGGACTTGATACACGCACAAAAGGCGAATGGAAGTAAAGAAACGAAAAGGTTGGAAAGAAACGAGTTAGGGTTTGTTTTTTTTTATATTTTTGCATGCGAAACGATTGAGGCGGTCAGTTTAGCTGTTGCTGTTGCTGTTGACCACCGCATTGCTGCCACGTGACCACCGTTTCGAATGTGGTCAAAGGGGTCAAAGTTCGCGCGTTTCAATCAATTGAGCAATTGACAGGCATTCGAGTTTGAGTTTAGGTTCGAGCTGACCGATTGAGTGACTGATTGAATGAAGTGAAATGCAGCTGCAGGGGGCAACATGCGGCACGCGATCCGCGATACGCACGCTGAATGTTGTGACAGCAAACCTGTTCGTTCGTGTTGCATTCTTGTTAGTGAATACCATTTGAATAGTTGTGAATACATTCGAATATTGGAAATAGCTTAAGAATACATTTGACTTGCATAACTGAGCTGTTAGCTGTTAATACTTTTGAATACACTCATGAATACATTCATTCATATATTGCCAAAAGTTATTTACTCTTAACTGCTTTTTGCATGTGACTATATACTATTGGTATACATATTTCACTTGCTGCACTCAATCAGTCAGTCACTCAATCAAAGCTTGACGCATGCCTCTTGCTATCTGATTTTTACACACACACACACACAAACACAAACACATTGTCGCAATTTAACCCTTGAACTTTGCCACTTTTGACACGAGTGCGCCAAACAACATGCTTTAACACAGCAGCAACAGCAACAACACAAAAAAAAAAGTCACTAACAAACAAAGTTGTTTGACTCCTGACAATGCAAAAGCTGTCAACACTTCAACGCAGCAGCCACAGATACGCAGATACACAGATACAGAGATACAGATGCAGATATCTGTGTGCGTGTGCAGATACATTTGTATCTGTATCTGTCACGTTAATTACGCATTGTTTTATTTTCATTCCATCTTTTTTTTTGTGCCGCTGCTGCTGATGCTGTATTTTTTCTGTGTTTTGTTGTGCTCATGTTGCTTGTCGCATTTGAAAGTTGTTGCTGTTGGTTGTTGGTTGTTGTTGTCCTCGCATCCAATTGTTGTCCATTTGGTAATTATAAATATGGAGCAACGGCTGCCATAGCTACCGCCAGCCATTTCCACCTTGCCGGTAAAGAACTGTCAACAAAATGAGGGGCAGAAAATGGAAATATTTGTTGCCAATGTGACATATGAACTTTATTTTTCTTTTTGTCCGCGCTTTTTTTGTACCTGTGTTGCCTGTCAGTGTCGCTCGTTACGTGTATGTGTGTGTGTGTGTGTGTTATGTTAATTATCATTTTGCTGGCGCACTTTCAAAATGCGCAACGTGTCGCGACCGCAGCAACAATGAAAAACCATCAGGAGTCGTCGTCATATGGATGTGGCAAAAAATAACGGAAAGGCTTGAGGTCTGAGGTCAGCAAAAGGACAACATCGCTTGAACCCAATTTATTCTACACACACACACACACACCCACATACACACAAAAACACACACACTGAGTATTATACACCGCATTCAATTATTGACTCATGCTGGCACTAAGCCAGGCATTATTGTCGCCCCCTTTAAAGAGGCGACAACAACAACAACAGCAACAACAAAAAATGAAGATGGGTTAAGAACTTAGCGAACTGCCCAACAACAACAACAACTGCTGCTGCTGCTGCTACTTTTGCTGACACCTGGCTAAGCAAAGCATTTCAATATCGAAATCAATAGCTAATGCGCTCGGCTCATGCAATTTCACGTCCACCCACAAAAGGATTACGCGCGCTCCGTGCTTTGTGTGAAATGAAAAAAAAGGAAACAGCAAAAAGCATAAAGGATATGTATATATATAATACATATATATATATATATATATAAAGGCTTAGGCAAAGGTCGTGGGCCATGCAAATCGCCGCAGGAGCCCGCAGGACACTCAACACACAACACAACAAAAATCGGCTGGCTGCGTTGGCAACATGCGGCAACAAAGTAAAAAAAAGCTGCAACAATTATCCCATTACTGTGCAACCCTTTTTTTTTGTTGCTGCTGCTGCTGTTACGACTGCTACTGTTGCTGCCCACCCGCTGACCTTTCGCCCTACCCCACCTTTCATCCTGTGTGTGTGTGTGTGTGTGTGTGTGCGTGCATTGCTCATACGCGTCGTTGTCCTGGCGCACTTCCTGGCTCCACTTTTGCAGCAGGCGGTCAATTTGCCATTTCCTGCTAACCCCCCCCCCCCCCCCCGCCCACCCAACCAAGTCATCTCTCCTTTTTTTTCTGTTTGTCTTCTGTGTTTCTGCTCGCTTCCGTCTGAGCTGCTTTGAATGCAGTCACTCGGGTCACTTGAGATTGCTGAAAGTCCTGACTCCCGTTCTCGCTCTCGGTCTCGCTTTCGGTCTCTAAGGCAAGAACAATGCTAGCAAGAGCAACAGCAGCAGCTGGATGAGCTGCCAAAATCAGAACGTGCCATCCTCACAGCACAGCAGACAGACAGACAGAGAGAGAGGGACACAAAGAGGATGACAGACAGGACAATAAAAGGATGCGCGCTTGGCGCGTGCGCAACTCGCGTCTAACCTATCATCAACATCATATGAAAGAGAAAAAAAAACACAAGTAAAAAGCGTAAATTCAAATAAAATATTAAAAAAAAAAAAAAAGGATCCTTTTCCGACAACTTTTGCCTCGTTTTGTTTTCATCATGATGTGTGCCTTTCAAATATGATAATGATCTCATGAGCATGATCAGCAGCAGCAGCAGCAACAGCAACGGATGGCAGCCGCAGCAGACGTGTTAACCCCTTTAGCAACCCTTAACCCCTAAAGCATTAAAGAGACCTCCAACCCTTTCGTTTTTTTTCGTTTTTTCGTTTCTTTTTGTCGAGAAAACAAATTATGTATCTGTCAGATTCATTTGCATTTCCTGCATTTGCCCGCATGGCCAAGGATTTGCCCTGATCAACATTGTTGTTGTTGGTCGCCAGGGTTCGTGGCCAAATCATGCTCAGCACGCTTTCACCTTTGACAGGAAGCCCGGGCTAAAGTGAAGAAGCTGCAACAGCAGCAGCAGCAGCCGCGCGGAACGTCATAAAAAAAACACACAAAAAGCAAACGACAAAAAAAAACCTTTAAAACTAGACAAGGGAAAAGCAAAAGTGTAGCTATTATGTGTTGTGCGTGTGTGTTTGTGTGTGTTATAGTGTGTTCTTATGGACTCGTGCGCGACATGCGTTTTCCTACATTTTCCCAACGTTTTCCCTTTCTGCCTAACTCATTTTCATTTTACTTTTATTTTAAAGCGTCATTTAAATGCAAAGTGCGTGGCGCAATTTTACAGTTTGTGCGTTTTTTTTTCTTCTTTCTTCCTTTTTTTTTTTGGTACACAGCTCTTCCTATTGTTGTTGTTGGGGGTAGTTCGTTTCTAATAGTTGCGCATTAACACCTTGTTGCCCGCATGGCCAGCGTGTTGGCCTGTGGTGACATATGTTGACCTGTGCAACAACAACAATATCAGCATTTCCTTTCACTTGTGCCTGGACCACACGTCTATATGGCTTTTGTCTATGGCTCTACGTGTTCCATACTCTATATACAATAGAGTCCTTACATATTGTTGACAGATAAGTGAGCTTAAGGTATAATAATGTACTCTACTTTTCATTTATGTACGTACACATAGTGTATATAACAGTCGTCTGAGTATTTGTTGTTTTTTGTGTCTTGGCTTTTTTCAAAAACTTCTTTCAACGCTTCTTTATTCTTTATTTATTATTTTGTTTTCCGTAGCCAATTTTCACATTTTTCAATTTCAAAAATCGCATCTGTTGCTGTGGTGCGGTGTTCTTCGCAACCAAACCCAACGCAACCCTCCCACCCCCACCCGCCCAACAATCTCATCGATAGTTATGGATACACATGTTCCTCTCTAAGTGTGTGTGTGTGAGTGAGTGTGTGTTGGCTTGTTATTTCCGTCGCAGGACATTGTGGATGGTGGGTGGTTGGGTTTTTTGTGGTTTGCGTGGCAAATTAACAAATGTCGCGACAAAATCGCAAGTAATATTAAATAAAAAACTACTACTACTACACACACACACACACACTGTGAGTGGTAATATTCTGCTGCCTGTTTGGGGCACCTGCTGCTGCTGTTGTTGTTGCTGTTGCTGTGTGTGCGCCAATTTGTATGCAATGCACGCCAGCAACACAGCACACGTCTCTTTGTGTATGTGTGTGTGTGTTTTCACACAAAATCAATAAATATATGTTTATGTATATAAATTCTCAGCCATCAAAAACCATTGCAGTCTGCCCCGCGTCTCCCCCTCTTTCTCTCTCTCTCTCTCTCTCTCTCTCTCTCTGTTTGTCTCTGTTTTGCATTTCATTTTACCGCATATTTATTTATTATTAATCTAGCAAATTGCTGTGGCAGCAGCCTCAATTCCTGCCACAATTCACACACATATTTTGACTGACAACATGACTAAAACATTTTCCCCTCCCCTCTCACTCCCTGCTCTCTTTATCGTTGCAGAACCCAGCAATTATACGTGTTCAACGTGCAAGACCCGTTACACATCCGCGTGGCGACTCATACAGCACGTGCAACACTCGCACGGCGTCAAGATCTATGTGGAGACGGGCGGCTGCGGTGGCGCCACCTTAACAGTGGCCACACCGGCCGCTCTTAATGCAGCAGCAGCAGTTGCAGCACAAGCAACCAGCAGCAGCGGCAACGGCGGCAGCAGCAGCTTGAACAACATTAGTGTCAGTCCAAATCGCAGTATCAGTCCCGCAGCAGCAACTGTTGGTAGTGTGTCATTGCCGCTGCCGCTGCACGCTCTCATGGCTCAGTCACTGTCGCAGACATCGCAGTCGGGATCGCCGTCGGTGCCAAAGCGTAGCAGTAGCAATAGCAGCGCCGCAGCAGCAGCAATGGCAGCAGCCGCTGCAGCTAATACGAGCAATTGCAGCAATGTTAGCAGCAGCAGCAACAGCAATCACAGCAGCAGCGCCAATTCACCCACACAGCAACTATTGCAGCAACAGCAGCGAGCACAGCAGCATCAGCAACAGCAACAACAACATCAGCAACAACAACAGCAGCAGCAGCAACAACAACAACAACAGAATCTAGCACTAGCTGCAGGCATGCGTCATCATGCTCTGTTGGCGCCACCAGATTCCCTGCATCCGAATCCCTTCCAGCTGCTACGCATGCCGCTGCCACCGGCGCTCTCGCAGAGCAATGTAGTTCCTAGCGTGTCACCGCTCTTCGGCCGCCCCACGCCCGCCGATCACTATCGCATGGAGCAGCTGGTTAGCGAACAGTTTCGGCATCATGGCTTTAATCTAGCCGCTGCCGCTGCTGCTGCCCAGGCGCAATTCAACGCCAACACACAACAGCAACAGCAACAACCTGTTCAGCCTATTGCTGTCAATGTTCCTAATCCGGTTGAGCAGCGTCCTCCATCAAGCAATAGCAGCCAGCGTGGCTCTGTGCCACCTGCCGCACTCCCACCACCATCGCTTAGCTCACAGCAACAACAGCAACAACAACAGCAGCAGCAACATCAGCAACAACAACAAGTTGCATTAAGTCCGGCTGCCAGTTTAAATTTGGAACCGCAGCAGATGGATTTTTACTCGCAGCGATTGCGTCAGCTTGCGGGCACAACAAGCCCTGGAGCTGGCAACATTGTTAACTCGAGCTCGCCGAGTCCAAGACAGAAGCAATCGCCGCGCTTTGCGAGCCCCTCGCCCAGCTCAGCCTCGATGGTTGTGGTAGCTGGTGCCACAACAACGCCACCGGAAAAGAATCCCGAAAACGGTCAGCTAACATTGACTCCACGTTCGGCCAGCACACCAACACCTACAACCACCACCAACATCAATACCACCACCACCAGCAACAGCAGCAACAAGACAGATGTAGAACGTGATTCCGAACTGGAAGCGAGTTGTTATTCTTGCGGCTATTGCGACAAGAAGTTCCGGTATGAGAACAATTTGATAATCCATCAGAGGACGCATACGGGTGAGAAGCCGTACAAGTGCACGGCCTGCGATTTTGAGTGCTCACACATACAAAAGCTAATGAAGCATATGCGTGTGCATCGCAGTCCAGCGGATAACAATGATGGTGGCGATAATCCGGATGGTCACGACGGTGGCAGCAATGCCGACTCACTCGAGACAAATGAGGCGGACAACGATGAGGATCCCAATCCCGATGAGTCCGACGAAGAGCTGAACGATGAAGACGTCGATGCGGATGCCGAGGGCGAAGAGGATGATGAGGATGAGCTAGACGATTGTGATGACGTTGATTACGAGGCAGAGGACTTGAGTGTTAATAATCGCATCGATGGCAAAAGTCAAAGCCCAAAGACGACCAGTTCCGGTGCCACGTCCCTGGTTGGTGAACTGATGGATAAGTTCGGACTATCGAACATTGCTCAATATTCCGAGGCGTATAAGCAGGCGTTGCAGGAGTCCGGACGCAAGGAGGCCGCAGCTGTAGCTGCAGCCGCTGCTGCCGCCGCTGCCGTTGTCGATAACAATAATCATCGTGGCACACCCGTAGGATCAGCAAATCCTGCCGCCAATCCCGCCGCTCAACCAATGGGCGACAAGCTGAATGGCATTCCGGTGGCCGCCTTGCGTTTGCGCGACGAATTCGCCAAGAACTGCAATATGTTCCAGCCACAGCCGCAGGATGCTCCAACGCAGGTGCCGCTCTTCAATCCCTTTCCCAATCCCTTCGAGCTGTCCAAGCGCATGAAGATGGATGGTGGCGATTGGTGGGGCATGTCCGCTTTGCATCGCAACGAGGCGCTCTTCGAGAACTTGAAGCTGAAGCCCCTGGGTCTGGGTGGTGCGAATTCCCTGCTTCAAGGGCCATTGCTCAAAAAGGAGAGCCGGCAGCGTAACGATACCTGCGAGTTCTGCGGCAAGGTCTTCAAGAACTGCTCCAATCTGACGGTGCATCGTCGCAGCCACACCGGCGAGAAGCCCTACAAATGCGAACTGTGCTCGTATGCGTGCGCCCAGAGCTCCAAGCTGACGCGTCACATGAAGACGCACGGACGCACTGGCAAGGATGTGTATCGTTGCCGCTTTTGTGACATGCCCTTTAGCGTACCCTCCACCCTCGAGAAGCACATGCGCAAGTGTGTCGTCAATCAAGGCAAAGCTGCTGCAGCTGCTGCCAATGCAGCCAATGCAGTTGCCGCTGCCCAAGCTGCTGCTGCCGCTCAACAACTTCAAGCAGCTGCTCAGGCACAACAGCAGCAGCAGCAACAGTTGCCATCGTCTCAATCGCAATTGTCACCAGCTTGTTCAATGGGCGTGGCTGTTGGCTATCCGCCACAATTCGGCCATAATCTGTCGCTGGCGGGCAGCGTGAGTGGCGATAATGATTCGAATGCATCCTCCAGCCTGCCAGCACATTCCTCCATATCGCTCAAGGAGGAGGCATGACTTTTTAGCAGCTGGAGCAGCAGTCCACATACGCAGCCACATCCACATTCGCTGGTGTTGCAGCCACCACATCCGCATGTGCTGTTGCCACCGGGACATCCTCAACTTCACCTGCACCACCACCAACAACACCAACATCATAACCAGCACCAGCAGCAACAACATCCGCACCACCATCCACAGTTGGCCAGCAGCCGCAGTCGCCTCATGTCGCGCATCTTCTAAAGATGTTGCATGCTTCCCCCCCTCCCATATCTCAGCACCCCCTCACTGTGTAAATAGTATGTCTAAAGCCAGATGTCATACGGTTATGATACAGCTCCTCAATAAACCCAAAAGCGCCCAAACTGCAACTTTCTAAAAGCTTGTCTAGCAGTCTTTGCCACAGCTCCGCAACACCCACCCCCCCTCCCCCCCACCATCAATCCGCATCGCGCTCCCTTAGCTGCTCCTTTTGCAGGCGACTTAAACACGACCAGAGGCATTTAATACCAAAGCAATAACCGTTATGTAATATAATTTTAATGCATTTTTTTTTGCCTTTTTTTTAATAATTAATATATATATATATATATATTCATACATATTCGTATATACTATTACGTGTCTGATAAGCAAAAACAATGTGTGTAGAAAATATATATATATCACCTATATTATATATATACATTTAAAATGCATTAATTTACAACTTTTATAATTTTTTTTTCCTTTTTTTTCGTTATTTTTAAACATAATTGAACAGTTTTAGAAATTACAAATTTTTGGCTGCAACTGCAACGCCAGTGACACATTTTCCAGTGTATTTATAGCAATTAAGCAAAACATTGTAAAAAAAACAAAACAAAACAAAACAAATAAGCAAAACTAACACCCAAAAATACTAAACATAAAACAAAAACAAACAAAAAATTACTACAACTATGTAAAGAAATTAACAAAAAACCAACTAAAAGTATATTTAAAAAAAAGACAAAAAAAAATCTTAAAAAAAAATAAATTAAAAAAAAAACCACTCGACATGCGCTCCCCGCGAGCCACCAAATAATTAAAGAATTAAGCAAAATCTGCGCTAATGTTTACTATATAAATATATATATATATATATATGTGTGTGTATATAAATGCCTATGTGCATATATTAGTATATATATATATCTATATATATATGACTTTTTTTTGTGTGTTTTAAGATCGCGTATTTGTTAAACATCGATGTACATTTTAGTAAATCTAGATATCTAGGCACTAAAGAGCAACACTTGTATAAAAGAAAATCTTATTAACTATAATTATATTATTATTATTATTACATATATGTATAATTTTTTTTTTTATTCTGAAATATTATTTCGAGACATTTTTTGCATAGAAAATAATTCTATTATTAAATGTAATTAAAAAATAAACCGAAAATAATCAAATTTTTTACGTACATACATAAATTAATCTATAAATGTAAACACAACATTTTTTTTCAAACAAAATTAGCTTAAGAATCGATGAAACGCACCAACAACAACAACAACAAAGAAATACAAAACTGAAGAGCAACAGTTTAAACATTCGTGTAATAAATAGAAAAGCAAAAGAAACGCGTTAAGAAATTTATGAAAAAAACAAAACAAAACAAAACAAAAAACAACCAAAAAAATAATAATAATAACGAAATTTGTACGTAAAACTTCAAGCGAAAAGCAATTAACAATTAAATATTAAAACAAGAAATTACAAAACCGAAACAACAACAAACAACTAGATTTAGAAGACTGAGGAACTATCGTACGTATTTGTTTTCTTGCAACTGATAAAAGACAGATTAAAGATTTGGATAAAGAAAAAGAAAGAGAGAGAGAGAGAGAGAAAGGGAATACAAGAAAATTTCAAAGATGAAATATTTTTTTTTAATTTGCATAAATGTTTTTGCTGTTGATTTTCGTTATTTAATTGAAAAAAAAAACCAAAAAAAAAAAATCCCATTTTGATTAATATTTAATGATTGTTTTTAGTAAAAATTTGTTTGGCGTCAAAAGGCAAATCGAAATCGTAAAAGAAGGAGAAAAAATAATTAGTTTAATCTGTTGTTTTTTTCTTTTCTTTTAATTATTTTTTTTTGTTTACTTTTGGACAAAACTAAACGCTAAAAATTGCTTCTACTTTTGCAGCACACATTAACCCACCCCCCAAAAAAAAAAACCAAAACACACCCCTCACCCTTCACCCTAGACAGTGGCTGCTGCAATAATACAAGCAATTTTTTTTATTCGTATACCCAACTATGAAGTTTATCGTGCATAATTTATTAGAAAAGCGTATCGAGAGACAGAATGAATGAACGAGAGAGAGATAGTGAGAGAGAAAGAAAGAGTGGAAGATAAGGCATACATAAGAAAAGTGTGAAAGTTTTTTAAAATGAAATTCCTAAAACTAGAAAGAACCATGCATTGTGTTTCAGACAAGACATACATATAAATATATATATATATATATATATATATATATACGTCTACATATATACCTATATATAGTTCATATTTAAAACCAAGAAAACTGAATAAAAAACTATTATAAAAATCATACATCATTTATGTTTTATTTACACTGCAAAAATCAACATTTGTCTTCTTATTTCTTTTAATTTTATCTATCTTTCAGTTCATTTTTTTATTTTTTTCTTAACAGCAACAAGGACAAGCGAATTTGAAATCGAAATTGAAACAAGAAGAAAAAAAAATATCTTTAAAAAAAAATGCAAAAGAAAAGCAAAAATTGGAAAAAGAATAGCCAGAAAACGAACTAAAAACTATCATAAAAATTTAGAAAATTTAATTATAGCTATTAAACGAAAAGAAAACAAAACAAAAAGTTGTACTAAATAAAATTTCAAAAAAAAAAAAGAAAGAAAGTGAAGACCGCAAAGAAAGCACAAAAGTTATACTAAAACCTAATAAAACTGTTGTAAGCAAGCGAAATGAACGATAAAATGCAAAACAAATATTTGTGCAACCAAAAATTTATAAGTAATATTAAAAAACAAAACAAATATTTTTCAAGTGTGTGTAATTTTTTGAACATAAACAATAATAAATACAAAGCGTAAATTATTTAATTAATAATAGTTGTCTGTGTTACAAAATACAAATACGAAAATACAAAAATACTTACAAATTGCAAAAAAAAAAAAAAGAAGAAAAAAACTGTAAAACTCAAATGCATTTTTCATTTCAATTCTAATGATCGCGATGCTATAATATTTATGGCAGCACACTAAAGTAGGCAACGTAAATTGCGCACCGATCGCAGGAAGGAGTAAAATTCAATTGCCTACTTAGCGGCGCATGCAAAATTACCGCCAGGTGTCGCTAGCACACGAAAAGCAAATTATACAAACACACATACATGGTCGGTCGCACGCAATTCAATGACACTCACACGCGCACACACAAAAAAACAGATTGCAAGCGATAAAGAGAGATAGAGAGAGCGAGCGAGCGCACACGAGCGAGTCGAAACAAGTGCTGCTGCCACTGCCCAGTGGTCCCCCATTGGCCGCCAGCACTTCTGTGAACGCCAGTTGCCTGGACGAAAGTCCTTGTTGCCCCCCTTGTTAACTCGACCAGCAGTGACCAATCCAACATAACTGGCCGCCCAATTGGCGGGGCTGAAGCTTCGATTGGAATTGAAATCTAACGACTGCGAGACTCCAGCACACTCGCACACATATGGCCGGCCGGCGCATGTGTGGTCCAGCTAAACATAAAGCCAACGCTAACGCTAGCAGCGCTGTTGGCGTCGCTTTCGCGACGCTAGCAGCGTTTGCCACCCCAAATTCTGCTTGAGTGGCTGCTGGCCGGTTCAAGCTTGTTCGAGCACAAACGAAGCACATCGAACATGTTCGTTCATGCATGCTATTTGTTTGCGGCTCGAGATGCTTGGCAATGTTGTTGTTTTTCCATTTGCAAAAGTAGTTAATAAAAAATTTCGTAAAATTAAAATTGTGCATACTTTTGGGGGCGTAGCATAACCAAATCCTTAGAGAAGAACAAATTGCTAAAACCAATATTATTTGAACTGCATTCAAGGACTTTGCGGTTAAGTGCGAACAAAAGTCTGAATAAAAGTATCTTAAATGATTAAGCACTAAGATATCCATAATTTAAACAGCTTACCATACACCGTCGACGGCTTAACAGAGTCGTCCGACCAAGAGGCGAACTGAGGTTCGTTGGAATTGAGAAAAACAACTTCGTAGACGTAGAAGAGCTTTAAAAAAGTACCAAATTATAAACTGGTGTTAAATTCAATTGTGTCTACAGGGTCTAAAGTCGACCTTCCTTAAAACGAACTTTCCAATAACGATGTTTTCCATATAACAAATTTAATTTAATATATTTTCAATTTTCACTATAGCAAAGTTTATTTTAAGATATTAAGATTAATCATATAAAAGTTTGATTGTATATAGCTTAATAGCGTCATTCCGCGACTGACTGACCGCAATTATGGTAATAAACTTTCTTAAATGAGTTATTTTCTTAAAAATTTACATTAGAGTTATCGTAATCAAAAAGATAATATGATTTTACATGTAGCACTGACTAGTGCTAATAAATATCTATATAAATAAGACAACAACTATTTAAATTATGTATACATTTATAAGGTTGAGGAAAACTTCATACTTTAAAGGTAACAACTAAAATTTTAACTAAGTAATTAAGAAAATGTAATAGTAGTAGTTTTTTTTAGCTTAGGTTTGCTTGAATAATCAAGCTAACGGTTAAGTTGCAGTAAATGGTTTTCTATTCGACAATGGACAATTAATAACGGTTCTTCACAAGCAACCATTTGTAAAAGTTAAAAGGGAGACAAATTTTCAATGCCCAAACTATTGCGTATATGGTGACTATAATGGGGCTAGCCAAAAAAAGGGGTACAAAGAAATTATAGTAAATGTAGTAAGGTTGAGGTTTTTGTCTGTCCTGTGGGAGGTGGGAGGTTAGCGAGCTATTCAAGTGTGTGTGCCTGATACTATATACAAACATAACATACACACATATATAACGGACAAGCTAAATGCACGAGCGTGTATGTGTGTGTGTGTGGCCATAAGGGTGAAACTTTTACTGCTTGCTTACAGAGATTCTTTTCTGATGATAAATTAATTTATTATGTTCGAATTGAAGCACTCGCTAGCACAGAACGAAACGAAACGAAAGAACAAGAATTCACAAACGTGAAACAAGAAACTCGGAGAGACGCACAGAGAGGCAGAAAGGCTGAAAGGCAGAGACCGAGACCAAACCAATGCTCTGTTAATGCGGAGCGGATGTAACAGCCATTTGCTGATTCCAGGATTCTACAGTCATGTAAATGTACACACGCACACATATACACATACACAAGCATGTGTACGTGTGAACTGCCTCAACTTTGAAAAGCAGAAACAAAAAAGCAAATGCAAGGCAAAAAACGAATTGTTGTGTGTGAGTAAGTGTATGAGAGAGTGTCTACGTGTGTGTGTGTGTGTGTATGTGTTTGGTTTTCAACCCTATCGCAAGTGTGTAAGCAATTACAGCAGCAACATCAACAACAGCAGCAACAACAACTATGGAAATAATGAACAACACCATCTGACCACTTGAATAATTTTCAAAGTGGCGGGTGGCTTGGCCATGTTGGTCGCAAGCAGAATCCGGTTGATGTTTTAATTGAAAGCATATACAGCCATACAGTCAAACAGTAGAAGTCAGCATGGCGGCACCAAATGTGGCAAGGACAAGGCGACCAACCGACCGACCACCCACCCGGCTAGCCCAGATGGAATAAATGAATGTCCAAGGGGACAACAGCAGCAGCAGCAGCAGGAATAGAATGTGGAGGAGGGGGTATTTAGTCAAATATGGCGTCCGAGGCAACAAAATGTGTTGATTGCACAAAAGCAAATGCTGTGTATGTGTGTGTGTGTGTGTGTGTGTGTGTATGGGATTAAGGTAACATCAAAGATCCAAGATCCGAGCGCATTACAATCGTATGAGCGAAATGGCAATGAAAAAAAAATACTTGTTTATTTGCATGCAATATAATACACAAAAACCCAAAAAAACAAGAATAAAAGTATATATAAAAATATATAAAAAAAGGGAAGCGAAAAGCAAAATGGCTTATACCGAAAAAAACCCCATCTATGAATTGGATTTCATCCATGGTTCATGGCCATTGCCATAGCAGCACGGCATGGTACGGTACGGCACAGAGCAAAAATGTTCTCTTACACATGCAAATGTTAAAATGCTTGCTAGCCCCGTTTGAACATAACGCGGGGAAGGTTAAGGGAGGGGAGGGGGGGGCTGCTTGGTAAGTGGGCGGCAACAGCAAAAACCCGGAAAGCAAAGCAAAGTCAAAGAACAAATGTCTACGGCTCCGTAAAGTCTGCGGCGCCTTCGCCATCGCCAACCAACAACATTCAACATTCAACATGGACAACACACAAAACATTCGTCTAAGAGGCACAAAAGCGTGGAAAGAGCAAAGAGAGCCTACACAACTAATTGAATACCCTGTACGCAGTATAACTTTAAGTTATTTGAAAGGCTAGAAAGTATGAAAGATATAAAAGATCAAAGATAACGAAAAGAGTTAAATATTGTTCAAATATTAAGTTCAGATTTAAAGGGAAATCTACATAATCTTACTATAAAAATACTCTTTAAATAAGTCTTATTATATGTATTTGTATGTTTGATGAACTCTTCTAATTGTTTAAAAATTCTGTTCTACTCGCAGAAACCTTTGGCAACCGTTTTTGAGGAAGATCAAAAAGTCCTCCTTTTATAAAAAAAAAAATACTCTGTAAGAGAACAAACTTATATTGTGTCGATAGTTATCAAGTAGAATACATGATTTTAAGTTCATTTAAAAATGTACAAAGTAAAAGTATGACAATGATCTTATCAAACTAATACTCAATGTTAAAAGTGTTTTCCAAAGTGCTGCCCCGCTGTTGGTAGAGTATACATGTGGCACATTAATGTACACATTCATGTGGATGCTGCTGGATGGATGCAAAAGTCAAGAGGGAGATGCACGTGCATTGCCACCGCAAGGCAACCGAACCCAACTGATGCAAACCGAACCGAACCGAACTGAACCGAAACGAACTGAACCGAACCGAACCGTAGTACCAAACCAAACCCAACTAAACCAAGTCAAAACGAAGTGAATGCGACCCGGCTTCCAGCTCCAGTTTCACGTATGTTTGTGGGCGTATGTGTCGTGTATATGTGTGGTGTGTGCACAGTGTGTGTGTGTACGATGTGTGTGTGAGTATGTCCTAGCACTGAATATCGTGCTCTAGAGACCAAATGGGAAACTTAAGCCTTTCTTTTGTGCCCGGCTAAGGACCCTCATACTGTCCATGAACCTTTGTGGCGCTTCAGCTTGGCAAGCGACGGGAAAAGAGGAAAGAGACGAAGAGCAAGATGGATAGGAGGAGGGGGGGTGGTTAGGGTAAGAGAGTGAGTGTGTGAGAGAGATGGTCGATGCATCCTTTTTGGCGCGCACCGAATTCGTCTTGTGTGTGTGTGTGTGTGTGTGTGTTTGAAAATAGCATGTGGAGTGCACTGTCCTCACATTGTCTGCTCCTCCTCATCGCAATGACAACGAAACGGGAGACGCACACACACACACACACACATAAGAGAGCAAGAGAAAGAGAGAGAGAGAGAGGGAGAAGGATGGTGAGTGGGATTCAGGACACACGGCAGGACAGTACACAGTACGCTCGCTTGCTGGCTCGTTAATAAGAGCCCCCGCGAGTTATCCATCTTCCCTTCCCTCCCCCACAGTCAAACCCAGTGGCCACACAGCTGGCGGCGAAGGAGAAAGAGACATTGAGAGAGAAGAAGAGAGATGGTGATTGTCCTCCCAGCGGTTCTTCAATGTGCAACGCTGCACGTTGCACGTTCCACGTCTCTGTCGCTTGGCTATGGCTACCTGCAAAACACACACACACACACACAGACACAAACAATCCCCTCTTTCCCCCTTCCCTGCGCTTCGCTTCGTTTCTGGCTAAATGCGCGTCGCTGTCCAAAGCACATGCGATATACGAGTATGTATGTAAAGTTCGTATAATAAAAATATATATATATGTATATATATATAAAAAAGAACTGAAAATAATGAATAAAAGAATCATTAAGCCGGCGAATGTGTGTGCGTTGGAGCTGCAAGGATGCAAGGATACATAGTTTCACTACAGTGTTCCCCAGCTAATGGAGAATGCAGCAGTGGAACTGCTAGTTTGGAGTAATAATATAGTATCATCATCTTTAAGAAACCCAAACATATATACCAAAGTTTTGTAGTCTATTCCTAGAGATCTCTGAATAATCAACTAAAAGCGAAACTAAATCGCGTCTTTCGTACTTCAAGAAAAAGCATTTCAAACTAGATTTGCGACTTAAAATCAAATTTGATGAAAATTACTTTTTTCAATACAAAATCTACGCTTAAATGAAGACTTTTGAAGATTTGCTTCAAAGTTGTCATTGCCGAGTTAACATTGTACTTCAAAGTTTGATTAAAATTACTTTGTTTAAGACCATCTTCGCCTAAATGAAGACTTGCTAAGTGAAGATTTGCTTCGAAGTTGTCATTGCTGAGTTAACACTGTAGTTTTGTGTTGCGGCTGCTGCGGGTGTTGCCAAAGCTTGAAAGACGATGATGCGACGGCGGGGGGCTGTGGTGGTAGATACTATTGCTGTTATTGTTGTTGTTGTTGTTTTATGTTGGGTCCGAGGCTTCTCGTTTTTGCCACACTTCCCTGCTTTGCGCTACACTTGCTGCATGGCTGACATTCAATGACTTCTCTAACTTTTTCCGTGGGTTTTGTGCATTCTACTTCTTCTTCTTGCTCGGTCGCATTGTGAGCGTGTGAGTGTATTTGTGTGTGTGTGTGTGTGTGTTTGAGTTTGTGTGTGTGGAGGGGTTTTTTTTTGTTGTTCTTTCGACTTTTTGCAAACAAATGCGAATGCGAATGCAATTGTGACTTGCTTTTTCTATTTACCCCTCCTCGTTTCTAACTTCCTTTCCAACCCGCCACCGCCACTTCCCCCCTCTAACCCCTTGGCGACCCAACTCCCTTTTGGCTGCGTTTTTGTTTATTTGGAAAATCCATTTGTCCACCTTGCTTCAAGGAGTGCCGCTCTCCCTCTCCCTCTCTCTCCCTCTCTCTCTCTCTCTCATTCTTACGATTTCATGCACCCCGCATCCGTTTGGTAAATGTGAGACGGACTTTTGCTTTGTTGCCTGGCACCGCTTTGCCACGTTTTGTTGCACAATTGCAACCGGGCAATGCATTGGTTGCAAGTAAGTGGGGCAGCACTTGGACGCATCCCGCACAGTCGCGCTACCATCTTTAATGACCAGCACATTGAGCTGCTTGCAACATTGCCACATGCGCCACAACAATGCAAAAATCTTTATTTGCTTACAATTTGACTTTGTCTTTGGCTTTGGCTTTGGCTTTGTAGTATTTGCAAGGAGAGTTAACTTATCTAAAACTTGGCATTACGTAATTACCGCTCGAATGTGAGAAGAAATCGGATTCATTTTAGCTATAAACAGATCTTTATTAAGTTAATCTGAAAACAAAATATGATAAGCTTTTAGGTAAGCGAGTTTCGAAGGGATTCTACAAAGCATCAAGTTCGCATTTGGCTGTACGTAGTGTTGGAAAACGTGAAAGTTTGGTAGTATATGCGATGCAACCAATCTTGTACAGTTTTCAATGAATTATTTTCACATCTGACATTATTTCTATCATAAGTTAATACTTTGTAATAATTATAATATTGTTCAACACTACAAACAGAGATTATTTTTCTAACACTGTTCCTAGCCAAGCTTAGAGTCACACAGAATTTTTCTACCTAGTTCTTTTTCGTTATTTTATTTAACAGTCAACGTACCTAAAAAAAACCTTTAACATGGTATTCTTAGTTCTTTATGTGCTCAACTGTACTTCTTTTTTTTTTGTTTTTATTTTGGTATGCACATGAAAAGACTTAAAGTGAATTTAATTAAATTTTATATCACAGTGCCGAACATTTAATTGGACTCTACGCAAAATTTATTTGAAGCGTGCTCAAAGGAACAACAACAAAAAACAGGGAAAGGAAAAACCAAACCCAGGTCCACTCCCTTTAGCAGGCTTAGCTAATTGTCAGGTAATGAGTTCGCACATGTTGTCATTTTAACGGCTCGTCAAAGAGTTGGCGGCTGTGGCATGTGGCATGTGGCATGCGGCATGTGGCATTGTTACACGTTCAGCAGCTAGAGCAAGATGTTCAAAGGTTGCAACTATTCGCATAGGAAATTGTCAATTGTCGCATCTCAAATGTAACTTTAGCGCGCTTCTTGCCTCTAATTAAATTCTCCCAAAACACAATTTAGCTCTCTCGTCACAGTCACCGCCACAAAAGGTCAGCGGATCAACAAGCTATTAAGAAAGATTACAGTTCCATAAACAACACACACGAAAAAAAAAACCCTACAAAATATTGCTAAAAAAAACTTGTTCGTTTATTTGTTTTTTTTTCCTCTATATCTAAAAGCTGCCTTGCAGCATCCCAGAAAGAATGGAGAGAGATCAACACTTTTTGGCAAAGGTTAATTGTCGCCTTTTTATTTGGCCGCAAAACAAAACAAAAACAAACTGACCAATGGACCGTTTGCTAAGGTTAGGGGGCAGGGGTTAATGCTTAGGAGATGGCTCTTTATCTCTGATTTGATGCTGCACAGATTGAATTGAATGGGAAAAGCCAACCAAAAAACGAGCTGCAAAATTTGCCCTTTTACGCCTGAAAATAAACAGAAGTAGCCTTGCAACCCTTTTTTGTGTTGAGTTCAGTTAAGAGCATGAACCGGTTACCAAAAAACTTTATACGGAAGCTGCGATGTGGTTCGCTGTTTCTACATGTTTGTATGTGTGTGTGTGTGTGTGTGTGTTTTAATGTCGCATAGTATTTATTAGCCTTAGGATTAATAAATCTATTTGGTCACCAGCCTAATGAAATCACCAACGCCCCCAATTCCATCGAAAAATCTCCAACTCCTAGACAAAGAGCCCCCGGCGCACATGTGTGTGTGTGTGTGTGTTTGTGTGTTTGTTGATGTGGCTGACGCCAGCAGATATGTATCTTCACACACACACACACACTTACTTAGCGGGCAGCAAATGAGACCAGGTTTGGCTGGGGTTTTGGGATTGGGTTTTGCAGCTCCAGAAGTTGCCAATTTGCCTTTTTGAATTTACGCATAGCTAAAAGTATCCTTTCGGAAACCACAAATATTTACCCAGCTCAAGGCTCAGGTCTGCGGTCGCCTCCAGTCCTACTGCACACACACACACTACTCCTCCCCCCCAACTTCACCCCACAACGCGGTCTCGCCACTTGCCACTTGCAACAACTGCCTGCCTGCCTGCCCGTCGGCTGTCTGCTCCCCATCCCCATCCGTCAGTGCTGCTGGCAATTTTCAAAATCTGTCGGACCATCATTTTCAATCCACAGCAACCGACAAGCAAGCAACGAACCGACCGACGTAGCAAACCCGTCCAGCGAACCCCAAAGAGCCCTCGACCAGAACTTCTTTTTCCATCTGACACTAGCCAAAGTTGGACCAATACTCATATTTACACCGTATGTGTGCGTGTGTGCGAGTGTGTGGAAAGGACTTTTGAAATGAGATTAAAAACGGTAAATTCCTGCAAGGGTTATACACACACACACACATAGACATACACATGCACACATCCTTCGGCTAAGAGTAATGAATGCGGTTTCTGCCCAAAGTCAAATTTTAGAAAGTGTTTTATTTGACTAGGTTAGCTGCACGCGGCCAAAAAAACCCATTCACAATAAGTGTTTGGAGAAAGGGCGGCAAAGTGAGTAAAAAAGATAGGGATAAAAGGAGAGAGTACGCACACACACACACACATATGTTTATGTACAAATATTTAAATGAGTACAGAACTGTATATAGAATACAAAAGAAAGTTTTCAAATATTTTAATGCATAATGTTTATAAAATCTAGCAACTTGTAAAATCTTTTTTTTACAGTGTTGTACAATGCTGCATTTCAAACACCAGAAGGCACACACACATACATACATACATACATAGGAAATTAAAATTAACCAAGAAAAAAAGTTTTTTTGGGCATAGAAATCATTTGTTTAATGGCGTTAAACTTACATGTGTTGTAAAGATTTCAGTGCTATAAAATACTGCTTAGCATTCTTGAGAGCTCAATTAAAAATGAAACGTATAAATTGCCTCAATCAATAATCAGCTTACGCGAAGGATGTCTGATCTAAACTCTTTGCACAATTGGAGCTAGTTAACCTGAACGATTGTTTTATGCGCTTATCGTTCATTATAAATCAAAGAAAAATCTTAGACATGAGAAACCTAAAAATGATCTTTGCTTGTTAAAAGATCAAATGCTGACAACTAAACAAAAAGCTTTGCTTGCCAAACTCCTTGCTACCCCTACAAATGTTTATTGCATATTTCAATGTTTTTTTTTGGTGTAGGCCGCAAAATTGGAAAACATTGAAAACATTTTGTTAGGCATTTATGCAACTCATTTGATTTACGATTCGCTTTAATGGGTTGGCCAGCTTAACGCTGTAAGCAGCAGCAGCAGCAGCGGCAACAACGAGCACGTACATGCCACAAGCTGCTTTGCCAAGCTGCCACGCCGCCATCCAGTCGAGTTGAGTCGCGTCGCGTCGCGTTGCGTTGCGTTGCGTCGAGTCAGTGCCTCAAAACGGGGCTTCTGACAAGGTCGCGAGTGCTAACCTTTAATCTCTCCACTCCCTAACTCTCCCTCACCATCTCTCTCTCTTGCGTTGCCTGCCAAGCGACATTCCCTATAGCTTTGTGTGCCTATATTTTTGTGATTTCTATGCTCAAATTCCAGCTGAACGAACGAACGAACGAACGAAAGAACGTGCAATGTTGTCCCGTTATCCCAGTTCTTTTTAGTTGATAGAACCAGTTGCAATGGCTGGCAAGTTTTATCAGACAGGGGGAGGGAGGGTTGAAACACAGCTAAGAAACGAAAGACGAACGCAGCTCAACAAATTACCAAAGGCCATCGGCGTTTGCTGACCGGCCGACCAACGGCCAGTAAATGTCTACCCTCGGTCTCGGCCCATTGTGTGTAAATATTTTGAGGCACGCGTGTGTTCCTTGCTCTCATTATAAAGTTTAGCAATCAACCCTCAACACACACACACACACATCCGAACACGCGCACATAATTGAAACTTATGTACATTTGAAATTAGAATTGAATATTTAAATAGCATCTACCTTATACATACTATATGGATGTGCGAAAGCTGCCCAATGCTATTCTTAACAACAACAAAAAACTAAAACTTCAAAGGACATATTTATCACACTACTTAATTTAATGAAACTCTTGATGAGAAAAAAACAAAAAAGGAAACTACAAAAGCATCAACGTTTTACATTGATTCTGCTTGCATGCTTCCTTGGACATATTTTGTTAACCAAATATGCCTAAACTTCCTTTGTGCTTTACAATTTCGATTATTGTGGTGTGTTAAATTAGAGAGAAAAGAATGTATAGTATTCATATTCCTAATAAACGGTTTATTTATGAAGTGAGGTTTGTGTATAAGTAAGTAAGTTTCCGTTAAATCTTTAACTCAAAGTCGATAAGTTCTTGGCATGCAACAAAAGTTTCCACAATCATAACGCTGTCAAAACTAAATCGTTTAAACATATCTAATATGTTGGAGTTACCTCTGTTCATTGTTATTTGTATTTCAAGGCTTTAACTTAAAACTATACAACTATACTACGAGCAAGAATTCATTTCTTTAAAAACTCCAACAAAACAATAGGTTAAGAAGTGTGGAACACTTAACAAATATACTCCCAAAAAATCATATTGAATTATTGAATCATTATCAAATTTAATGATTTTTAAAATTTATGTTTTCTTGACCGTGGATTCGGTCTTGCAAGAATACTTCATTGATGAACTTTGGAAATACAAAACAAAAGTCTAGATTCGACTTATTTCACAAGCTTATGTTTGACGTTCTTAAGATATAATTGGACCAAACTGGCGGTATACACAACTTGTTAATTTGGGCTCGTAACGAAAAGTGTACAAGGTGCTAATTGTTAACGAAAAACTTTCGTAAGGTTGGGCTGGACATGTTTGTGAAAGAAACTAATGCAGAGACAGACTTGGGCAGCCTGTTTTGGCAGTTTCAAGAAACCATCGAACATTCACAAACAACCATCCACAAACACACACACACACACGCACATACATAAAGAAATATACACAGTGGCAATGGATGCGCATCTATCGTAATGGCGGCGGGTGGATTTACGGCTGGATGGTCGGTTAGCAGCCAAAGGCCGTCGACAGCTGAAGCTGAAGCTGGGCTGTCCGGTGTCCATACGTTTAGCCAGGGGTAGCCGGTGGTGTTTGCTTGCCGGCAGCATAATAACCCTTTAACATTTCGCACACAGATACACGAACACATACACACTAGCACATATATGTGCGGTGTATGGTTGTATTGTGTTGGTGTTTCGCCCACTCTTATGGCATGTCGGACGCAGTGCGCCTGCCTGTCCGCCATAGCCACAACTACAACCATTGCCATCGCCATTGCCATCGCCATCGTCGTTGTCGTCGCCGCCGCCGCCGTCGCCCAACCACCCAAAAAACCCATCTCATTAAATAATTCTGACCATTTGAAAGCGAATTTAACCTTTTGTTCTTGCCGCGAACGTGAGAACGAGAACGCAAACGCGAAAGACGAATGAATGCGTCCAAGAATAAGAAGGAGCAGGGAGAGAGGTGGCGGATGTGGAGTCAGGGGGAGGTGGTTGGGGGGGGGGGTTTAGTGTGGGATTTGGGAGCTCAGTTGGGAATTGAGAGCATTGCGAGTCAGCCATGTGAAGCTGCAGCCATGTCGTAAAAAAACACACACACACACACATACACAAGCACTCAAACACACAATTCAATGCTACACACATGTGATCAAACACACACACACATGCATATGCACACAAACATGCATATAGGATAAAACTGTGAGCAAAAGCCGACGCTGGGGGCCTTTTGTGCTCGTTGGCGACTTGGCTTCGGTTTTTTGGCTTCTAATTGTTCCCCTTTTATATCACATCCTTGTCGTTGTCACCCGATGTCGCGTGTGTATTTGTGTTTGTGTGTGTGTGTGTGTGTGTGTGTGTACGTGTGTGAGTGTGTATTGGGTGTAAATTAATTTGAGACCACTCGAAAGATATTTAAATGTTCGTCTTTCTTACTTGCTCTTGCTCTATCTCTCTCTCGCTCTGACTGTAAGCGTATACCTTTGAAAAGTATTTTAAACAAATCACAAACAGATATTCGACATTCATTGTTTTTTAAGGTCTAGACACAAGTCGTCTTGACAAAACCCACCCAAAACCGTACACTTCCACAAACCCGCCTAATTCTAAGCCCAAGCCCCTGCTCTGTCATAGCCTTATTCGCATAACTTGGCTTGCTTCGTCCCAAATCATACAAAAACTACACACATTCCACATTCGTCAAGCAAATAATTTGCTTATGATCAACATTCCAGCAAGCATTCGGAAATGGCTGAGTACGCGACTAACTATTAATGCACCACCCACCAGCCCCAAAAAGTAGGCAATGAAATGTTTATGACTAAAAGCTACTACTAAATAACAAAAAAAAATAAGTGTATTCCATTCGTTTTCGTTAAATCAATGTTAAACAAAAGAAACTGTTAGTAAATTACTTAAGCGAAAATAGTAAACAGTTCCCAGAATGCTTATACAGTTCTTAATACCGTTTCTTATTGGTGCTTACTCAAAAAAAACCAACATTTTACTTTCTCCCTTTTACATTTGGCTTCCTTTTCTAGCTTTCTCTGTGAATGCATAAGCTTATCTTTATTAAATATTTTTGTTTGTGTGTTATATATTTGTAGATATTTTGCATGTTTACATTTAACAGTTTCAAAACAAAGTACACAAATTAAAAAAAATAAATAAATAAAAATGTAGCTGGCATTAAAACATATATACAATCATTTCTGCAGATAAAAAATATCAAAACAACAAAGCCAACTTGTTTTTGCATAGCAGAATCTTTTTAAAGATCCTGCATTTGTTTGGCAGCTATATGATATAGATATCCGATTGAGGAAACAGATGGAAATTGCTATTAAGACTCAGCTCGCGATGCTGATCAAGAATATATATGCTCTGCGGGGTTCGGAAATGCTTTAATCATGACAAAAAGTATATACTTACTTTAATAATAATAATAATAATAATAATAATAATAATAATATTGTTGATCTATAGAAATATGCAGCTGATTCAAAAAGAACTCAGGCATATCCTGAAAGGCTCATCAAGCGTAATAATTAATTTCTTTATTCTTTGGCTTTGGTTTTGGCTTAGGTAACAAATGAAACTTGAGCTATGCAAATATTCAACTCAGGTAAATTTTTAACTGTTCTACGTTATATAATTTTCTCTCTCTCTCTCTCTCTCTCTCGTGCTGTTCAATTTACTCTTCTACACGAAGGTTTGTTCATCTCTATCGCCACGTCACAAGATTCGTTTATTAGGGGTTGATTCATAGCCAAGATCACTAACTACCCCTAGCACGAACTTCAAATACTCCCGATTGGGTGAACTATAATTCCAATCAGATCGGGGAAGTGGCTATTGTATGACCTTTTAGTATGCCAAGTTAACTAATATTTCGGACGCGACTGTTGCAAGTATAACTGTAGATCAGAGTTGCTTTAGAAACGCTTCAGTTGTTGAAATTCCTTCGCCCGACTAGTTGTGATGAAATATTATTCATCCGAAAACTGAAAGAAAGAAAGAAACTAAGCGAAAGCAAATAAACAAAAATAAATATAAAAACATATTGAAAACTTATAGAATGCATTTAAAAGTAAAGTAGGTATAACACTTCTATTATTTTTTTTTTTTTGCAGAGCTACAAGCAATTCGATTGAAAACATCAAAAATATAAATGACAAATTAATAAGTTTAATAGAAAACATAAGGACAAGAAAACTTTCATTATATTTGAATTTTTGAACATTTTAAAGTAGATTTAAGTTTAATGAACAAAAGCAAAAGAACATTAAATAAAATTGGATGGAAAATAGCCACAATAAATAAAAACTCCTTCAACACTTCACAAAATTATATTTGAAGCATTTTCATGAATTTTTATTCTGTTAAAGTATTTTCATTTGAGTTATGATGATAAAATATTGCCTTTATAATAACATTTATTAATATTTTGTTTATTCTCACAACTGTTATTCAAACTAAATCTAGCAAACTAAATCGACGAAATTTTCAAAAGATTTTTAGATAAAAAAATGTATATGAAAAGTAAAAAAGATTCTAGTGAGAATATAGAAAAGAAACTCATTTGAAAACTATTCTAAACAAGAAACAACAAAATTGTCGAATGTCTTGACCTTCAAATTGTATCACTAACGAAACGCATTCAAAGTAATAATTCAACGGTCTAATCAATTTGAACTTTGCCGTTGTCGTGCCGTGTTGTGTGTGTTTTTCTGACACGTGTGTCTTTAAGATGAACGAACATCAAAAAGGTGATCAAGGCGAAATGTTAAAAGGACCGAAGATGGACACACTCGCACAGTCGCACATCATCGTTCATAATGTCCAGTTAAGTATTATTACCTACCTGGCTTGAAGATTTCTTTCTCTTAACAACCCTAAGACAACAATCGAACAACCGAACAACTCGTTTTTGCACTCGTCAAAGAACCTTTTCGGCCAATGGTCAAATGTGCAGCGACTTGAAGGCCAAATGCCAGGCACCCCAATTAGGTGGCATGTTTTAGTTTTTCGTGGAAAGCCCCAGCACAAGGAAAAACTCTACAAAATGATTGATATGTTTTTTTTTTTTCTTTCAATTTAGTTCATTTCAAGTTTCGTTGTTCGTTGTCTTGCTGAAAGTGCATAAAAAAAAATTAATCATTTTTTTATGTGTCAAAAACAAAAAAAGAAAACGAAACAAAAAAAACCAAAGCGCGACCTTGTTGCATACGCATACGGAAAAGGTTACGAACAGTAAGGTGGCGGCGGGCTGGTAAAGTGGGTGGGGGAAAAGTGTATGCCACAATAACGGTTACAACATTGGCATCAATATCGAGTATCAAGTTACAATACCGCCGGACCCAGGCACACAAGTCAGCACAAGTGTGCTGTAGTTCTTGTTATTGGTTTTTTATAAGCCATAAAAATTGCAAATTTGGCTCGCTGTCCATTTGCCAGATGGGCCAATTGACATCATGGCATGGAGCATTCGCTATATTTTGGCATTCCGCCGGGAATTCACACTTTCTCTTTCTCGCTCTCTCTCTCCATCGCTCTCTTTCTGTCTTTCTCACTTTCTTGGAAACGTTCTCGTGCTCAAAAAAAAAAGTAATTGACAGTTTGCAATTAGAAATGGATGCAAACGTCCAGTTGTATCTCAACCCTAAATAAAAAAGTATCGTATTACCAAGAGTTAGGGCAGACAGGAACAAAAAAAAAAACCAACCAACAGCCAAAAAGTGAAAACATATAACATTTTGCTACCTCAAGGAATGTAAATTGCAAACTTTGAAAGGTTTTTGTGATTTATGAAAAAAAAGATCGGTAAGAAAGGCAACTGAAATATTGACATGTGTTTCAAATATATCTAAAATATCTGAAGACTTTTAAAGACTTTTTAATCACATTATGTAAACGTACTCTATCTATATAACTTAATACAATTGTAAAAATAAGATATGAGAAAATAATGTTCCTGTTTTAAAGATTTAAAGATAGATCTTCTGAAGTGTTAACTAGAGAAATTAAGCTAATCTTAAAAGAATCAAACTTAAAGAAATATATCTTTAAAAATTACCAAAGTTAATCAAATTTCACAACAATATATAGAGTATTTGCTAGTCTTGCATTGGGAACAATCACTTAAACCTTATCCGCCGACAACTACTTTCTTAGTAACATGCTATCTAAAATTGGTATGGGAAATTGGTAAAGTTTTTGGAATGGGTTAAGGTTTTTGGGGGTTTGTTGGAGTCGAGGGGGGGATTGACTGTTTGAGTTTTTGGGATTGCCCAACGGATGGCTGGGTACTATTCAAATGACGGGGCGAGTTGTCGGTTGGTCCAACGACGGACCAAAAGCGACCGATGTCAAAAGGCGCAGGCAAAAAAAAAAACCCGCAGAAGAAATACAACGCACGCGTGTGTGTGTGTGCGTGTGTGTGTTTGTTGGCCATAAAATACACAAGGTTCCCAAACCACACACCCGCGCACACACACACACACACGCAAAGCATGCAAATAGCCCTTTTACGAAGGACATTTGAAGCCGACGCCCACGTCCACAAAAAGTGACCGTCGAAATCGTAAAACGTAAGACGAAAACGAGCTCGAAAATAAAAACACATTAGACACAAGCAAATATCCTTAACACACACACACAGCTCCCCCTGTGTGTGACCACACACACACTCACACACACACATAGAGAGAAAGCGAGAGAGTCGCATACACACACACACACACACAAATTTATCTCCATTTGACCCTCTTCAAAGTGCTTTTTATAGTCATTTAGTGTTTTGGCCCTCCCGTCAAGTACTTTTATTATACACGTATAAATCCAATTCGGCATTCGGTGGAGCCACAAAACAAACACACACACATGCATGTGTGTCTGTGTCTGTGTGTGTGTGTGTGTGTGTATGCCACAGCAACAACAACAGCAACAAGGTAAACGAAACGACAGTCCAACTAATGAAACGGAACCTGACAACCCAAAAGCAAGCTTCTGGACCTTCTGCCACCCAAAAGGACCACATATGTGCATATATATCTATATACATTCATATATATATATATATGTATGTATGTATATACAAAGAGTAAACTTTTTGGCCCAATGCTTGTTGTCAAAACTACACCCAAAAGCACACACCCCACACAACCCACACAACAACCAACACATATGCAAAACAGCTGCCAAGGTCCTTTCTGGTCGTCGCTTGGTCGCTGCTGTTGTGGTCCTTTTTAAAATTTTAAGACATGTAAATATAAAAGGTCCTGCGCTGTCCTGCGCCCGTCCACACAACACACACTCCCACGACACAACACACACACACACACCACCCCCCCTTTTTGACATTCCCCGCTTTGCCAGTCCGAGCGAAAGCGTGGCGTGCGTTCCGGGATCCCAATGTGTGTATCACTCCATTCGATCTATAGTCCTTCCTTTGTAAGTGTTTGTGTGTATGTGTGTGTGTGTGTGTGTGTGTGTGTGTGTGAGTGTTTGTGTTTATGGCGCTTTGTGTGCGCTCTGTGGCAAAAGAAGGAGGTGGAAGGGGAGGGGGGGGGAAAAACTCTGCATGTCCTGACCGGTCCGTTTGGCTACACGCAAAACCCCCTTCAGTTTCCCCCCCGCGCTGACAAAACAACAACAAACGACACAAAATATCTGCAAATGTTGTTTTCCTTTGGGTTGTTATTATTTTAAATTTTTTCGTTGTGTTTGTTTGTTTGTTTTTTTTATATTTTGTCTTTTGCATATGCTTTTTGTGTTTTGCTATCTTGCTCTGACTCGCTGTTGTCCTTTCTCTCACTCTCCCTCTCCCTCTCTCTCTCTGTCTCTGTCTCTGTCTCACTGTGTTTTGGTCGTTATCTTATTGCTTTTATTTGTTTGTGCCCACTTCAGTTTGGGGCAATTCTGGTCTCTCGTCTCAGTTGCCTGCCTCACTTGATGTAACATGAATACATATGTACGTGTACAATACATATGTACATATATACCTATATTGAGTTTATTGCTTAATTATTTATTCATTTCTAAAGCTTATCTGTTTTTTTTTATATTAATTGAAAGGCTCAAATTTCAATTAGTTGTGTAAATCTAAAGTTTTTGTACGTTTTCGTGAAAGGTTAATCTCTGTAAAGGTTCAAAGTTTGAGGTTCATTAAGAAGTCCTTAAGATCAACTGCACACAGAGTATACAGTTACAGATTCTCTGCACATATCCTTATTATTCAAAGGTATATAAATAATAACTTGAGGTGCGGATTATTAGTATAGATCTAGGATTGCAGTACTTAAGAATATCACAATTTAGAAGAGGATATAACGTCAATGAAGAGTCAAAGGAATTCCTGAGGAGAACTTGATAAGAACTTGGAATGGGAATGGCCACAAAAATGCAGTGATCCATTCATGTTGCACATACGTCACAGACAGAGAACAGCCACCACCCAGTGGGCGGCACACGCCTCCTATCAGTCAGTTCAAATGGGCGACAACCTAAAAGAAAAAGCAACAAACGAAAAAAATTGTGAAAAGAAAAAAAAAAGAAGGAAAACCCTTTAAAAAACAATACACGAGCCGTAACAGGGCCATTAATTTCCCAATTTACAGTCTATTCGCAAGCCGTTGCCGAAATTGTTTAAGGTTTTTTTTTTTTAAAACCCACATGGAGATAACCACACACACACACACACATACGGGGTAGTGGGTTTTGGGCATGCCAATGGCCATATGTCCATTTTGGAAAAGGAAAAAACAACACAGTTACAACGCAAGCAAGCAAAAAATGGAAAGAAAAAAAACAGGAACAACAACATTAACTTGAAGAATTTCAAACGAGAGCCAAAGGTGTATGTGTGTGTGTGTGTGTGTGTGTGTGTGTATGTGGGTGGTTTGTTGTCTTTCTTCGCAGCTGCCTGTGAATGGGGTGGTAAATGCTGCCCAAGGGACTTGTAGCCGGATACCAACAAACTTTTCAAAATAAACGAACGAAAAGAAGATGCTCCACAGCCAAAAAAAAAAAAGAAAAAAACACAAAAAAGAAATTGTAAAGCAGCCGTTTTCTTATGCTGGTCACATGTGTCGGCTCTAACCACACGACCAAGTGCCCTTCACACACATGCACACACACACACACACACACACACATATATAGTTACTTCTTACAATCTGTGTGTGAGTGTGTGTGTGTTGCAGCGCATTTGGCAGTCGTTGTGGCCGCAAAGGTAGAGAAAAACACAGACACTGTGGCCAGCGGCAGCTGAAACGCAAAAGGAACGTCACCGCATGGTTTTATTATATTGTGAATGTGATTACCTTAAGGATATGCAATAAGCACACACACACACACACACACATGGTTGGAGTTTGTGTGTGGGTATGTGTGTGTTAACCACCCTTTGGCCAGCAACTGTGGTTGGCGGCGAGGCAGTTGGATAGTTGCGACGACTTGGACAATTGGACAGTTCTAAAAAATTACGCAGCAACAGCAACAACAACATTAAGTTGCACAGAAAGTATCTTGATGATACTAATATGTTGCTGTTGCAAGTGCAGCAGTTGCAACGGCAGCTATATAAAATCTAGCATCAAATAAATAAGATAAGCAAAATTATAAATTTCATTTGATGCGGCAAAACAATTCAGTAATTTTTATCAGGCACAAATTGCATTCGGGTATATTATCATTATAATTTAGACTTAGCTCTAAACGCTGTAAGCTTAAAATAAATAAAAAAAATACAATTTTGCTTGCACTCAAAGTTTAATTTTATTAAATTTATTTACATAATTTTCACTCTGGCTTAACTTAAATTTGTGATTTCAATAAAATACCACTTTTACGTATATATTTTATATTTTATTCGTTTTAGAGGTAATTGAAAATTAATAATAATAATCAAGTGCTTTTAATGGCAAGATCTAAAAGTTATAAACAATAACAATGAGTGACTAAAATAACAAACTTCATTGTTAATTATATTTAATCATTTGATATTGCATTAGATTATGAATTAAGTAAAAGAAATTTTTTTTAGATAATAAAATGATAACAAGAAGCTTAAACATATTTTGCAATACTGAAGCAATATTAATAAGTTTATATATATATATATATTGATCGTCATCTCGATAGACTTAATAGAAAGATAGACAGTAATGATAGTTGTTGATTGACATTGATATGATTGAAAGCAGCTGGATTGGATTCGTATATTTTTTCATTCCTACGCTTAATAAAATCGTTCTTGACACACTGTCAGGGACACATATAGCGAACTGTTAGATATATGCAAATAAATGTTGCAAGCTGATGCAATGTCATTTAAGCCATGTGCATCACGTGGCACATTCACAAATACTATTTGCACGCCTGTCTGTCTGTATGTCTGTCTGTCTGTCTGTGTAGATGTATGAAGTTTGTGTGCGAAAAGTGACTAAAAGGGTAAAAACCAAAAATCGAGGATAAGAACGGATAATCTAATGTCGCTTGTGAAGTAGGTAAAGTTAGTGCCACACACAAACACACACACACACAGTCGTCACTCAATGAGGCGTCGAGTCATCCGACTACACACACACACTCATACACACACAGGCACTGGCTGCTGGTGTGTGGCAGTTGGAAGGCCTATAAATAACTGCAAATAAATCAAAATCTATCAATGCGAACAATTCGATGTGTTACAATTGACTTCACCGATCAAAGCCGTTTGCTGTCGTTGTTGTTGTTGTTGTTGTTGTTGTTGCTGTATTTCATCCTCTTTTTCATACCTTTTGTATGAAGTGCAGGACCAAAAAGTATCCTTTGTGTCAATATTATTAGCAACAGCAGCAGCAGCAATCGAACGGATAATGGCGCAAGCAAAAAAAAAAAAAGGGTGAAACGGACACGGACGAAGCAGCGAAGGATGAGGCAGCTACACACACACACACACAAACTAGTGTTGCCACTGGGTGAGTGCGCGAAATTTTACAGTAATTTAAAAGCGAAAAGAAAAGAGGTATGAAAGAGAGAGAGAGAGAGAGAGAGAGAGACAGTGAGAGAAGTATCGAGAGTGTTTCACCAATTTAATCAATATTACACAACCCATTCAAAATGCACACAGACGGACAGACAGACCGACAGACCGACAGGCAAACATCCATACGACGAGTAACAGATACGCAGATACATAGATACATTTGCACACACACACACACCAGGCGTATCTGATAGGACGCGGGTAATGGACGGACAGCAGAGGCGCTGCTCTAATTTTATTTATGATCTAATGCTCTAATGCCATGCCAATGACGAACTGCAAAAGGACCTTTTGGCAGGACATTCGTCTGGCTGCTGCCGCTGCTACTGCTGCTGCTGAGGGTCGCTCGCTGATAACGCGGTGTGAAAGGGCATGTTTCTGCGGATTGATATCCCGTTGTCCTCAAACACACACACAAACACACACACGCACAGGCACTGCACTTTTTTTTTTTTTTTGGCACAATTTATGCGCTTCTTGTCAAATTCCTGTCGCATCCGCATGACAGTGGGCGAGGGGCAATTTTTTAAAAATTTTCTGCGAGGCGTTTACCGCAAAAGTAGCGCAAAAAAAAACAAACTCAACAGCAGCAATTAGAGTTGGAAATAGACAAATAGAAATGGGGGTAAGGAGAAGGGAGAAGGGGCAAAAAGGTAGTATGTGAAAGTAAATAGTACAATAACTGACAGATCTAACAGTCAAACGAAAATATTCCATTGTTAATGTATTATTTTCAGTTGGCAGAGTTTTGAAGAATAAATAAACAAGATATCATACAAGTGAAAACAAATTATAAGAATTATTTGAATAGTTTTGTTAACTAAAATAATTGCTCAATTAGAATAAAGGGCTAGAAACTACAGGGAATTATTTATTGATTTGTTATACCAATAAAAAAAAAGTTTTCTCATAATGAGATGAGAACATAAAGATTATTGAGAAGCTGTTATGAAAATGTATCAAATATCTTTGGAAGATCCTCAACGCACTTAAATAAACTCGAAATATATTTTCAAAAAATTTTAATATTTGCCTTTTGAACAACCAAAAAAACTTGTTAAACAAATATTCGAAACATAAATCTCAACGATAAAATTCTCTCGCGCTCTTCCTCTAACATTGACAAGATTTCTTTGCTGAATACAAAGAACTTCCCTGCAATAGTATCAAGCTTAAACTACTGCCTTTTTATTCCGGTGTTTCGTAAGGAAACGCATTAAAAGAGCAGTAGATAAAAAGATAACGGCATAACAGAAATCAAATCGCTTGTAAACGACTTTACACTCATCTTCTTGTTAAAGATGACTACTTAGGCCCGAACCCACAGCAATAAGTAACTGTCTCAACGCTGCTGCTGTTGTGAATGGGTGGGTTGGTTGGTTGGTTGGTTGGTTGGTTTGGTTATGCACACACAGATAGTATAGATATGCCGTGTACAGTTGACCACTCGGCAATCATTTTAACTCTTTAATCAAAAGCCCACAGAAGCGAGAACCGGCTGAGGTCTATGTTTCCCCCAAAGGGCCGTTTTGCACTAATTAATAAGAGCAAATTCCCCAAACGACCGTCAGACAGAGCAGGGCAGAGCAGAGCAGAGCAGAAAAAGAGAGAGAGACAACCTGAAGCGTGAGTGGTGTACTTGAATCATTTCAGCTATCCTGTGCACATCCTGTACCAACCAACACACACACACATTGATAGAGAGAATGGGCAAACAACTTCTGGTGACTGCACAAAACTGACAGTTAAAAATGTTGCATAGTTTTTTACGTCTTTACGAGTGTCAACCACCCAGTTGGACGGATGGTCCTTGGCTACCGCTTGACTCACGTGGCCAGCTGCTTTAGATCCTTAAGGATGTGCTATAACATATATGCATATGTGTGGGTGTGTGTGTGTGTGTGTGTGTGTGTGTGAGTGTGTGTGAGTGTGTGTGGTCCACTGGGTGAGAGATACAATCGCAATGTTTCCCTTTTTGCTAAATTGGCAAAATTCTGTTCTATTCATCCATTCAACAACATCGTCCTTTTTTGCCTGACCCACAACTCCAACAACCACCCAACCACCAGAAAAAACACCACCACCCACCCACTCAAGCGTTGGGCGCCTGTTGGCCCATTTTGGACATTCAAATGCGAAACGATGCTAATTCATATTCAAATGGATGCGAAATAAACCCCAATCACAATTATTATGAGACATGTTAAATGGACCAAAAGTCCTCCACAGCGACAATAACAACAACAACAAAGCACACACACACACACACACACATCACAGACTATACATATAGAGTTCACATTCACATATGTACAATACAGTGAACCACATTCAGAGCTGAGAATAGATGGGCGATGGGCAAATGGATGGACGCATCCAACCAAAGCAGAATACACACACACACACACACAAAGCTTAGTTGAGTATGTATGTGTATGTGTATGTGAATGTGTATGTGTGTGAGTGGAATATCGCGCATGTCCCAAAAAGCGGACATATGGCAGACCAGTGGACGAGTAAACGATTGGACATGTGAGTGTTTTCTTCATGTGAATATGAATGCGAATGCTGCAAATGTTTTTCGGACTGAGTGCACTCAAATCTATTAGTGGAGAAGCACAGAGTAAAAGTGAATAAGCTTTGAATGGTTTTCGAATGCAGTTGCAAGTGTTATTGAATATATTTGGTTGCTGTTAATCAAATCGCACGATTCATATTAGTTATACTCCCAAAATGTTTATGTTTGTGAGTACAAATGAATGACTGTATTCATAGCACTCAAACTAATTAACCTTTTATAAAAAAAAAAATGCTGAGTATTAAGTTAAATATTCATTGGATTATTGTGCATTCGATATTTAAGTTGACGTCCTGGCGTATATAACTATGTTATTAGCAGTTATAAATTACTGTATTCAATGTATTCAAATGCAGTTAAACTAAGATATGAGAACATTAATTTCACTAGAGCACAATTAGTACACTCATATTATTTTGAGTGTATTCACTGCACAAAAATGCATTATGATCGATATAAAGCAACATTCTTGTGTACTCATGCACAAATGATTGTCAAATAATATTCGTATGACTCGTATTCACTTTTGTCATTCACACTCACAACAACACATAATCATCATCAACTGACCCCATATATGCTAGAGAAAAAAGAGAGGTAAAGAGAGAGAGCGAGAGAGAGAGAGGGAGAGGGAGATGGAAAGTGCTGGGCTTTCACAAGTTGGACGCTCAGATTGACAGTGGCTACATTCAGAGAGGCCCAAAGGGATTCATGTGTGGGATGTTGGATCAAGGTGGGTGGACGGCCTGTAAGCAGAGCAAAACAAATAAACATGCTGTCGACTGGCGTCTGACACCACACGTCGCATCGCCATGCTGTACCCATACCACTTTCCTCTTCTCCTTCTCCCTCACATCCCCCTAGACGCGACCAGGCTCACAGAGAGTGAGAAACGAAGCCACATTTGCATACGTGCGGCCAATGTCCCAGGACACAAGCACATAAGCACTCTGATACACACACACAAACACACACACACACACACAGACAGACAGAGACATTCGAAAAGCTGAGTCCACACATTCCCCGTAAGCGGCTTGCAAAAGTTTTTCGGAAAGAACTTTCATTAAACAATGCGACCAACTCGGTACATTTGTGCCCGGCCCATTCATCTCGTGCCTCCAGTCCAGTGTGTGTCTATCTTTGTATGAGTGTGTGGGTGTGTAGATGAGTGCGTGATTGTTGCCAGTGTTTGTGTGTGTGTCTATCTGTCTGTCTATGGGTCTGGGGCGTGGTTTTTGGTCCGGAGTTTTACAGCGGCAGCCATTCAGTCTGCAAAAAATGATTTTAATATAAGCTAATGGATAACGCGCCAACACAAACACACACACACACACACACACCAAAACAACAAACACACACACACACATACATACGCATTGGCATTCATATTCATATGTATAGTAAAACGACCCATGTCCCGCATCATGGTATGATATTTCAAATGCTTAATAATAGCACTCAAAAATACGAAATGACACAGCGATTTTATCCTATTTTATATTACACTCTTTTACTCTTTCAGTCCTTGTATATGTCTTTCTCACTCTATAGTATATCTCTCTCGCTCCTTCGCTTAGTAAATTTTTTGTAGTTTTAATATTTGCTTATAAGTCTTTTGACTGTATTTGTTATTTGTTATAAATATATATTTTTTGTATATATATATTCATATTTTACATTTGCGCTGAACTCTTTTAACGCCCCCCCCCTTCATCAACCAGCCGTTGCCGTACACAAGATTGGCAACCCTGGCAACAGCTCGATGTGCGCCAATTATGTTGAAATTGTCTGCAAAATGCTAACGTTTATTTTTAATAAGTGCGCGCTTTACAAATATTCACAAAATGGATGGTCTGACACCACCACGAATATGTATGTTACTTAAAAACAAGTCCATCTATGTGTGTGTTTGTGTGTGTTCGAGTGTGTTCGAGTGTGTTGCAATGTTATGCTGTATCGATGCTGAAATAAATATCTATTGCACATGAAAATGTCGCTGAAGTTTGCTTGTTGCTTGTTGGTTTTTTATACTAAATATTTATTTATGAAGCACTTTAAAACTTGAACTATACAATGTCGAATCCATAAGATGACAAATGACAAAAAAAAAAGAATATCTTATATATATATATATAGTATATGTTGTTGCTTGGGTTGCTATCAGCAAACCTTCTAGTAAATATTTTATTCACAGTCACCAAAACGTTCCCGAAGTTTCATAGAAATTCGGATAAGTTTAAGCAAGATTTTAATATGATTATTAAATCTTAAAATTACTCTCTTTTATTTTCTTTGGTCTTCTGTCTGGTTCTCTTACTGTTCTACCCTTCTCATTTTCATTCCATTTCTTTTTCGCTTATTTCATCTAATAAATTAACAGTTTTTTCGCCTCACTTGAATTCCAAGAACATGCCACATTTAACATCATTTACTTAAGTACATTCGACATCAATATTATATTTACATATTCCAAAAGCTGAACCCAAACAGAATTTGAATAGACATATAAAAACTGTCCACCAACCACTAGACGTATCCCAAAATGTCTTGGCAGACAAAGAACCTTTTTTTTTTGGTTTTTTTTGCTTTGATAAACTTTGACACCTGAACATTGACCCATTGATATGGGCCAAATGGTCGCTGCCCCGTAACTAATCCGAAAAGTGTGCAAACCAATCGACCGTATGAATTATGGCCAGTTGGAAACGTTTGGAATGGAGCCGGCGGCATCTTATTATAGGTGTTGGAGTAGGAAATGCCGAACAAACACTCAATCATGGTCAAATCTTGACAAAAGTATTTACTCGCATGGCCCGGAATTATGTTTATCCACATGCATATTTTATGAATTTAATGGTCGTTGAATATCAGGTATGAATAGTGTGTGCTCTGTGTGTGGTTGTTCTCACAAGCAAACAAACAAAGCAGACGACAGACCTACACACAGGACACAGGACACAGGATACTTTGGGGGAGACACACACACATAGGACAAACGAGCCAACGGACCAACTTATTTCGAATGCTAAATCGTTTGAATCCTTTTGCAACGACGACATAGTTGAGAGCGGACCATGCTCAATAGCACAAGGACACTGGGAACTTTAACTGGCCTGAGGTCCTGCCACAGCCTTCGACATTCGACAGCTATCGAGGCATTCGAAGGCATCCTAAGCTGAGCTACTAAAGTCCCCATGGCACATGTCCCATCCATCATCACACAATCACAAAATGAGTATCATGGCCTTGCCTTCACTCTCTTCCATAATACATATATATGGATGTATATATATATATATATATATATATATATAAGATCCTTCTAGCTTAGCCCGGCTATCGAAGCTATGGCCATGGCCCAGTCAGTCAGACTTCAAACGCACTTATCAGCTTTCTATGCTGCCCCATTCCATTTCGAACTGAGCTGCTCTGAGCTGCTTAAAATACCAAAACCAAAATCTCGAATGTCCATTAGCATACGTATCCTTTAGCCAGTGTTGATGCTCCACGTCTTCATCTTCTTCTTCTTCATCTTGTGCTTCTTTTTTTTTGGGCCACGTCTGTGGCCTTTGCAACAGTTTCTTTTATTCTTAGCACACACAAACGAAGAGAGAGAGATAGCAACCATTGTGAACTACCATTGAGTCCGCATCGGTCGGGTTACTGCTAAACCTTTGCTCACACACACACACACAACCAAGATACACCCACATACACACACACACACACACACACACACAGACAAAATCCACACCATCTGCTACACCTTACGCCTAACAATCCAATTCCAAAGCGAACAATATGCTTGGAGGCGCACTCCAAGACAAGTGGATGCTCTGCTTGGATTGGGGATGTGTTGGGTTGGGGTTAAGGGAGGTTTTTTTGGCCAGCCACACATTGCAATGTATGACCTAGGCGCATGGCGAACACGCATCCACATTCACCAACTACTACGTGAGGTCCCATCTCCATTTGTGTTTCAAATTTAAATTTAACCTTTTGTCTTAATACGCCAATGGTTGGGGGAGGAAGGATGGCGGTGACCGAGCGGCGAGGGCAACAACGGAACGGAGCTAAAGAGCTGAATACTACCATACCATCTCTACTATTAGAGAAATCTACACACATGCTGGGCAGCATTTGATGCGTGTAATGGTTTTGGCTGTACTGTAAAACGGCAGGCAGGCACTTGGACACCAGCTTAGGACGTCTTATTGTTCGGCTTATTAGAGCTACACATGTATGTGGCTAGTGCAAAAGGTTTCAGGTAAAGCTGGCATTACAGCATGGTGAGCTAATTTTCGGGTTAGGATGACAATAAGTGAGATGTTCATGTGTTGTAAAGTTGTCAAAGTGAATTGACCATATGGTTATTTGGGTCTAATGCGCAATTGATAGATGGGTTAGCATGTGGGGGGGAATCTCATAAGTAGGATTCTTAGCTTTCTTCAACTTGTCACAACATCATCAACTAGAATTGAAACTGAAATCTTATAGGTATGTGATTCGGTAAAAGGGGTTAGATTAGTGTTATCTTTTGAACATATGGTCCCTTAAATGGGTTGGACAAGTAATCTTTTAAATATAAAGATTATTGAACATTATTCCTTTTTGAAGAAGTTCTCCAAAATTACAATTTGCTCTTCGGAGGTAAAAACTTAAATTAAAGTTTAGATAAGATTTTGAAATGTTTAAAGAAACCATACCAAAAGAGGAATTTCACAGGATGTACCAAATTTAATTAGTTAAGGAACACAACGTAAATGTCTTTGCAAACTAACTGTCACTGCTGGAAAAACACTTTTCGGACAAAACCCCAAAAAGGCTGCATAAGTTTTTCAACAAGTTTCGGGACATAATTCAACGGCAGCTGAACTTGGTCAAATGCTTGCGAGCGGTTCAGTTATTAAAATCAATTGTTCAGCCGGTTCGCTGGAAGGTGTAACTTGGTGTTACTTGCCAAAAATTCAAAATGGCCACCTGAGGGGTGGTGGGTAGCTTTAACTGCGTAGTGGACACAAACACACACATACACACACACAAACGGATAAAAGACGTCAGACACACAAACACACACACACACAGAGGCAATGGCACAGAGCTATCAACATAAAAGTCAATCTGTCCGAGGGGTTGAACAAGTACAGCCAAAACAGAACAGAACAGAACAGAACAGAGCAGGGCAGAGACCAGGACCGACCAAAGCTCTGTTGTACATATTGACCCTTTTGTTGGAGCGAGAATCGGACAGGACAGCACAGGAACAGGAGCAGGAGAGAAAGAGAGAGAGACAAAGAGAGAGAGAGAGAGAGAGAGAGAGCGGGATAGAGGGGGTAGAGTGAATGGCCAGCTAACCACCCTCACCACCGTGCTCGACTGCTCGATTGTGCCATTGAGTCCCAAGCTCGTTAGTGTTGGTGATGGACGGCACTGAAGGTACTGAAGTGGCTGCCGCTGGACTCGCGACAATACGGAGAGTGGTACTAGTGGTGGTGGTGGTGGTGGTGCTGCTGCTAGTGGGAGTGGGTTGAAGTGCTTTTCAAATTGTACACACAAACATACAAACATATTTTTGAGTTTGTCTCGCTTTCACACAGCCACAATGGGCATACATATATTTATATGTTTTTTATTGCGATTCGAATTGAATCCGTAGTCGAATCCGTATCTGAAATCCCGTAGTCCACCCCTAATGGCTAACAACAACGGACAGCGGCCATTACTTCAACCCTATGGGCCACACGAACCATGTATCGGTCTTAACCTCAACGAGACAACAACCCACACCACATACACACACACACACACACAAAACCCCCTTTTATTTGGGCATCGACTATTGGCATAAGCAGCCCATTTATACAATTACATTTATAAATGTTGCGCTCTGTTATATCAAACAGAACGGAATAAAATAGACAAAACACATTCCATGCCATATTATTAGACAAATAAACCCCGACCAAAAGATATACAATTGAACTTCCTTGAATGGCCTTTGACAGCAAGTTTTAACGGCTGTATTTCTTAGCTCAGCTCTTGCTCAGCCCATCGAACTTGCCCCCCCCTTCCCCAAACACTGTCAATTGGGTACTGTATAAATTGCCCCTTAATCAGCTTGTAGTATGTGTCCTGCCCCATGTTACAAAAGGAAAAAATGGGTTTCGAGTGGTTGAATCACCTTGAAAAAGCTGACAAATAAGAAACTCACTTCAATTGGAGACAATATGGCAATTGATATGGTTTCTTTTCAAAAAGCCACAGAAACTTCTAACGAAAGATGAACACTACAAATGAACTATAAATCGTATAAAATACTTCAATTTAGTTGCTAACCGCACCGTGTTTAGATTTTAACGCATTTTATGTGTGATTTGATAAGAACCCTTGTAGGCTTGATATCTCAAGAGCTGATCTACAGCGAAAAGCACAATGATGTTAAAAACGGAAGCGCAAACAAAGGGAATTGGCTAATTGATGGCACTTTGTGGCGGCCACTTGACTTAATCGGATCGCGTCCGATCGGATTGTCGTCGTAGCTGCTGTTCATATCGGCCATGAAAAGCGCATATTTTTACTGATCGGACCGATTGATAAGGCAGCGAGTAGATGCAGCGAATGCGACTGATAATTGACGAGTGCGAAATGAATTTCGAGATTGAGAGCACAACCCGTTGGGCCGACAGACGTTCGATCTATGCGCTTAAGGACTTTTGGGTTTTTGGCTCTGTGTCGTGTCGTGTCGTGATCGTGACGCTACACATTTGCCTACGGTTCAGGATGAGTTGAGTTCGGCCGGCCGATCAGGGTTAATTCACTTTTAGCGTAATTTGTAAGCACTTCGGCGCTACCCCCTCTCGACATCGACGTCGCGAATTAGGCAAGCAAAGGAGTTCGGCTTTTGTGCACGCTCATTGCGCATTATTCACATATGTACATATATTCCCAACCAGTGCAAAGAGAGAGAGAGAGAGAGCGAGCGAGCAAGAGTCAAAGAAAGAGTGAGTGAGTGAGAGTGAGAAGATGACTACCTGGTTGTCCCTTTAAACATTTTTTTTGGGAATGGAAATGGAAATGGGAACGGGTACGGGTATTGCACATTAAACACTTTGGCATATATTTTGTTATTGGGACGTTCGGTGAATGCATGCGTAACCCTTTCGTAAATCGTGTTAATCCCGAAAACGCAGTGCATATGCCGATCCCAATACAAGTTTCTGTATCCCCTGCCCAGGTAAAGCAACAACACACTCGCATACACACACACGCACACACGCAACGTTAATAATTGCGTCAATGGAAATTATCATTTTTCATTATTTCATTTTTGTTTTTTTTTGTATTTCATTTCGCTTTTGGGTTCTTTGGGGTTGGGCATGGGTCGATGAGGTTTCGCTTTAGTAGGATTCATCGTCGTCTTGCGTTGAGATCGCTGAAGTCGGTCGGCTTCCTGAAGTGCCTGTGACAAGTCATCAAAAGACGGGAGGACGAGGAACGACCCAGAGATCGCGAACAATAACCCTAAAATGTCACCGTGCGCAAACGAAATGAAAATGCAAGTTCTCCTTAAAGGGCAACCAGAAATCAGAATCAGAGCCAGAAACTAGCAGCAAAAGTGGAAGCAAATGTTGAAGTAGAGACCAAATAAACAAGGTGAACATGTCAGTGTCCCAAGGACCATCTAAGTTATTCTTGAAATCTATGCTAGGGACATGTCAACTGTGTCGTGAACTTTGCCTAAGCATAAAGTCTTAATTGTTGGCAAATTAATAAGATTTTATTATTTTTGTAATTGGTGAGTAAAGATCTCTGAACTTTGATACTAAACTTCTTTTAATAGCTGGCTTTATGTTAATCTTATCTCAATATTATATACGTGTGCTTGTCTATATATATATCTTAATGTTATTGCTATACATTTTTGATGATCTATTTTTTAACGCACTTTAATATTAATTATGTTGTTTTTATTTGAGCTAAAATCATAAGTTATTGCTTAGACTTCATTAAAAAACAAATTTGGTATGATATAAGATTAATATTTAATTGTTTTCACTACTTAATTTGATTTGGGACCAAAACGATTCCCGCTAAGTAGTGTGTACAACTTTCGGTGCGGTTGGATTTGCTTGCACTTCTTGTTTTTATTAATTGAGCGCACAAAACGTGACTCGCTCCAAGAGCTTTTGTTAGTTGTCACCGGACATGATTTGGAAGGGAACCTCCACCACTCCGGCACTCGCTCCCGCAACCGTTCCCTCAACCTCATCCTGTATCTGGTCTCTCACCCCACGCAATAAAATGGCATTGTTTTTACCCTGTCCCCGGCTCTCAAAACGAGGACAATGCGCTGCGTGCCAATATTGGGAAGTACGGCCTGTCACATGTCACCAAAACAATGGGCCCGTAAGGAAGTCCTCGAGTCAAAGGCAATCAGAATGTATGAGAGAAAACAGAGAGCAAAAAAACCGAGAGCTTCAGTTTAGTTTAGTTTAGTTTTTGTTTGACATTTGTTTGGAGTAAGCTATGAGAAACAATTCGACTGACTGGGTCAGTTGTTTGGTAGATTCAGTTGTTATCGAGCTTCCAGTACAATTTAATTTTTGTTTGACTAAATTCAGTCAGTCAGAAAAAATAAATTTATTTTTCAAAATTATAAGTGCTATTTTTTGTACTCCATATGGCGTCAAATCGCTCAAATCGTTTCCCAAAATTACGCTTTGCACTCATCACCGAAGAAGCATTACTAAAGCTGCGCAACGAGACGCCCAAGACGCACGATACGCCCAAGACGTACGATCATCCTAAAACGTACGATCCGGCCAACACGAACGATCCGCTACACCCGGAGGACAAGGAGATAGTTGAAGCAATCAACAATGCTGTGAGCGGACTGATCGAGCAGAAGCTTCAAAATTTCAAGCTGGAACTAGATCAAATGATTGAGGACAAGGTTATGGAGATTCAGAATCGTCAACAAGATTTTCTTAAAAGTATGCAACGTTCGAAGATTTTATTACCCGAGGCGCATGTTAGCGAAGTATCCGTCCAGGTGGAAACCGATTTCGATTCCACACCCACAACTTCCAAGCGCACTAAAAAGCCTAAAAAGGTAAAGTCAACAACAGAAAAGGAAATGAAGTCGACCGAGTTGAGAAAACGTTCGATGCTGAATAAAGCAGCTAAGTATTTTCAAGAAATTGATGAGCGCCTCAAAGGCAAACTATAAAATAGTGCGTCCAGTTTTCTAATAACTGATATATGTGTGAACAAATTTCATTTGCAATGACGTTTCTAATAAATTTGTAACCATATAATAATAAAATAACTTTACTAACTAGAACTTGAAGATAATCAGTTATAGCAAAATGTAATCGAATGTTTGTATTAATAGAATAAACATATATTTTTAGTATGGCGGTGATTTGCTGTAACGCTAGTTTAACCAAAAGAAATTCCAGAGAATTACCAGGATATTAACAATGTATGCTTCGATTCGATTCTTACATTTCTACTAGATCTCGCACTCGCTATAAGAAAACTCCTAGACGTATCTCAAAACAAACTTAACGGCTACTCTTTCACAGCCAACCAAAACCGCGTGTATTTAAAGTCTACAATTTTAAGATTCAGTCTGGCAGTGAGTCTGGGTCACATGAATATATTTATTGCAGTTTCGATAACACCACCCCCAACCCCAGAACCTCACCATCCTAGCTCAACCCCACACGACCTGCAACTGGTAGCAGCGAGTTGCCTGCTTGTTGTTTCTGATATTGTTATTGTTGTTATTGTTGTTGCTGTTGTTGTCATCTAATCCCTGAAATATGTAAAATGAAAAATTGAAAAACTAACTGACAACGCAGCAGCAGTTGTAAAATAAAAAAATCTGCTGCTGCGTTGGGTTAGGATGTAATGTGTTGATGGAGCAAGGGGGAGAAATGATGCGGTCCGCACAGTCTGCGCCAGCTTATCAAAGCGCTGCAGACAAGGGCAGAGCATCAATCAAGAATTTCCAATGAATGGCTATCGAGTGAATTAGAAGGCCAGTACCATTTCTTATACCCTGAACCTATTGGAAATGTGTAGAAAAGGGTATAATGGTTTTGTGCAAAAGTATGTAACAGGCTGAAGGAAACATCTCCGAGCCCATAAAGTATATATATATATTCTTGATCAGCATTAAAAGCCGAGTTGATATAGCCATATCCCTTCTGTCCGTCTGTCTGGAACATAAGTTCGCCTTATCCCTAGACAGTTTAGAAACACCGGAGATAATTCTAGTCTTAGATATTATATTATTGGTTATTGTACTCTTTTAAAAGGTAGCAGAGTTTGGTCGAACGGAAAGTTTACATCTTAAATAATGGAAAATCAGTTGCTTACAAAAGAAACTTCTGAGATCGAACATAATCTGAAATCAAGTAAGACCCATCTTAGATTATGATTAACGTTCCTCACAATTGTCATTTAAAAAGTTTGAGGTTTGGGATTTTCGATTATTTGTGTCCTTGGTAAGCGTATTTTACCGTCGTCAAAATAAGTGTAACTCTACATTTTTGATTTTTCATATACTCTTACTCTTTGGCATGGCGACCAAAGTCAGTCTCCCAACTGCGACGTACCCGGGCAATATTTTTGCGGCTTAATATGTGTTAAGAAAATGGGGGGGAAAAAAAAAATATAAGAAAAAGGAAAACGAAAACGGAAAAATTGTGGAAAAAAGCTAAAACCGAAGTCAACCGAAACGCAATGTTAAAAAATTTATGCGGCGACTTGTGTAGAAACAGTCACTAAGCAAGGGCGTGGGGGATTGTTGGAAGGGGTGGGGGGGAGGTGGGTAGTAGTAGTAGTAGGTCTGGCCTGTCGCCTGGCTTATCGTTCCGACTGTAGCCAGTGACAGGACATAACGCGTTACCCTTCGGTATCTGTGCAACGCCATGCGTGGGCGATGCTGACGAAACGGACCCCGGTCACCCCGGCTACCACCGGCCACCATCAAAGGCGAACCAAGACGCTTGGCAGGGTGTGGGTGTGGGTGTGGGGGGTAAAGGGGTGTGTGTGTGTTGTTGTGCTTGATACTTGGTAAGGGGTTAAAAAGATGCTGACTAAGTACTTTGCAAAATTGCTTACATGGGTTGCGCCTGTTCGAGTTTGTGTTCGGGTTGGGGTTACAAAGAGAGAGAGAGAGAGAGATAGAGAGAGAGAGAGGGAAAGAGAAGGCGACCAACGTCCGCCCTCCGTTTAGCGGTAATACATTGTCATATGATGCAGCGGCTGACTGGGCTGGCTGGGATGGGATGGCGTGTCATCTTCAAACTCATAACCAATATGCCCCACCCGACAACAACAACAACCAAACAACCAACTCCCACCGGCCCCAACTCAGGATGGACGTTGCCAGGCAGGCGTCTGAGGACGGACATGAAACAAGTGTTGGGTGCCATGTTTATATATTATTGTTGTTGTTGTTGTTGTTAATGTCTTTCATTTCATTTCGTTACGTTTTTCTTCTCTTTTACTCTGTTTGCTATTGCTATCCTTGTCGATTTCTTTTTGAAGCCAAGTTTGTAAGAAAAAATGTTTCCTACTTATTTGCTTTAAGCTTTGTTGTTGTTGTTGTGTACGTAATATAAAAATTCAGCAACGCGCAAAACTTCACATATGACAACTTGCACGGACAACAAAAACAACAGCAACAACAACAACAGCACTCAGCATAGGTAGAATCAAAAGCAGAGGAGCCCAACAACAGAGGACAACATGTCACTGAGACAGGCAAAACATAAGAAGCGCCAAAGACTTGGCCATCATCATCATCATCCACATCCACATCTACATTAACATCAACAACAACAACAACGTCATCATCATCATCTTCTTTTGGCCAAGACGTCTCTGATGTTTCTGATTTTTTGAAGCGGAAAATCAAACGCAACACAATGTTTACACGATGAAGCGGCAGCAACAGCAACAGCTAACGAACCTATGGATCAGATATCTTAGTTTATTATTAGATTCATAGATATATTGTTTAGTTGTCTTTTGCTTACCTGAGTAGCTATTGCCGAGCTCGCACATAAGCAACTGTTGCTGCTGTCTTTTTCACAATTTACGCATGTTGTTGCCACTTTTTGCAATATTATTAGATGTTCCTGTTGGTGTTGCTGATATTGCAACTTATTATGTTGCTGTTGCTCACATTCTTTATATTGTTTCTCTTTTTGTTAACTTATTTATCCAAGTTCCTGCCAAATGTTGTTTGCATCTTTTGTTAATGTTGCTCTTACAATTGCCGCAATTTAAGTATACCTTGCTCTAAATGCATATTTAAATGTTTTTGCTTAAGAGAGTTTAAACTATTTGTAAGTTGTTGCTGCTGCTGCTGCTTTTGTTATTGTTATTGATAAACTGTGAAAAGTTTCTGACTTTTCAGCTTGATGTTGCTGCTCGACTAACTGCTACTGTTGCTGCTTTCTATGATAATGTTGCTTAGAATTTAGCTGATTTTTCTTGTTGCTAATGTTGCTCGTGTAAACATTCAGCTTTTATTATTTTTTTTTTTCAGTTTGCCTGTTTGTTGTGTTATGTTTTTCTCATGTGTGTGTGTGTGTGTGTGTGTGTGTGTGTGTGTGTGTGTGTGTGTGTGTGTGTGTGTGTGTGCGTGTGTGTTGGTTGAATTTCAGAAAATTGCATTTTTTCATATCATTAGGTTTTATTGGTTTCTTCCTGTTAAATATTCTTGCAACCTTACCGCCTCGCACCCCCCCCCCCCTTCTCCCCTTTCGCCACCACTCCACCCGAAGCACACATATGCGATGCTTGTATTTTCTTTTGTGTGTGTGTGTTTTTTTTTTTTTTGTGAAGGAGGAGCAGTTGTGGGATGGGGGGGTGGGAGCTCTGCCTGGTCGCATGTTGTCACAACACAAGAAAGCGCGTCGGTCGCGCTCCAAAAACATACACAAACACACACACACACACATGCAAGGCATCGTGTACGCATCATATCGTCGCATATTGTTTTGTGCCTCTGCCTCCACCTTTCCCCCCACTGGTTGGTTGGTTTAGTCGGCCAGCCTCAAGCTGAGCCCAAAGACAAGCGCTTGGCAACCAAGTCTGGCCATGTCAGGCTAAACAAACCAACCAACCAACCTCCCCTGCTCTCCCCCCCTCCCATTTTTTAAACATGTGGCGATAAATGCAAGTTGGCGATTTCCTTTGTTGTTCTCCGGTTAGAGAAACAACTTCAGTTTCAGCATTGAAGTCCATTACGTACGCTTTGGCTGCTTTACCTGGCTGGTTCCACTTACCAATTGTTAAAAAGGGTAAGAACAATGCGCATCGATTTGCCAGTTGTGAGCTCCAATTAAATGCATAGCAAATGGTGTATCAAAGAACCAACCAAGCAACAACAAAAAAACTTGTAGCCAACGAAGCGTTAAGCTGCTAAGTTTCCATAGAATTGTTCGTCAGTCTAAATAAAGTTGAAGAAGTTTTTTTTATTTTTAAATAGACAAAACAATAAAATAAAGGGTCATGTTAACTTATCTTAATGCTTGTTGTTTTTGCGCCAAAAAATAAAAAAAACTTTCAGCTTTGCGGCAAAATAAATAGTTTAAAGATTCTACACTTATTTTCAGATAGAAACAATACAATGTTTAGGAGTTGGAATACTATCGATGAAACTATCGAGAGTTAATTGCAATTCAATTTCAATAATCGAATGGAAAATTATACAAAAATATTTTACAGCTTTTTTATACGTTAATGTTGTTAAATAAATATTTGGGTAATACGAGGAATATTGTCGATTTGAATCACTTAAAACTATCGATAGTTTAAAATCAATTAGTTTGCCAATACAAATTTCCATGGAGCTAAAATTCTTTCACAAAAAAAGACGTTAACAAGTCCAATTCAATTTTTCAATCGACCCCTTTTGAGTTTGTAAGCATCCATACTCTATAATCAAATCGAATCGATTTCTATCTCATGCTATATTCGGTCTATCCAATCATTTCTGTTGACCAAGCACGCAATAACTTTGCCAATGCCAAACACATTATTACCGAAAAGGGGATTTCGTTTAGGCCATCCTAATGCACTGACATCCATCCATAACAACCCCCCACACAAACACATACACACACACACAGTATATGTTGCGAATGTGTGTGTGTGTGTGTCCTGCCCACAACAATACAAACATAGCCACAAATGGAGTCAGGTCGTTGTTGTTACCTGCGTAAATCAGGAAATGTGGCAGCAAAGCAGCCATTTCTGATTGACTGACTGCTCTGACATATGGATGGGATGAAACGAATCGATTGAACGGCAGGACAACCGAGGACAACGGAGGACAACGGACGATTTTGGTCAAGAGAAATGTCTCAAGAGTCTTGGGTCTTGGTTAGCAAATACTAAGTCGCCCTAATGCAAATGTAAACCGCCCCTCCCCCCCCCCCCCCCCCACAAAGCACACACACACACACACACACAGCATCACAACCCAGATCCAGTTCCAGTTCCAACGGATATCGTACCACCTGCAGTGACTGACGAACGAACGGGAGAGCGACCGTTCCTGGTACTGGTCTTGGCCCCCGGGGTCGTTTTGCGTACGCCCTTGTTGTTCTCTGCGACTTATATCCTCATATGTAAGAGTGAGGAAGGTGTAGGATGTGTGTGTGTGTTTGTGTGTTGCCTTGTTGCTTGTTGATGCGCTTCGGTGGTCGCCGCCGCTGCCTGCCAACGGAAAAAGGAAATGAAAAAAAGGCGAAACTAGAGCCCCGCCTCCTGATGCTCCAGCTCCATGTTCAGCAACTGGACGGGTTCTTAAGCTTCTTCAAACCGTCTTCTTCTTCTCATCTCCGTCTTGCCTTTTGCCAATTCCGCTTGGTTGGTTTGCAAAATTTTTGAATTGGATACTCTGGCGACCAAATACGCCCACGCGACCAGCCACGACGACTGCCTAGCGGGCGTCCGTTCAATCTTCACTCCCCCAACCCCAAACCCAATCCAACCATCCACAAATACACTCACACACACACACACACACAACGTCCAATGTCGTCCGTCGTTCACATGACCAAAAGAATCAACGTGTATGTGTGCGTGTGTGTGTGTGTGTTTGTGTGCGAGGACTATTTGAAATTTTGCATATTAAAATATCGTCGTGCATGCAAAAGGTCGCTACTTCTTATTTGTGGCAAAAAGGTGGCCGGCGCCGTGCGATGCTGTTCTACTCCCTGTCGTCAACGTTATCGTTGTCGTTGTCCTTGTCCTTGTCGATGCTGCACAGTGGGACGAATATTGAAAAATTAAAACAATTGTCAAAGTTGCTTTGAAATATTATCGATTTATATAGTAATCGATTATGCGCAAGCATTAATTTAGAAATGATAATATATATTAAATAAAAGATGGCTATCGATCTAAGTTAATCGATAGCGTTAAAAAAAGGTATTATGGTATTAAATAACTATCTGACAGCGAAAGAAGAAGGCTTAAAGCTGAAATTTGATATTATGCTCAAAAACTGCTATCGATATTTATCGATTAACTTATAAATGTTGCTTGTGCTTCTATTTCTTATGCTAAATGTCGCTCTCTCTCGCGTAAATCAACTGTAACGAACTATACACAGAGCGAAAAAGTCAACTACTTTCGTAACATTATTTGATTTTTAAGTATTATCGTAGTGAACTGATGTTCGATGTATGTTTGGGTGTTTTGTTTCCACTGTGCGTAGTTTCTGGTTTGCTATTGCTATTGCTATTGCTGTTGCTGTTGTTGTTATTGGACAGACTGCTGGCTAAAGATGAGATGGCAAGAGGATGGGGATTAGGATGTTGGCGCAACGTCTCCGTTACCCTGTCACTGGTACTGGCACTGGCACTGGCAACATAACATTGGGACACAGACACATCGCCTGTGGTAACACAATAACGAATTTCCGCAGCAACTTCATCACCAGCTCCTGACGCTTTTTCGTTGTTGTTGTTGTTGTTAATGTTGCTTTTGCTGTTTTTTGCCTTTACCCGAAAATGTTATCCACTTAACATGGACTCTGGTCTGAGTTCTATTGCATTTCCTCTGCTGTTTTCATATTTCTTAGCATTTCCTTTCGATACAATTTTGTTTTTTTTTTCTTAAAACAATTTTTGTTATTTTGGCGACGGAAATCAAATTATCCACGTTTTGCCAGTCAGACAGACATTATACATGCCAATAATAATATAAAACTAGGCAACAACAAGTCAAGCTTATTAAAATTCATTGTTGCCACATTGAAGACTTTGCAACTGGACATGCAGCAGCGGCTGCAACATTTACACAGCTGCCCAATGTTCAACTTTCTCACAGCAACTGAAGCTGAAGATCTGTCCAGTTGGTGAAGTACCCCTTTTCTTGCAAATATTATGAAACTCTCAAGCAGCAATCCTTGCATCACCCTTAAGCATCCTTACTGTCATGACAAACAATTAAGTTTAATCAGTTATCCAACTGACGCGCCCAAGAAAACACTTTTCCCTATCGAACTGTCGAGCTGTCGAACCATCGATCGTTTCGGGAAAGGAAAACAAGCAAGAAGAAAACCCGTTACAACCCAAGATAGAGAATTGAAAGGAAGCAAAATGAAAAAGAAAGGGTAACATAAATGAATTATTGCCAAAGACTTTGGCGTTTTCCTTTTTTTATGGTTTTCTATTTCTCTCTCTCTCTCTCTCTGTCTCTGTTTCTATATTTTTATAGATCGTGAGAAAGTTTAACCCCTTTCATAGCCGATTGTAAGGCTCTTGGGCATAAGGATGATGCTGAGACTGTGCCACATAATTTATAATGATTAGGTACCGTTCAGTCGCACAATGGCACAGACCCAAAATCGAATATCGGAGCAAAATGAAAAAAAAAAAAAAAAAAGGAAACAGTTGCAGGGCGCCTTCTTTCTGAGCCGCAGCGAAAAGAACAAGACGCACACACACAGAGGTTGACGCTTACGGAACCGCGAAACTAAGGCGTCATCCCATCTCGGCGAGGGGCACATGCGACAAAAATGTCTATCTAAGGCACCCTTAGCCTTAGGCCTCATCCTAACGACCCCTTCACAGCTGTCAATCGAACGGAACACAATCAAAGGCGTTGCATAAAGCAAAAAATTCCGATGCTTAAAGATTATGTTATATTAAGCAAATAGTTTATTGAGTTCAACTGATCGATAGTATGATCAAATTGGTTGTAAGAATAAACGAGACTTTTTTCGTGCAAGCAATCATTAATTTAATCAAAAGAGAGTTTACTGCACAAGGTGTATAAATAACTTTGTAGTTTACGTTATCAAGCGTTCACTGTACACACATTAAGTAGCTCATTGAAGGTAAGTAAGCAAATTACTCAAACTATAAGAGATTTCTGAAGAACTAATTTAAATTAAATGATTGAATTGTCAAGATAAATTTAGAAATGGTATCAAAATATAATATTTTTAAACTTAATTTATTTTAGTTTGGCTTCAATTTGAAGAAATTTATTTTGGTCCAAAATAGTCAATGAGAAAATTTCTACCACAACCGTGATGTTATTATTGATCGACTTGAAATCAATACTAAACTAAGGTTCAATGTTGACCCTAAGCTGCACTCATTGACCTTTCACTGACCTACGCCCGACCCAAAACCCAAAAACACACACCACACACACACACACACACACAGATCAAATGACCGCCATCATATGGTCATCTCTATGTATCTGTATCTATGTATCTTTCAATTGCCATTAATCAGGCAATTAGTCAACTTTTGATTAGACCCTGACACAACACACACACACACACACATACAAATACACACGCATTAAAGTATAAATATCAATTTGATCTGTCAAATATTGACACATCAAACCCTAAACAAACCAATGACAAGGTCCTCTCCCTCTTTCTCCCTCTCCCCAACATACCCCATACCTACGCTGCCGGCAACAAGCCATTTAGCGGCAATTTATAAGCAACAAAACACCCAAAAAAAAACAAAAAAAAAGGACAAAAAAACAACGTCGAAAATGGGAAAAATAATAAATGAAAAAAACCCAACACAGTGAAAATGAATCCCTTTTTTTTGCATTGTGGTTGTTTTTGAGATCATTTCAAGGGTCCTTGACTTTTGTGAGGCAATTGAGTGATGATGCTGCGTGGCCTGGCTCAAAGCAATTATGTGTATTATTAGATTTGATGATATTATATGGTATTATATGGCATCATGTTTGGCACTTTTCTCTCGAAAATCGAGTTTTTTACACCAAAACACCGAACCGAACCGAAACGAAAACGAAAACGAACACGAACGATGCCAGCGCATTAGATCATGCTTAGGTTAGGGGGATTCCTTATTATATTTTGTTGTTGTTGTTTTTTTAGGGGATGCGGATGCGGATGCGCCAGCGAAAGGTTCAAAGTGCGTGTGAAAATGAGGATGTCTGTTGTAGTTCCTGTTGTTTCAGTTGTTGTTGCGGATGCTGGCAAAACTTTTGTGGTGCTGTTGTTGCCGTTGTTATTGTTGTTGTTGTTGTTTAAGGTGTGAAGCCATGAGTCGAATTAGGGCAACACAAAAGGATGCTGCTCGGACAATTATTGTGTTGAACGTCCCTTGAGTCGCCGTGTAATGCGATAAGGCGCCAAATAGCACAGATTTCACAATTATCCATATGATCTCTCATTGTTTTTGCTGTCAACCCGAGAGCTCTCTCTCTCTCTCTCTCTCTCTCTCTGTGTGTGTTTTTTTGGGTCAAAAGGTGCAAGTTTTTGCCTCAATAGCATGTTGGCCCCGAAGCAATTAGTCAAGTGGTTAATGGGTTGAGTCGAAATCGAACTTAAACTCGAATCGAATCGTATCAAATCGGATAAGGCTAAGGCCATAGCACAGCTGAATGCATTTTTGCCTGTACGCAAAGGATTTCCATTTAATTTTTTAGATTTGTGCATTCGCAAAAACACCAAATCCGAATATGAAAAAACAAAAAAAAACTACATAAGAACAAAGTAGTAAAAAAGAAAAAAATGGAAGGGTTAAGGGGCTTAGGGGGTAGAATCTGCGGCTGCTGCAGTTGAACACAAAAATAAAAAAAAATGTGTCCTGCAAATTTTTTTTTGTCCAACAGGCAAATTATCCATTTTCCCGGGGGTTGCTTCAAAAATTGGAAAATTTTGTATTTAAAAAAGGAATTGAATGTTGGCAGTGTCACTGTCTGAATGCTCATTACACTGAGCGAAAAAACAAACACAACAACGTTTAAAAGATTTTATTAGCGAATGAATAATTTGAAGTATTATTCGTTTGAACCCTAATTAAAGTCGATATTCCATAGACTTGTTCAATGTAAAAATTGTCGATTTTGGCAAAGCAAAAATCTTCTTTAAAATTCTCTAAGAACAAATTTTGTTGTCGTTTAAAGTTAAAAGTATGAAATCAATCGATTTCGATTGCGTTTCGATTTTGGGCCCTGTGTTCAATGTTGGCCAGGTGTTGCTTTGATGTTACAAAATCCGGCTACAGCTTATACACCCCACCCCACCCCTCTCTCTGCCGCTCTCCCTCTTTTACACACACACACACACATATGCGGGCTTTTGCATTTGCATGGCCTCCTTCTTTGCTTTTTTGCATAGCATAATTTCAAATTGTGAGCAAATTTTCCCCATGTGTGTGTGTGTGTGCGTGCTTTTGGCATAGTTTTTCCACACGGAAAAGGATTATTTATTTATTACGAAATTTTTTCGTCATTCGATGCGCGGCTGGCGCGTGGAAAGCTGAGAGATAGGTGGAAAAAGGTGGGTAAAGGTTGAATGACGAAAAACAGGATGAGGATGAAAGAGGCGAGGCGGAGTGGGGGGGAGGGGAGGGAAGGGAAGGGGTAACTGTTGGTCGCTTCCCAGCCCATGCAGGCCGCAAATGTCGAATTATTCAAATGATGATTCCAACCCCCTCGTCGCCTGCTACCCCTTTTGCTACCTCAGTCATGCTGCTGCTGTGGCATGTGATATGCAAAAAAAAAAAGAATTTTAAATTGAAAAAAAAAGAAGCAACTTTACGCACAGGACGCGCACAGGACACACGTCACCAAAGTGAGGAGAGCAAAGGGCAGATAAAAAAAGAGAGAGAGAGAGAGAGAGACATAGACATAGAGAGAGAGAGAGAGAGACATAGACATAGAGAGAGAGAGAGAGAGAGAGAGAGATAAAACGGTGTGCGGCGTTGATTTTGCGTGCACTTTTTTTTATTATTCTGTGTTGTACCTTGCGGCAATCTGGCGGCACACACACAAACACACACACACACACACACACACATAGACATAGAAATAGACATTGTTGTTGTTGTTGTTGGTCCTTTGTAGTTTGCATGTCCCGTTTGGTCATATATGAGATCGCGAGCGTTTACAAAATTTGGTTTCATATATTTAATTCGAAAATAAAACGTAGACAGAACAGGACTTTGCCGAGGCCTACATAGTGTAAGTGTTTGTGTGTGTGTGTGTGTGTGTGTGTAATAAACAACAAAAAACAAGTTAAAAGTCGACTAGCAGATACCCTTAGCTCTACAATTTTGTTGTGTACAGGAAATACCTTTACTTCGTACTCCACTCCACATTTTTTATTATTATCGAGACTTTATCGAGTCTTACAATCAGATTATAAGTAAGCATATACGCGCTAATTTTCTGTTTGTTGAAGTTCGTTGCTTTGACTCGTATTTATAGTCAAAAACGATCTAAGACGTTATCGATAGCATGTGTGTATCATTGAAGAAGAAAAGTTATCGATAATTTGAAACAAACTTGATCTACACTTGATTAATTCAAACTTGCTACTGCGTGCTTAAGTTAATTGAAATCTGATTCAACATTTATTGGTTATCGATTGCATGTGTATATCGGAAATGGAAATAGTTATCGATAATATGAAACAAACCTGATCTGCCCCTTGACTTTAAAGCACTTGTTTTATTAATCTTTTCTCTAGCTTTCATACATCCGAACGAACATTACTTTATCGATATCGATACTCAATGGGGCTGGAAATATTTACCTCTGGCAGTTATACACACAGTTGAACAACTTCGTTATACCCCTATTTTTTTACGGGGTATACAAAAAACTATTCGCTTTTAAGGACATCTGCGTGTTTTCCCTAACCAAAATATATATCTATCTATATATGCAAACCTTTCTAGCGAATGCTCTCCCTCTTTGCCCCGTTTTGCATCTCTCTCTCACTCTCTCTCTCTCTCTCATACGCTCTCTTCATCTGCTCTCCCTCTTCCTCACAGACACACACACACACACACACACACACACACTCACACTCACACACACACACACACATATCTGTGTCGACCACAGTTTGGCATTTGAATTCATTTAATTTGCACCTTGTTCGCAAAAGTTCGGTAATATTATACATACTACATATATGTGTGTGTGTGTGTGTGCGTGTGTTGTGTGCACCTTTGTGTACCCATCGCGTTATGCTGGCTATGCTAAATGGGAACATCTGCTTTCTGGTGCTAGTGATTCTGATTCCGATCCTAGTTGACAGTTGGTTGCAGCCCGAACATATGCTGGTTGCATAAGTTGCAATTGAGTAATCAAATCGAACAAAAAACAACAACAAAAAAAAACAAACAAACAAACCAACTATCAGGTGACAGTTGATTAAAGAAGGGGCTCTAAAATATACAAATATATTTTTTAGTAACTCTATTAAGACTAAAGACTTATTGTAAGTAACTTTTCATAAATAGTTTGGCTTCATAATAAATCCCTTATGTTGAGCCGAAAACAAGATACACTTTTCTACATGATTAAAAGTACTTTCCAGCAATATTGAATACACTTAAACAAGCTTAATTTCAATGTTTGATCTGTTTTTGACATAGTTTTAAGTACTAACCATACTTAATTTAAGCAAACCTTAACACTTATCCAACACTTGACAACATTTTTTTAGCTATATTCCAGTAACACACACATGTGTGTGTTGAAGGTCCAGAAGGTCCAAAAATCGAAATCTCAACCACAAAAGTTCAATCTCAATACCAAAAAATTTCAAATCCAATTCGAAACTCAAAATTTTCCCTTTTCCCTGTTCCATTTTCCGTTCCCCATTCCGATTGCGAATTCACATTTGGCATTTCAAAGGCGGCAAAAGCCACATTGAAGAATTTTGCATAAATGTCCGCAAACATGTGTCTCAGTACACAGCCCCTTACCCAACACATCTTCTTGAGTGGTGGGGGGTCTGCCTCATTGGCGTCGCCTTCTTGCCTCGTCGGCGACTTTATAAAAACGTTTGTTTGTTTGTTTGTATATGCGTCGATTTGTTTGTTTGTTTGTTTGCTTGTTTGCCCGACTGCGTTTTGTGTCGTAAATTTAATGGACAACACCAAACGGGAACGACGACGACGACGACAACAACAACAACAACAATAATAAGAACAACGTAGAGCAGAAAAGGAAGGATTCGAATCGAATCGAATCGAATTGAATGGCAAATGGGATCCATGCATAAAAAATTGGCAAAGCCAGCCAAGGGTTAACTTCGATTAGCCCAAAATGTTGTCATGCCCTGTGGTCGCACATATGTGCGGGTTCTAGCCCAAACGGGGGTATGCGGTGGGGGGTGGTTGGGGTGTATGTGTGTGTGTGTGGTCATAAGGCCAAAGCACAAATAATAACAGTCACGCGTCGAGCAGCAAAAAGCAGCAAACGCGGCAAAAATAAATAATAAAATAAACATGGACAAAAAAAATATATCTTTGTATATATATATATAGTATATTTGTGTATAAAGAAAACAAATAAGATTTTGTCAGTGTGTGATTATGCGCGACTATCCAAATACCCTAACTAATTAAAATAACGATTTCGAACTAGACTTAGAGTATTCCAAATGATTTGAAACTCTTTCTCAAATTCAGAGAAACAAACAAATTTAAATCGATAAACATTCAGAAATTCGAATTTGTATGCTAAAGAAAATCTGTCCAAAGCAGACCTATAATGTTACTACATGTTAATATATATATATTTGAATCAAAACAGGGACCTAGGGACTAGGCAAACTTATCTTCCAAATCTAGAGACTCTAGCTCTTATAATGTCTTAGATCGACTCGGCTGTTGATGTTGATCGAGAATATATATACTTTATGGAGTCGGAGATGTTTCCTTCTGCCGTGTTACATACTTGTGCACAAAGTCATTATACCCTTTTTTGCACATTTTCAATGGGTTCAGGGTATAAAAAGGACAAAGGACGGTACCCAAGAAAGAAAGCAAAGAAAAAACCATGAAGCTCAAAAACATGCGAATGAATATGAAAGGTCGGACCAGAGGCTATGTTATAGCATTGGGTATTGGGTATTTTTGAGGGTATTTGGGTATTTGGGTTGTTGGGTATTGAGCTCTCTCGGTGAAACAGAAAACTGAAAACGGACAGCACACCAAATAGGGCCATTGATCAAAATTGTTACAATAATGGCGAAAAAAAAAGCCACCCCGTTTCTTGCAACCAAAAAAAAAAAACAAAAAACGCCCACTAAGGGCAACAGCAAGAGGTTTGTGCGAGGGGGGGTGGTGTGGTATTTTTGGACAGCAATAGAAACCAAAAGCAAATACGAGCAACGCCATTGCTGTCCGTCCTAACAACAACAACAACAACAACGGACAGGGGACAGGGCCCAAGAGTCCAGGAACCATGCACGGACATGCAAGAGCCATTTGGACCATTGGACGAATGTATTTTGCGATGTTGTTGGGAAAACGTCTGCGTCTGCCATTGAAAGCCTTTTGATGGCAAATGGCGGGTGGGCGGACGGGCGGACGGGCGGACGGGGAGGTTGGTTGTTGCTACTAAAAGTGGTGGTTGGGTTGGCTCGTTGTGTGTGTGTGTGTGTGTGTGTGTGTGTGTGTATGCTCCTCGGTATTCGGACCGAAAGTTAGTCTGGTTCTTGCTGCAAAGGTAACAGAAAGGACCAACAGGCAACAGGACAAACATACATGTGTGTGTGTGTGTGTGGCAACAACGTAATGGCCACAGTTGTTGTTATGGCAAAAAGTTCCGTACGTGAGGGTCGAGCCGCAAGCGAGGACATCCTTTTGGTCCGTTTTCGTTTTTTTTTTTTTGTAGCATGTTATTGCTGTTCTTGTCGTTTGCAACATACACACACATACATATGTATTGCATCAAAGCAAAGTTTGCTGTTCAACACACACAAAATATATATAATATATATATATATATATATATATATATATATGTATACAAAAGTCCTGCACAAGGACATTGGACCACACGCAGTCGCAAATGCAAATAATACAAGAAAATGAAAGAAAATATATAGATAAAATGTGGGCTGACAAAATCGTTTCCTTGACTATGCGACGCACAAATACACATACACATATGTACATACATACATATGTACTTGTAATGCTAAAGTCAATCCCCCACGTGCTGTGCACAATTCCAAACAAATCCCTAGCCCAAGCCCCGTTCGTTTGGTTTGTTTTTTTCGCTTTCGCTAACCGCGTTTATCAAGTCAAGACGCCAAAATTGGCTGCCATTTCGATCTGTTTCAAACACACACACACACGCACACTATCACACTGACACACACACACACACACACACACTTGAGAGATAACGGCGGCATAAGCATAACTGATTGCTTTGGTCAAGGCTTTGTTCACATAGCAATCAGCTTTATACATACAGCACAGACTAGTTTGCAATTACTTTAAAACTACAGTTTCAGGTTTGAAAGCTTTGGTCAGGCACAGATTTTGAAACTACAATTCTTATTGGAATAAGCAACAAATATTTTTTGCGCCGTGTAGTAATTGATTGTCGTAGGGAAAGCTTTAATAATGTCTTGAAACCTGCATAATAACAGGAAATAATTGAATACTAAAAGTATTTTGTGATCCCATGTTTGTTTTAAAAGTGAAAAATATAATAATAGTATGATTTAAAGTTAAAATATAAATATTTAATATATACAAATTAATTGAAATAACACAAGCTAAGGTTTCCTTTAAACGTAAATATGTGTAGGTCATTCAAAAGCTGCAAGCTATGATACTATATACAACTTAGTGCTTAGGGATCATTCGCTCTCGCAACTCGCTGTTTAGGGTTGCCACCCAATTTAACCAACCAAGGACCAGGCTTAAGGCAGCATAGTTAGTCAACGTCGCAGCCTCCTCCTCACCCCAAATAAAACCCCACAAAAACCCTGCTAAAGGTCGAAACCGCAAACTCCCGACCCACAAATTTGGACCACGAACGAGAGCACAAGAATTAGGAGGGGGATGGTGAGAGATGGGGTGAGGTTGTGGCAGTGGGTCGACATCAGCGACAGGCGAGACTCCTTCCCTTCATTCCCTCCCTCCCTCCCTCCTCCCCTAACCCATCTGATCTGTGTAAAAATATTAGTTCTGTCAAAATACATTTCTTTGAGTAATGTAATCCCATTTTGCGGTCTTCACACACACACACATACACATACACACATAGATATACATATACATATATATACGCACATGATTCTTTAAAAGTAACTCGACCGTTCATTGCCACGCCTATTTCATACCGCATAACTCCCATACCCCTTAAGGATTTTTTCTTTTTTCTTTTTTTTTTTTTTGGGTCACATATCGCATCAAGCCGAATATGAATGCGATAAATCTGTTCGTGATTGTTTTTGCTGTCGCACATGTTAGGCACACACAACCCCCCCCCCTTCCCCCTCCCTCCCAACACCATCACCTTCTTCATTGCGCACCCCCCTTCGTAGATTTTTTGTTGGTCTCTAAGCCAAAAAGTGTCCAAGTGCGTAAAAAAAAAAAAACACAAGAGAAAAGAAATCTGCCAACGGAATTTCGCTAATCCAGCCAAGAAGGGGTTTCTTTCTGGTGTATAGCTGTATGGGGAGGTGTATGTAGAGTGTATGTGGAGTGTATGGCGGGGTGTATGCACTGTTCAGCTGTCCTTTATTACACTATTTGCCCGGCTCCCTCCTGCCATACGGGCCTCGATTACGGACACATGTATGCTGTATACAAATTTCGCCAGGCCTGTGACCAGGTGGGTGGGTGTGATGTCTCTGTGTGTAAGTGGATTGAGTGGTGGTTGTGGACTGACTGGCGGCTGGCCCTGCTGATGATGACAATGTGTTCTGACAGCTTTGCGGCTGTGATTGCAAAAAATGAGAGACGATGACGAGTAAAGAACAAGAAATTGCAAAATATTTTTTGGCGAAAACGTAAACAAAGTCAGGAAATGACGAATTTGGAATACCCTTGCTGCCACTGCTGCTCAGCCATTCACAGCATTCAGCTTTTGACCGAATGTTTGATTGTAGGGCGGGAGCAAAGGAGTACGCTGCTTTGGCTTGGGCTTTACTCATACCTTTCAGCTTTTGTTTGACTGTGCGAATTCCAATGCCAACTCCATATAAGAATACCTAACCGAACCCTAACAAGAATCATTATACATAGAGAGTTACACACTCTATTACAAAATATGTAAGGCCTTGCGTCAAAAGGGTATAGAAAAGAAATATACAAATTGTGTGTAATGTAATATAGTCAAAGTCAAAGTCTTAGCCGGAGTCGGAGTCGGTTGCGCTGTTGTGAACGTGTCGATGGCATCGGACTTTGACGTCGCGTCGTTTGACGCAAAATTCGTTTGCGTGTGTGCGTGTGATGGCCCTTCCGTATAAGTGTGTGGGTGCGGTGGGGTGGGGTGGGGATGGAGGTTTTTTGGTTGGTTGGGTTGGGTTGGGGCAATGCCGAGTTAAGTAAAGTTGTGTGATTCGAGAACAAACATTGATGAGGCCAAATTTCTGTGATTCGTCATCTAAATAGGTTTTTTTGCGTACACACACACACACAAACACATACACTGGTGTAAAATTACAATGTATTACATGCACGCACACACACACAAACAGTTACTTGAACTTAACATAACATAACATAACACACACAGACACATGTACCGTTTTTTTTAGCAGCTGTCGCATTAGATTATAATAGAAAAATTCAACAATTTCAAACCATTTTCACAAAAAAGAGTTAAAGGGTTTTCATCTTAAAAAATATAACAAATAATATAACAGAAATAGCAAAATTTTATTAGTTTCTTTGTTATAAGAAATCCACACACAAAAATCAGTTAAATATCGTTTTTTTCATAAGTCTACAGATGGCGTTAAGGATCCTATTAAGCCAAATGTATTCGTCGCTAGATGGTGCTGCCGTTTAGCTATTTACCGTTAGATTGCGAAAACTAATTAATCTGCCCGCAGAACAGAGAAAAACCAGTATATGCACATTTAAACTGGCACTAAATTAACAATACTTCACTCATACTCACTACGAAAGTGCTTTTATCTTTTAAATTAATTAATATCACTTTACAAATCAATTTTCTCAACACTCTAGTTTTTTCTTCCCGACACAATTGCAATTAAGGCAAACTGAGCAAATATTTTGCTTTGACTGCATTCAGCAACGAACTATTGGAATAGGCAAAGTTGCGACAACAGGTAACGGTGAATGAGAATAAGAAAGTGTGAATTGTCGCTCACGCTCTCTCTTACTCTCTGACAAGATTGCATGGTACGTTTTTTTTACTCTCCTGAGCATCTACTGTTTCTTTGTTGAATGGAGGGAGGGGCAGGGTAAAGAAGGTGTATAATAAAAGAAACACTTAGAAAGTACTAATGTTAAATTGTTAACTTTTATTATAAATGTTCTGTGTTTCGAACCTTTACATATAGTATTTCTTGTTAGCCCTCGATATTGATTACAAAAAAGTCTTGGAAAAGAAAACGTCAATGGTTTGAATTAAAAAAGTAATCTTTTTATTCATATTATTAAGGTAATCATTATAGAATCTGATTGGGTGCGAACTGCAGGAGCCTTGCGCAAAAAAAAAATTGTAGTTCTTATCGATGTACATTTAGTATGTTTGTATTTGTGTGTGGGGGTCTGTTTGAGTGTGTGTGTGTGTGTGTGTGTGAGCGAGTGTGTTGATGCAAAAGCTTGTTAAAAACTATATGCCTTGTATGATTGTGTTTGTGTAACGTAAAAATCGTCACAATATCGCGATACGCGTATGTATGTTTTTTTGTACACGGTTAAGATCTCGAAACTACATAAACATAACATAGAAAGAAATGAAATGAAACATGTATGTGTGTGTGTGTGTTTGTGTGTGTTGATTACTTAATGCTAATGCCGATGCTGCTGTTTTGTTTTTGTTGCTGTTGCTGTTGTTGTTGTTGTTGTTGCACACCTCAGACATACATATTGCACAAGGCACAATTTTGTATGCGAACAACGTTACGTGTAACAACAAAACAGTTGAATGTTTGACGTTCGTTGGCCAAATGGAGTAGGAAGTTTTTTTTTAGAGTGTGTATGAATGCGATGCCGTGTGTGTGTGTGTGTGTGGTAGCTATGTGTGTGTGTGTATATGATTTGTATAAGTATATGTGTTTAATCAGGTCAATTTGGAGCGTTTTTTTGCAATTGCATCCTCAACGGCGCGCAATTGTTTGAGCAGCTCCTCGCGTCGCGATTTCTTGCCATCCTTGTCCTTGTCCTTATCTTTGTCCTTATCCTTATCCTTATTATCCTTATCCTTGAGAATGTTATCCTTCTCCTTGTCGGTGCTAGGCGAATGGACGGTGGGCGGTGATGCCAATGCTGACACGCCCACCATGTTCGATGTTTTCTTAATCTCAATGGAAATTGGTGATCTCTTCTTCGCTGATTGTTCAGCAGCTGCACGTAAAAAAAAAACATTATGAAGGGAACTTTGAATTTAAATTCGAATTGCATCTAAAACTTACGTTTTTTGATTAATTTGCGCTCGTTAAGAGCTTTGTCTGTGGCACGCACACGTTTCTGTGGCGTTGCACGCGAAGCCGACGAGCTATCCGACGACGAAGAGCCCGATTCCGAGTCCGAGTACGATGTATCCGACGAATCCGCTATAAAAAGAGAAAGGTTTAACGTTACAAACTGTGCTTTAAATCGTTGTGTCTTAGTTTTGGCTTTATAATCTGCATACTTATTTTTTGCACCCAATCATTTTCAACTTTCCACCATTAAATATATATTGTATACATTACCTGATTCCGATGAACTGGAGCTGCGACGACGGCGCACCTTGTCGAACTTCTTCGGTGTTGGCGTTGACATTTTCTTACGCTTCGGAGCGGGACTGTTGTGTGAACCGACGACGACTGTGGCACGCTTTTCTAATGCGTTGCGCTTAAACGCTGGCGATGTGCTGCCCTCTATAAGAAACACCAAACAAACAAACAAACAAACAATTAATTTTCAAATTCAAATGCTACACAAATATCTCAATTGAAAATAGTATAGACAAGTTTGAAAGTAAAACGAAAGGCTAACTTGACTTCGACTTGAGTTGACTTACTTGAGGGACGTCTTGGACGTCTTGGTATTTGGCTGGGCGAGCGAACACGTCCGGGGGCATGACGACGCGACGCCGCGTTGGCCATAAGTTTGTGCGAGTAGCGACGCTTGTGGACCGAGGCGCTGCTGGAACGCGAGGTATCGGAACTGGAATCGCTTTGTGAGCTATTGGAGCTGGAATAGGATGAGTTGCTGCTGTAGCTGCGACGATCGCGCCGTCGTCGATCATCGCGTTCGTAGGATGCGCCGCGTCCAATCGACTTTGAACGCATCCAGGGATCACTCCATTCGTCGCCGCGTGCCACAGCCTCCACACGCTGGACGATGACCTCGCGTGCCGGTCGCAAACGACGATCATCCTCATACTGTGGCATACGATGTGGCGGCAATTCGCGATAACGCGCCATCCGACCATAAACGTCGACATCCTCGTACGGCATCGGTGGCATATAGGGGGCGCGATAGCGATCATACATTGAGTAAACGGTTGGGAGGAGGGCACGCGGATTGCCATGACTGATTGAGGGATTGCCGGAGGGTGGCAATTCGCGTGTAACGCTTGGCGAATTGGCGCGCTCCTTGAGATAGTATGGATCCTTTTCAAGCTCATCGGGCGAAAGGGTTAGATTCATTTTCTTGTCCTCAAAATCCATATCCTGCTCCTTTCGCTTGTTCGCCTTGCGCATCATCTCCTTGGCGGTGCGCAAGCCACGCTCCCACGCATTCTCCACGACAACGGGCACCTCGTTAATCAGCAAACCGCCGCGTGCATCATGATGTCCACCAGCGGCCGCCGCATAGATTCCACCATGATGCAAGCCGCCAGCAGCGGCTCGATGATGCAACGCTGCTGGACGCTCGTTGCGATAGTCATGATAATCACCACCGGCTGCTGTGACGCCCGCCATGTGGCTGTTGTAGGCACTGCCGCTTGGTGCACGCGATGAGCTGCCAACACCAGCAATACCGCCACCATTGCCGCCGCCACCATTGCCGACGCCGCCGCCGCCTTGCATTGGCACCGAGCGCACGAGACTCTCGAACATTGTGTAGTTGCCTTTGTCGGTGACGCCCGGATGCAGAAAGCGACAGCTCATGCCCCAGGTGCACTGACCGCGCGTATAGAAACGACAGACGGGCTTTGGTTCGGTTTCCTCGGGTCTTTTCTCATCCTCGTCAGACACCTCGCCCTCCTCCAGTTCCTCTTCATTTTTCTTCTTTTTGGCACTTTCGGCAGCACCAGCTGCGGCATTGCCACCAGCCTCAGCATCATCATCATCATCGCCAACCACCTCGCCATCACCATTTCGATCGTCGTCATCATCATCGGCATCGAGATCAACGACATTGTCGTCATCAATAACCTTAGCTTTAGGCGGCGACGGTGATGTTGATCGCTTTTTATTCACATCGTTGCCATTTGATGATGTTGCTGTGGCATCAACACTTGCCTCTGTATCCTCAGATTTTGTGATTTCCGCACATTCGCCCTCTTCTTCCTCGAAGTCGAGCGCATCGTCATCATCCGCCTTAACCAGTTCAATTAAAACATTGCTGCCAGCTGATTCCTATAAGCAAAACATTCGATCGATTAGTTGAACAATAGGATAACTATGTTATATATATATATATATATATATATTTTACCTTTGAGTCTCTTGTATTGGCCTTGTTGTTGTTTTCTTTTGTTTGTGATTTGTCATTGCGTATTTTGCCATTGAGTTGGGTTGGCGAATCACGTACAGCTGGCAGAGAGTCATCGGAAATGACGCCCTCCTCATCCTCGTCCTCCTCGTCATTAATCACAATTGTGTTGGCGTTGGCATTTGCATTGGTGAAACTCTTGGTCTGTGCCTGCTTTTCCATTTCATTGTCACTCACATCGCTCAGATCCTCATGACTTATATTTAGATCGACAGCTGACTGATTGTACATTGGCTCTGAACTATTGCTGCGACTTGGCGTCGGGCTGGGCTGTGATTTTTTGGGTGAAAAGTGTTCCTTAACGCTATCTTCAACATGTTGCACGTTGACAGCGCTAGCAGCATCTACAGGAGCAGTCGCTGTTGTCGTTGCTGCTGCTGCTGCTGCTGCGGCTACTGCATTAGCAGCTGGAGGAGATGTTGGTTTTCTGGAGTCATCATCGTCATCGTCGCTCGAGCTGCTGCTATCTGAGCTGCTGCTGCTGCTGCTGCTACTGAAACCGCAGCTGCTGCTGCTGTCACTGCTGCTCGAGCTTTTCTTCTTTGTTGTCTTGGAGCGATCACTGCGACTCGAACGGGAACTGGCCGCAGAATTGCGTCCGCCGGACGCTTGTGAACTTTTCATCGTTTCATCCTCATCGACGCCGACGCCGCCGCCGACGCCACCGCCGCCACCAAGCGTATCCTTTATGGGCGTTGTCTCACGCGAAACCGATGGCGATCCCGATGATGATCTGGCGGTGCTGCGCGAATCCTCAGACTCCATGCTTCCAACGCCCAAGCGTTATGAATGCTTCTCACGCTTGTGCGACGACAATTTATGCTCGCCTCGATTTTCTGCGGGAGATTTAAAAGATTAGTAATGGATACAAAAGCAAAAGGAATATATAAGAAATCTTTTTGTATTGGTTTATTTATGGAAAAAAAAAATATAACATTCGGTATATCCGAATTTAAGGGTTTGTTTTAACACTTGTATAACGCTGATCCTTAATAGAAAAGGACAGAGACAGAGACAGAGAGAGAGAGAGAGAGTTGGATAGAGATGTAAAGAAGAAGTGGGATAAAGCCAGAAAACAGACACAGTTTGACTACAATGTTTTTTTTTTTTGTTTGTTAATCAACTAACCTGTTTAAATAATGAAATCAACTCAAAATTTAATATATCTAATCAATTTTAAAACGTTTTTCTAGATGTCAAAGGTTCATTATAAAGTAAAGTAAATAAAGTCTCTATCCATAAGTTTTGAAATAAAAATCGCTATTGAAACCAATTTAGGGTGTTAAATACTTACTTAAAACTTAACGAAAAAATCAAGATACATTGTATATATATTTTTTGAACATTGTTTTAACATTTTGTGTGTACAACAATCGACTGTGCATACATTATTTCTTTAACATCTTTAATTTGTATTTTGTTTTTTTTATATGTATTTTTTTAAAGGGGTAAAGAAAAGTTTTTGTACGTTAAATTTTCTGTTCACTTTGTTGAATTCTTACCTTCATTATTGTATTTTTAAATTTTTATTAAGGTTTTTTTTTTTTTTTGATTGTTATTATGTGTGTGTGTTTTTGTCGATTGTTTTTGTTGTTGTTGTTGTTTAATTTTAACTCGATAGTATCGGCAAATCGGTAACGCGAAAAAGGCAAACAGAGAAAGAGAGCAAGTTCAATGAATTACAACAATTACAACGGATCTGAAACTATGTTTGCTAAGGCGCTCTCCAGGACTACAAATGAATACAAGACACAAAACACACACAACCACATACACACACACACACACACACACGTGTGTAATATATATATATATATATATTACTTATATATAATACACACACGGGCTTTATTTGTGATATTTTTAATTATTTTCTTTTGCGGTATTTTATATGTACTTTTTCGCACTTTTCACGACCGACAAAGTTGTTGTTTAAACATCTTAAACAATTTGTAACTGAATCGTGTGTTATTTATACTCTCAACAACGAAAGACAGACGAGATAGAGAGACGAAGCTTTCTGCCTTTCAAGCACAACTTTCAACTTTTTTTTCACAGAGTCTAATACGATTTAAAGCTTTACATTTTATGTCTTTTTGATACGTTTTGTTATTTTTGGTTTTTCAATTTTTTTGTTACTTTTTGTTACGTTTTGTTACGTTTTGTGTAAACCACTTTTTTCACTTACGTAGTGTTGGAGGGGAAAAATAGAATACTTGAAAATATATATATATCAATGGTTGGTTGTAGTATATTGCAATGTGCAGATTATCGTTGTTGCTCACCTAAAATCAAGTTGCCGCAGCTGCAGGCGTCACACGTTCTCTCCTTGTCTATAACTCCCACTCTCCTCTTCACAACCGTTGCCGCCTAACACACAAATTCTATCAGCAGGCTCCGCCCCTTCGCGATAAAGTTGTATGCGTGTGTTTTGTGTGGTTGTGTAGTTGTGAGTGCCGCCGTCAAACGACTTGCGTTTGTCAAATTCTCTCTTTGCTTTCCCTGCGTGGCCCACGGATTTTGTGTTGCTTTACAGTTGTTGTTAAGTCCGCAGTTGGTCTTTACAATTGTATTACCGCTTATTTGGTACTTTTACCTGATCCTTATTGTGTATTTATTTAGTTTAATGGGCTTTCTTGTAATTTTTTGTAGCAAAAAACCTTTTGTCACTGAGGAAGCCGCCGCAACTGCAGAAAATATTAGAGGTGAGCGCCATTTTCTAGAGCTGATACCGATAGCATTGTCGACGGCTTAACCAATTATCTAACTATCGACGGCCGTTGCAGTCTCAACCTGATCAAATATACAACGTAAGGTCACATACTTGTCACATGTTCTTTTTCTCTCATTAAACATTTTATTAACAAAGCATAATTCACAAATTTGAAGCAAGTCTAAATTTATTTTTAAATGCCACCAACATCGGCCTTGCCGTAAAAATGTAACAGCACGCACCATCGATAAGTCGATAAGTGTTTTGCAACTCTAGCGCAATGCAGCTGTTAAGCGGAACGTTACGTTGTCTTCAAGTGTTTCACGCAACCAAACACAATGCCAAATGCCTGATCAACACATATCCTACAACTCCTGTCCGATGCCTTGAGTGTGCGGCCTTGCAGCAACGTAAATATGCAACAGATGTTCCTGCCATTGCCATGGCCCACGAGCAATTTGATGGGCCCACAACCGACGCTAACCGTCCGCCTCTTATCACAATGCACGGCCTCTTTGGATCCAAGCAAAACTGGCGCAGCGTTAGCAGAGTCTTGGCCAAACGGACCAATCGACGCGTAAGCAAGTGCATCCTCCTTCTCTTCTTGCTGCATCCACTTAACCAACCAACACAACACGCTAAACATTTCAGGTCTATACGGTTGATTTGCGCAATCATGGCGATAGTCCTCACACAACCACACACAACTCGTTTGGAATGACAGCGGATCAATTGGCCTTTATGCAGGCCAAGTCATTGCCCAAGGCCAGTCTAATGGGCCACAGTATGGGCGGACGTGCCGCCATGCACTTTGCCCTAACGCATGTAACATTTAACCGCCTTAAGGAAATACCTCTGACATTTAACTTCAATCATTTTTTTGTTTGTAGCCTCAATTATGTGAACGCTTGGTTGTTGTGGATATATCGCCGATAGACATTCCTCGAACTGTCGATGAAATGGGCGGCATATTCAAGGCCATGCTGGATGTCACACTGCCAGCGGATCTATCCTTGTCCAAGGGTCGACAGGCTGCCAAGCAGGCACTACTCGAAAACGTTGGCAATGATTCGGTTGATTTTATTCTGCTCAATCTGCGCAAGCGACCCAAAACTGGCGAGTATGTAACATATCATACCATCATAAATTGTGATGCTATTATATGAAAACTCTCCTCTTACAGATTCTATTGGGCCTGCAATGTGAATGTGTTGGTTAAAAGTCTGCCCGGTTTCTCAAGCTATGAAGATCAAATATCTGGTTTGCCAGCTTTTACGGGACACACAACGTTCATCTGTGGCAGCCATTCGAACTATATGAAGTAACTAACTCGAGTTGAAACACAATTTTTTCATATTTTTCTAATTCAATTCTCTTTGCAGTCCCGATACTTGGCCGCAAGTATTGAAATTCTTTCCAAATGCCTCGATACATTGGCTGGACACGGGACATTTGGTGCATCTGGAGAAGCCGCAAGAGTTTATAGAGATTGTTACGCATTTTTTAAATAATCCTTAGCCAAACCTCGCAATATTCTCAATCTAAATCTGTTGTGTTTACCAAACAGAGCGAGATGGCAATAATATCTTGCCTGTAATCCAATGAAACAATGAAAAAAGTGCAAAAATAAATTTAAATACATTTCAAATGTAAATTTAATTCTTGTTCTCAAGTTTTTTCTTTTCTGGAATTCATATAGATAAAGACGGCGCTTTTCAATAATATATATATATATATAAATTCAAACACACAGAAATAATCCAAAAAAAAAAAGTGTTAAAAAAAAATGCTGCTTAAAGGAATTTTGCATACAAAAAACGTTGCATGATCGTTAGATATATATAAGTTTGTGGTTTGGCTTAAACTACAAAAATAAATACAATATATAAGTGGGTGTGAAGTGGGTGGTGGTGAAAGGGGGTGGTGGAAAATCACATTGAACTTACAAATTAAATAGATTTATGTTTTTTTTTCTTCTTTTTTTTATCTAATTTTTTTAGTTTTGCTTTTGTTTTTGTTTACACATTTTTTGTGTTTTTCTTCTTATAAATGAACACATTTTGCGTGCGTGTACGTGTGTGTGTGTGTGTTAGTGTGTATTCATGAATGTGTGTGTTGTCATAATAAATACATTAAACAGGAATGGTGGGTAAAACATTGTGCTAAGGCTAATATGGTTTTTTTTTGTTTCTTCCTTGATTTTATGTGATCAATTTTGTGTGATTTGATTTGTTGTTTTTTGCTTTGGTTTTGCGCTTGATGTGCTTGTGGTGTGTGTGTGTGTGTAGTTGTTATTGTTTAGTTTAGTTTAGTTTCGTTTGCGATTTGTAGTTGTAATTGCTGCATCAATTCTTTAGCTCTCTTTAGACAATAATGCCACCATCGTAGGCGTAATCCGCCTTGTTGTGCATCACGAGTCGATTTTCCACAAAGTAAAAGCTGTCCGAGCGCGTCTCAAAGGGGCTCGATATCATTTCAGCAACTGCAACAACAACAACAATATGGTCAAATTTAAAAACGCTCTGTGCTCGATTAGGAGTACAGTGTGCATTCGCATTGGTAAACTATAAGCGATATTATTGCATTTTATATTTAATTTTTAACCACTTTTTTTCACATATCCATCAAGCAACAATATATAACTTTGTTTGTTCATTAACTCGAATGCACACTGTACGCCGTGTGCAAGGTTTCATTTTGCTACATAACCTTGACCCGCAGCCAAAGTTTGGCAGTTTGGAAACTGCACATGTAACGGTATTTGTTTTTGTTTCTCTCTCACTTTCCAGTGAGTGCGATTGAAAGTACTTACCCAGGTCTGGTGGAAGATTAGGAAACTCGTAAATGTGCTCGCACGTATTCTTTGAATATGGAATGCAATAACCGAACTCAAAATCAAAGGTCTTAAGCAAGCGATCGCGAAAAAAGTGACGCTCAATCATGCGAAAATTATTAACCGGCTGGCTGCCAACAGTGAACTCCACGCTGTCCAGGAAAACGACCAAAAAGAGAGCGATTAGTTAGAGAGAGAGAGAGTATTTTACTTGTTTGGTTCAACTTACGTGGCGCCCACTGTCTTGAGATTGAGAAACGCTGGAGTGAACTGATAGCGAACATAACGTCCGGCATTCGGATCGGCAGTGTCATCGAGCGATAGATCCTCGGCAGCAGCCAACATGGTATCCTCGATCGAGAGCCCGTCCGGATACTGCTCACTGGGCGGCTTGGCAATCTCAAAGAGGACGGCACCGCTCTCCAGATCGCGGATCTTAAAGCGCGTAAAGTCTATTTCGAACACATTCGCGTTCGCTGAACACAAATAGTCATCGGTTATCTTTGTCAGATGCAGCACATCCTCAGGCGTTACATTTGATTCCTCCATCCGCTTTCCATCGCCGCCGGCAGCAACTCCACCAGCTCCAGCCGCAGCTGCATTGTTGGCCTCACTGCCGTTGCTGCTGTTCCCCGCTGCAGCTGAGGTGGCAGTTGTGGATGAGGTGGCGCTGCTGTTGGAGGTGGATGATTGAACGGGATTTAGTTGCTTGCCAACGACGCTCATTGCTGCGGGTTGGTTATGGTGGAGGTGAGAAAGAAAGCGAGAGGATTTCTACTGTGCTTCACCTGTGTTTCAGGCTGAAAAGCACAAGAAAAGTGTACACAATAAATTTATTGATTAATAATTAGATTGAATCTGTACAATTTTAGTTCGAAACTTACCGAAACATGAAGTTAAAGTTGACATAACAGGAAACTCAACGAAAAAAAATGAATGCGACCCAATTTCTGGAAAAGCTGTCTTTGTTTGTATTTGTTTTTCGGCCTGTATTGTGCGAGTGTGTGTGTGTGTGTACGCTGTGCGTGTTGGTGTTGTTGTTATAATTCCTTTTTAACAGCAGCTTTGCCCTGCTATTGTTATAGTTATTATGGTTGGTTGATATTATAAGTGCTGTCGTCTACACTCGCTAAGCACCAGTCTATGGCAAAATGCAACTAAAAAATTTATATTGTTGACATTTTGTGTTTGGTTGAGTATTTCAAAGTAATTTAATGCGTTCACACACACACACGCACACACTAATAGCGACGACTGCGCGTAGAAAATTGCCAACTTATCGATAACAATGAGAAAATAAATGAATGTGCTTGCTATCGATATGGCAGGTGTTTGCGTTCGTTGCGCACTTTTGCGTTTACGTTGCTCATAATGCGTACCGCCTAGCGCTAGTTTAAAAATGATAATTTGGTTCAAGATATATTAATTAAAAGTTATTTAATTTAATGCTAGTGAAAGTTGTCAATATTTTGGCATCAGTAGTTGGAGCTATCAGTTGGTTTTAGTGTCTCTCTCTTTACATGTCTCAAGTGCAATATTCTCAGTATCAAGGACAAAAACACGTTCGTTAAGGATAGTGCTGCCAATGCCGAACAATTTTTGTTTAAATACAACGGTCGTACAGACAGATTTTTTTTTCTTATTGAAAGGTGGCAGCACTGTTTAAGGGCGCCAAGATGCTTTCTTGCTGTTGATCATTTCGATTGGACTGCTGCCTGTCCAACTGCGCGTGTGTGTGTGTGTGTGTGTGTGTGTAAGGGTACTACTTACCATTGTTGGTGCTGCTGTTGTTGTTGTTGTATCTTAAGTGGGTATTTTAATATTCGCAGCAAGGCAACAGTGTTGGGTTTCAGACCACATCATGATGCACTTATGCTGCGCGTCCTCCCGACCCCGTCGCTCCTTAAGCGCGCACGACCGTCCCTTTTATTTTCTTTTCACTTCGTTTTTGTTGTTGTTGTGGTTGTTCTTGGTTTCTTTTTTTTTGGCGTCCACGTTTCCTGTGTGTTTGCTCGCCTGCTGTGTACGTGTGTATGCGTGTGTGTGTGTGTGTGTGTGTGTTTGCGTGTATAAGTAAGAACGTGTTTATGCTCACTTCTATCTTTAGTACAGTTGACTGTGGGCTGTGCGGTGCAAGAGGGCCGACCCGATTCCAATTCCGAACGACTCAACTCAACTGCACTCGAATTGTCTCGACTCGACTTGAAACGTTTCTCTCTTTGATTTTGTCGTATACGCTATCCTGAAAGGGTTAACCGCATTTCAATCAGCAGCTGTGACAGCCAATTCCTTGCGGTTTCTTTTCGATGTGAAGAGCTTCTACAAAACAGGAAGCAATAAAAATAACATTGTAAAGACTGTTAAAAATTGGGAATTTTTGTATTCACAAATAATTATATACTGACCAAAACTGAGGCTAAAGTTTAAATATTTAAATTGCCAAGAAAAAAAATGTTTATTGAAAAGTACAGAAAAAATAATATAAAGTTTTGTTCAACTTGGGGATTTTTCATTGCCTAACTTTGTAATTAAAATTAAATAATATTTATTGAAGAATGTAACTTTGTAAAAATGTACATGGTATATTTTTGGATGGAGCTTTAGTTTCAATTACTTTAAGAGCAAAAAACCAATAGCAAAAACAATTTTAAGAAAAAAGCTGAAAGTTAAAGAGTTTAGTTAAACAGAAGATTGAAGCTTAAACTATAGTTTAGTATATATATATATATATTTTGATACATATATATATATTTCTACAGAGTACCTTTTTATCATTCCCAAAGGTTTTTTCTAGTTTTTTAAATGATATAACGAATCAAAATGAGTTTTTTTATTGGGTGAAAAACGAAGAAAAAATCTAAATAAACAACTAATACGGTTTTTCAATATAAATTGTTTAAGTTTTCAAAGAATAAAAACTATAAAAAAAACTATCTAAAGTATAAACCTATATGTATAAATAGCTCCATGCCTTAATATTAACTGATAATTTTCAATTAAGCTGAGAAAATCTTATTTATTTCTTTTAACTATTTCAATTTCAAACAAATAATTTCTATTTTAACTTTTTAATGAATTGTAAATCTTTGTGGAATTTTTACCCAAACTATAAACATTGTATTAATCCAATTTTGAGTTCTATCCGAAACTCTAGAAACCTGTAACTGAAATTTAACTTTATTCAAAAATGTTCTTCTTCTTATAATAGAGAAATTTTTTGTTATTCCTTTTGTGTTTTAACAATATTGAATGAAAAGTTTGATATAGCGTTTTCTTTTTTTAAAACTAAAACTAAAACATTTTTCCCTTCGATTCATATAGTATGAAAATCGAAGCTCGTAAATAAAAATTCTCACAGCTATCTTTAGAAATTTTTGTTTTGGGTTCAATATAACTTTGATTTAGGCTGTTTGCCTCCACAATTGATTAAACTAGGCTTTGGCCTTGGCTTTGTACGCCACTTTGGCGGTGGGGTGGAGGGAGGGGGGTTGTGTGAATAGAAATACGCATCTGGTATGTAAGTTAGTTAGCTAAGTTGAAAAGCGAACTATGGTAATGGCGACAACATTTAAAGTGCTCTCCTTTCCGCTCCAGCCCCTTCCAGCAATCCTTCAGTTGTTGCGCCTGCACTCAAGTGGCCCATGTGTGTGTGTGTGTGTGTGTGTGTGTGCGAATGCCAGTTGTTCTTCGTGTATTAGTGGCTAGGGTAGGGTATCAAAAACAAACAACAACACAAAAACACACACACACACATACAAACAACAATAACACAAATCGTGGGCGATAAAATTTCGTACTCGAGTCGCAGCGCGTCGTCAAAACCCAAAACAAGCACAGGGGCGTAGACAAAGCAAACAAAAGGGGATTGTTGCGGTGGCATTTGTTATGTATTTAGCAAGTTTAAGTTTTGGTTGACTTGGTGACTTAAGTAAATTTAAATGAAAAAAAAAATACAAAAGTCCAAATTTACCGTATGGGTATAAATAGGGTAATAGGTTGAAGGTAAGTGATTGAAAAAACTGAATTTAGATTTTATTTAGCTAAAGCTTTATTATAGAAAAATCACAAGCAAGGTTTTCTAACCAAATCAGTTTGCTTTTAATGCAATTAAAATGTGTGTTTACTTTACATGTAATGTGTACGCATAGATAACTCAATTCGACCCCCCATTGTGAGCGCCACTGCTTGCCCCCCACCTCTTTCTCACCCACCGTACAGCTAGCTGGCGATGACGTTATGTGACGACTGTGCGCGCCGAACGGTCTGGCAATGCAAGTTGATGTCGCTGTTTTTGTTCTTGTTGTTCGGTGTCCGCACTGGCAGGCAGAACTGTCCCGCATACACATGTGTGCCAGAGTATATGTATGCTTGTGTGTGTGTGTGTGTATTCATTATGTATTGTAACACCTACCGAGCTGCCGCACAACACGTTGCCAGCGCCAACAACAAAAGCAGCAACAGCAGCAGCAGCAGCAACAACAAGAATATAATCTAAATGGAATTCTGCTTTGCTTTAGCTTTTGCTTTGGCCTCGCGCTTTGCTTTTGCTTCTGCTTCTGCTTTGAAAACGATTTCTCAACAAGATATAAGACGACTACAGAAAACGGCGCAGTGCGCACTCTCTGCCAACTGCGACGCCAACAGCGACGCAAACGACTTGGAACGCCAACGTCATCGTCATCGCCATCGCCAACGCCATTGCCCATTGCTTCTCTCAGCACTCGCACACTGGCATTTGCACCCGCACACCTCTCCACCTCTTTCGATCTATCTCTCTCTCTCTTTCAACATGCACCGCGCCGACCCGCGCGATGCCCTCGTTTTTCGGCATGTGCTCTTGTCGCTGTTGTTGTTGTTTCGATTTTCGTGGCGACAGACTGTCTGGCTCGACGCTGCCGAGTCGGCCTGGGCTGACTGGCCTGCCATGGCATTGCCTGGCCTGGCCGCACGTTTGTGTTTGCCTTTATATGGCAACTCTGTGCATGTGTGGATGCATGTTTGTATGTATATTATGTATGTATGTATGTATGTATATATGTATGTGCATGAACTTTCATACGTTTGGCCAGGGCATAAATATGTTTTGTTGTTGCTGTTGTGGCGGCGTGCTGATATGGATTCCCTGTGCATTGTAGGTATCTCAAACGACGCCACATGCATACGTACATATGTACATACATATATACATACATACATATATATGTATATTTATACACAATGCGAGTGCAAGGCGTGCATACATGCACTCTCTGAAATGCATACACACACACACAAACACACTCACATGTAAATATTTACTTTGAATGAAATGCCCAAAGCTGCAGCAAAAACTTCCAAGTCGAAGCCAAAATGCTTCTCACACACACATACACACACACGCAGTTAGTATACATACAAATGTCAATCTGTCTGTCTGTCTTTCTGTCTCTTCTGTCTATCCGTTTGGCCAAGTCCAAGTCTATTTGTATGCACTTCCAACCCATAGAGTACAAAACCAAGTACAAACATAGAATAAATAAATATTTATGTATGTATTCATACATAATATGCACGCACTAACAAACGTGTATGTACATATGTATCTATGTATACTTGTTTGTATGTACATATGTATTTATATTCACAGCTAAACACTTCTAAATATTATAATAATCATAACAAATTTCATTAGAATCGAACATTTTAATCATTTTTGTTTTAATTTAAGAACATAAACCAATTAAATTGAATCCAATATTGGTAATTTAAGAAATGAAGATCAGTTGAGCTGAAACAAAGTTATGCAAAACAAACAAAATCCAGCAGAACATTTTAGAAAATTGTTTTTCCATATATACATAATTGTTTTTTAAGAATGTGTATTTTTTTTTTTAATTATTTGTTAGCTTAGTTGGTTTAAAAACAGATTTTTGGCAGCTTTGTTTAATTTTTCCAGCAATTTTTATTGAATGATGAAATTTTAAGGCTTAGAGTTCAGTTGGTTCAGTCTTAAACTTTGTATTCAGACTTAGTGTAAAGATAAGAAAGAATATTTGTTCCACAAAGATGAAAAATCGAACTAAGGAATACCCCAAACCTTCTTACAATTAATAAGTATTTTTTCAACTTACAGATATGCTGTAGAAAGTATTAATTGCATATACTTGCGTTGCTGTCATATCTACATAAACATATGTCCAACTATAGCGACGAGACTGTCGCCTGTCAGTTAGATAGCTAATTGAGAGTCCGTTGACATTTTTGGGTAGCCAGACCAATGGGTTCGAAACGATTTCGTATTCAAGAAGGGAAACGCCACAAAATGTCAAAAAGATCATTGCGCTTATCCAATAATAATAATCTCTGGCATTTCTTGTTGTCGTTGGTCATGATCCGATATGGATGTGATATAACTAACGCCAATGAACGAAACCAAAAACCAAAAACCGAACCAAACCAAAACCAAAACCGTTCCGTACTGTTTGATTTATGGCAATGGATATGCATTGGAGGCGCACTTGACGCTTAGATTTATGCTGCATGCCACTAATTAGTATTGCAGTGAGACGTTTGACTCTGACACTATTCTCCCTCTTCTTCTTTACCTTCTTCACCTTGTCGCAATCGCACTTGCTGAGCGATTTATGGATTGTCGGCTACTGTTTTGCGATACAATCCGAAAAGTCGAAACGAATACGAAAAAAAAAAAAAACGTTAGACAATATATTGATTTAATCTGTTTATGTACACTTTGCATTGGGTATTTGACTTTTGTTGTGCATCCTAAGCACAAAAGTCCATTTTTGTCACGTTTAAACCTATCGCATAATTATGCCAGACCATGTGATCTCAGCTAGTTTTGAAGCTATCTTGATGAAACTTGAAACGTATACGATTTTTTGTAATCTTATCGTTTTTAGGTAAGAAACTGACATATCCGTTATCTATATTAAATATATCTCTTGTACAGAAAAGTACAAGCATAGTTCAATTGCATACGAAACGGAAAACAATTTTACAAGCTTCGAGATTTATTATAATCCTAATAGATTTCCAACAAAAATGTTTAAGTAACATCGTTTTACAACAGTTTCATAAGGTTTCATATATAAGAAATTCGTTTTACTTAGCTTTCTTTAAGATTTCACACCACTTCGTAAGGGTATTCGATATTTGTTGCATAGAGCAAAGAAAGCCAGTTTACAACTTATGTTTCTTTATGCCACACGCGTCTGCGGGGCATGGAACATGCCAGGTGTACCTTATACCACTGGTGGTGGTAGGGAAGGGGGTCCTACTGATTAAACTTATACCTTAATCAACGAAATTATGGACACCTGTCGAAGCCGTCTGAATGAATTACCAAATACTGCTTCCAATGATATAGTGAGTAGTCATTCCGTCTGACCATTTAACCATCTATGGATACCTATGGGACATTTCCATATTTATTCATATTCATTCATGCATTCATTCGATTTACCCACGTACTCACTGCGATGCGTTTTGTTTTGTTTTGTTTAGGTTCGGTTCGGTTCGGTACGGTTCGGTTTGGATTCTTTTGCATTTTTCCTGTACCGCACCGGATATGGATCCATCCATCATATTCGTCTGTCGTTGGGGCTCGTTTTCGAGAACGTGCAGCTACTTTTCGATTTTTCCTTTCAGACACATTAAGTTTGCAGAATCACATTTTGCTCTTAAATCAATTTTCTTTTTCACTAGCCCAAAGGTATGCTATGTGAAATAAAGTAATTACAACTTAATTTAAACTATTTACATATATAACTAATCATTTATTTAGCTTTAAATCTGTTTATTTACAGTCTTTTCTGATTATATCAATCAACATTCTTAAAGGTTTTGCAATATTGGAATTTGTTATTTTCTAAGAATTTTTTTGGGAAACCTTTAAAGATAGAAAACTATGAGAATTATGTGTGTTTCTGATAATTACTGAAGAAATTTCTATATCTAAACCACATTTTGAGTCTTATTTAGCTTTAGTGTAATGATCTAAAGCTAAGGCAAGCTATCAAATTCCTAAGAATTCTTCTAATTATATTTTTTTTTTGCTATGGCGTCAGCACGTACCAAGCTGAAAGGTCCTCTAGCAGGTCTTACACACACACACACACACACACACACACACACAAGTTCAAGATCGATGTATGTGTATGATTAATGGATTACCTTTTGAAATGCAACCGAAGACCGCACACACTTGAAAACACTGTGTTCCAAAGGGGGAAGTGCTGAAAACAATCTGATCGCAACTCGAATCGAAACGAATCGTAATGACGATTACGATTAATTAAAATGCAACAGCAACGAACGAGAAAGGGAGAGAGGGTGAGGGTGGAAGAAATACAGACATACCAACTATGTAGTGGTAGTGCCAACATTATTGTCGAGATGGTTGTAAAGTTCGAGCCAAGTTCTTTAGAGTGAGTCTTCAAACCGTTTTATGAACAGAGCAAAAATGTTGGATTACGCCAATATTGACCCGTAATAAAACGAACGAACGAACGAACCAACGAACGAATGTTGCATGTCTGATTGGTTTTTCCCACGATTACAATTAGCGGTCGCTATGCGATACGGTAGAGGCATTCGTTCAGGCAGCCAGGCAGGCAGGCAGGCAACCCTCAACTACTCTACCTTTTACTACACTACCTTCTACTTTATAATTGCACGCAAAGTGCGGAACTGAACTGAAACGGTTCAACAGATTGTGCACTAAGTTGCACTTAATCCGACGGGAAATCCAAAACAAATGCCGCCGGATGGTGTCACCCTGGGTGTTATTGAACTGAAACTCTATCGGACTCTCAAGGGCTCGAGCCCTTGACGGTTTCAGGGTTTATGTGCCTCTGCCTGTGCCTGTGCTTGTGCTTGTGCCTGTGCCGTACACCTAAGCCAAAGTTAGTAGGCATATAATGCGGATTGCGGTTTGGGTTCGGAAACATTACAGTACACATGTGTTCGATTTGTTTGTTTGCGGGAAAGCCCCATTTTAAAGCTGGCCGGCCAGTGGAACGAAAAACACACATGTTAACGACGATATTATTTCTAGAACGTATTTCTGGGACAGGTTCACACTAGCAGCAGCAGCAGCAACTTCAACAGAATCCATTGCACCAGGCCAAAAACGTTGTAGATCCTCTTAAATGTTGTAAAAGATTCTATTTGCCCCTGTTCCCAAACACCGTCGGCATAATATAAAGTTCGATTTGTTCGAAAAAATATATCCAAAATGTTTTTTCAAAGTATTTCCTGTCTTGGTTTTGACTTTTGCTTTAAAGCCGAATGTTAGTCAATAATTTTAAACTCAATGTTATAATCTTAACTTTAAAGTAGAAAGGTTTTTCTTCTTTGAATTATAAAGCTGATTTTATTGATTATTTTTCTTGAATTATTTAATTATTACACTATGCAAAGAGTCAAAGAAACTCACTTAAATGGAACAGCTATATTTTTAGCTGATTAACCTCTATATATATATATATATATATATATATATATCAATCAAATGCAATACTTCGTTTATTTGCAAATATTTTTGTAAACGTTAACGGATTTTTGATTTCTGGCCAACATTGCAGAATTTTGCTAAGAAAAAAAGTCAAGTGAATAATAATTAAAACAAAAATAATAACAATTAAGCAACTTGGCCAATATCCAGCTCTTGAATTCTTTCTCACCCACACACAATAAAGCTGATGCGTCTGAAAGTTAAAAAAAAATTTTCTTTTTTTAAAACTGCTGATCGAAAAATGTGGAAATAAAAAAAAAATGCTTAGTTACAACGCCATGCGCTGAAATTGTAATGAAAAATGCCATGTTTGGGGGCGTATGCATCAAAAAAATATATACGTACATTTCCCCACATATTTGTTCTATATATATATATATATATATATATATTATTGTTGTTGCACTTTATGTTGACCAAACAGAATTGCAGTCATTGCGGATGTGAGTTGGCATAAAAGTCTATAGGAAAGTACTCCAATAAAAGCAAGTAAGTAGGTTTGAGTCGAGAAATACCGACTAGACGATACCCTGAACCCTATACCTACTAGCCTTAGAGCCTCGTATCTCCGGTGTTTCTCAACCGATTTCAATCAGAACTTAACAGATTGTCATTATTTCGCTTAATGTTTCAAACGCGGTCTTAAAGTTTTTCGAATTTAAGATTTTGTTGTTATCGATAGCATGTGTATATCGGAAACGGGAAGAGTTATCGAAAAATTGAAACACTCTTGTACCGCCTAGGGATTAGGCAAGCTTATGTTCCAAATCGGAAGTCTCTAGACAGACTATATCGACTCGGCTGTTCATGCTGATCAGGAATATATATATATATATATACTTTATGCGGATATGCTTTCTTCTGCCTGTTACATACTTTGCACAAAACCATTATGTATATATATTTATATTTTCATCCATATTCAATACCCTATGTAAAAACCATGAACCGATAATATATGTTTTACGTTTCAAAGTTCGTTATATCTTACTAATAATATAAATATGAAAGTTTGTACGAATGTTTGTTACTCTTTCAAGCTAAAACTACTGATTGGATTTAAATGAAACTTAACATTAATAAAGCTTAGACATCAAAATAACATATAGACTATACTTTTTAAGGTATATTGTGTGAATGGCGTTGCCTCTGTGTTGTTAACTCTTCTTTAGTGGGGCATAGACAAAAGTGAGAAGGTAAAAAATGGGAAAAACATATGTAATACTAAATATATATAAATAGAGTAAACGAAAAAGTATATATAAAAATGTTTAAAGTGTTGTTAAATGTCTGACCTCGATTTGGTAAAAAATAACATATATATATATATGTTTAAAACTTTAAAATCACTTTTTAACGCTAAGAAATATCTTTATTGATTTTATATCTTTGTCATAACAACCATGTCATGTTGATCAGACGTATTACCATCAAAAAAACATTCAAATATCTGTAAATATATTGTTAAAAAAATCCATAAACATATATTCAGAATGAAAAACCTGGATTGATTGCGTTGCTGAATGACAGCATTCAATCAATGATTTGCACTTTAGTTATCGCCAAATCGAATATATATATATATATATATTATAGATAAGTACTTAAAGATTGACGACTAGAAAAGCTAAGGGTCGCATTGAGGGGGAAAACTTTCAGGTTATCACACTAAGCAATGACATCATCTTTACGCAACAGTTTCGCTTAACAATTTCACAAGGCAATAGATTAAATATATATATATATATATATATATAAGAGTGTAGGAAAACTATGGGTTATCTTTACGAACTTTCGATTCTTGTTAAAGTTGCACACAATTTTGCTTAACACTATAAAAGTCAAAAAGTTAAAACGCAATTCGATTTTTGGATCACATTTTTATATGGCGAAAAATACTGAAAATAACTTTCAGAACTTGCAATGCGATAACGTTTGGTTTCTTAAATAACTACGTCGACTACGATCAGGCCATATTAACTATTGGCTATATATACCAATACAGTGATCTGTCAAATGTTTGGAAATTCGACAGAATAAAAAAAATATTATTGTAAAATTTAATTATATTTATTCAGTTGATTTTTCATTCACACAAACTCTTACATATATATATTTAATATTACTTGTGTTAAACAAGTACGAAATATTTAAGCTAAAAATTTGAAATTATATATTTGTATGTACTTTTTAATCATATGAACAAATGTTTTTAATCAAATATTATGGATAATAATATTTATCATGATTGTATATCGCACATACTATTTACTCTTATTTTTTTTTGTATTATATTGATCGGTTGCCAAAGTCGAGGTCGCACTGTACACATACAAGCCAAGCAAAGCGCACACACACACACACAGGCGCAGAAGTGCACCGACAGAGACCATATAGTATATTTTCGTGTATATATATGTTGTCGGTTGGGGCATTTGGAGCCTAGCAAATACATCAGCACAAGATCAGAGCGAGAGAGAACGATAGAGAGAGAGAGAGAGTAAGGGTGGGGGGGGGGGGTGGGGTTGGGGGTAAGTTAACGCAGTGTGCAAAGGCAGCAAAAGAATAATAATAAAAAACCTTACAAATAAAAAAAAATCTCATTTAAAAAGTGCACTCCAGGCTCAGACGGGTTGAGAGCGGGAGGGGGGGGGGGGGGCGGCGTCGGCAGGTCAACTGCTGCAGCAGCAGTGGCAGCAACTGCAGCTGAGTCTGTGGCAGCGAATGGGTTAGGGCGATGGTAATGTCAGCAACGGCGGGGGGGCGCAGCGTGTGAAATGTGATTTGATGACTGCGACCGACAACGGCAACGACGATGACGACGACTGAGGCAGCAGCAGCAGCGGCAGCGGCGACAACAACAACGACGACGACGACAGTATGTCTGGCGGCGTAGCATGAACTGGCGACATTCTGTCTGTGCCGATCAAGTGCGCTGTTGCCGCACTTCAGAGCGCAGCACTTAGCGCAGCTATGCTGTGAGCGCTATGAGCATGAGCACAACAAGCACCAGCTCTCGCACACACACACATACATATGTTCATTTATATATGCCAGCAGCAGTAGCCAGTACCTGTATCGCTGTCTCTCTCTTTTGTTGAGAGTGAATGAATTGAACGAACGACCCACACTCCAATACACCATACAAACACTCACACACACAAACGCATTAGCGAGCGCAGACAGAGCGACGACGATAAATGAATTTCGAATGAATACTTGGCTCGAGAGCAGCGCCAGTTTGAGCGAACAATTCATTTTGCTGTTCATTCTCACACATACCAACTCCCACACGCATACACACACACACACACATACACATACTTTTGGCGCTTGCTGTTCATGTTGTCGTCGCTGCCCACGTTGCTTGTTGTTGTGCGCTTGGCTTGGGTGTCCCACTCGCTCACCTCAACGTTTGTCACTTGCTCTTTGCCCGTGCCTCTCTGGCACCCGCTCCTACAACAACATCATTATGTGTGTTTGCGCTACCCCACACCACTGTCGCAGCTACGAAACGTGTGAATACAAAAATAAATTAAATAACATTAGCTTCAGGTACACCTTGCCGGATCGCCACTGTATGCGCGCGACATCAGCAACAAGAGCTCCCTGCGTCGACGCCAACGCAGACGTTGAGGCGCCGATATAGTAGTATCAGCCATACATAAGTTCTTCGTTTCTTCTTCTTCTTCTTTGCGTTCCGCTTTAAAAGTAGCAAAAGCTTACACAAGCTTCGTAATACGACCATCGAAAAGCTTCTTACACTTTTTATGTCTTCTTCTTGTGCTCCTTCTTCTTATTTAAGGATCAGCTTTAAAGGCTCGATATTCGTTTTTGTTGTATATGAACAAAGCTGAGATTACGTGTTCATTCCCCTGTCAACCCTGTTACCCCGCATTATCAAATGTCGCCCCGCCGTAGTCCGATGCTTACCATGCAAGGGCAAAAGCTATTTACAACGGAATTTCACACCAGAGGTGTTCGCTTATTTTAACGCGAAATGCGCATAGCATCATCATCGGGGACCAAAAAAAAAACAAACGAAAAAAAGAAGAAGATGAACAACAGAAAAAACCACAAAAACAATACAAAGTACAGTGATTGCTTGCTTTGTTATCCACAGGTGTGTGAATAAATGAAAAGTTATTTAAGAAAAAAAAAATTAACAAAATGAATAAAAATAAATATATATTATGAACATTAATAGATATAATAACTAAAAGTTGATAAGATTAATGAAATATATTATGTAGGTTGCATTTTGGCGGAGACCACTGTACATGCATACCTTTAGAACATGCATGCAAGCCAGCTTCGTATGTGTGTGTAAAAATGTATTGTGTCGTGGGGCAGGCAGCAAATTGCGCAAGCTATATAGAAGGGGTGATGGAGCGAGCGGTGGGGGAGGGGAAGCGAGGGGAGGGGAAGAGATGAAAGCACACACAGTTTCCTGTGCGGCGCATTGCCAGGCCCCACAACCTGTTGTAGATCGGTCAGGGCATGGACATTGCCAGGGTTGCATGTGCGCCATGTGCGATACGCGAGAACGACTGGTTTTGGTTTTGGTTTTTTTCTGTTCTGTTCTGTTCTGTTCGGTTCTGTTCTGTTCGGTTCTCTTCTTCTTGTTGTTCTTCTTGGGTTTCTTTGTTATTGTTGTTGTTGGCGCCAGGGCTGGCTATGGAAAATTAGTTAAGCTCTGAACTGGCAGCCGCACTGTCTGCCGACGTCTCCCCAATTGAAAATCGACAACAGCGCGCAGCGTTGCAGGCGGAGGCGGCCGCAGCAACAACAGAACCGGCATACATACACACACACACACACACACACACACACATACATATTTACAGCGATATTTACAATGTGGCGCTGCGGGCAGCAGGCGACGTAAGCGGGGCACACAGACGAGTTATTTGCCGCGGTGTAAAAAAAACCTGTTTGTTTAAACAACAATCTTGTACTAAAAATACATGCGCCTCTCACACACACACACACACACACACACACACACATAGAGAGAGAGAGAGAGCAGCAGCCAAAGAGAGCGAGAGAGTAACTTTTTTTTTTTTTTTTTAGTTCACTCACATCACACATGCACATTGTGTGGCGCTTTAGCAGCAGCAGCAGCAGCAGCAGCAACAGCGTCGGCAGCAATAGCAACAACAATTGTAGGCTGCCAGTGTGTCTGCCAGTGCGCCAGTCGTTGTCGACCCTTCCCCCACCCCACTCCACCCCACTCCACCTATTGCCTAACTCAGCTGCTGTTGCGCGCCCCTGCTGTGCGGACAGTGTAAACCGCAGCAGCAGCAGCAGCGCCATTGCATTTTACCCGTTTGCTTGCACGTAGGCGTCCGCTGGTCTGGTCTTAATATGCATGTGTATGTGTGTGTTTCTGAGTGTTGTGTGTGTGTGTATGTTGGCGTTGGAGGGCCCCGTTCCCGGGTTGCCAGCTTCTAAAAACCGACAGTTGTTGTTGCTTTTGCTTTTGTTTTACGTTATTTATGCGCGTTTCGTTCAGTTTCGTTCGATTCATTTCGTTGCGGCGGCACTGAACAAAAAAAAAAGAATTGACTCAAATTGACGACAACGACAACGATGGCAACGCCAATGTTTCCCTCCTCGTCACCAGCACCCACCCTCCCTCCCTCCACACTATCCTTGTGTCCTAAATGCAGCGCTCTAACATCAGGTCAGTTGCCATCTAAAGAATGCTGGGCCACTGCAAACGCAAACGGCGACTGCGACTGCGACAGCGACAGTGACGACGACGGCGTTTGCTAACTAGCAGCGAAGAGATGCCAGATCGAAACCCAACAACACCTGAAGCTCACTCGATAATGTGTGCTTATGTGTACATGTGTATGTATAGATACATGTGTGTGTGTGTGTGTGTGTGCATTGTGGGTACCTGCATGTGAAGAGCTAAAGCTGAAAGCTGAAGCTTCGCATGAGCAGCAGCCGCGCATTTTAAAAGTCAGTCGAAGCGAAGCGAAACAGCAACAGGCACACAGGATCCAAGAAATTCCAATTCTTGGAAAAGTTAATAAAAGTTTTGTGCCTTAGCGCGCGTTCCCGCCTTTAACACACACACACACACACGCACACACATTGGAGTGTGTTTGTATGGGCAGCAGTATTTTGTTTGTTGTTGTTGTTGTTATTGTATGCGCCTGCAGCTTCGGCGGCCCAATGTCTGCCTCTGTCTCTGTGTTTTCCTTCCCCCATACTCTTTCATACACCTCGCATCTCTATCTCTCTCCCTCTCTCTCTTTCGCTTATTCGCTCACTCGCTGCTCCATCTCCATCGTCATGCCTGAGACGCGGCTGACCATGGGCCCGGGCCACGTTCCTTTAAGGCAGGCCGCTTTCTTTTCCAAGAAGAACTATCCATTAGGCGCCTGAGATCGCCAAGCGAACATCAGAAGAACCAACAACAACAACAACAACAGCAACAACAGCAGTCTTCCAGTGTTACCTGGAATTCGCCAAGATCGTGCTGTAAATGAAACGATCGCCAAATGATCCTTTTGGGCTCTCAACGAACGCTAACTTTGGCTTTGGGGCCCTGCCTTTAGTTTTGGGCCAGCTCGGTTTTCAAAAATATTTATGTTGCGGAAATTTCCAGGCAACAAAAAACAAAAAGCAAAAAAAAAACGCAAGGTAACGATCATTTTGTGTGCTTATTTTATTTTTGCTGGCTTGAAATATTTTAAGCCTTCATAAATTGAAATCGTCAATTTTTTTTTTCCTCCATTGTATTTTAGATGTTTTCTTTTTTTCAAGTCTTGTGTTCTTTGACTGGTAAATGTAGAGCTTTTTAGAAATCATTAACTATGATCTAGAATATGTGTAGGAAAGTCAGATTTTCATCTCTTGAGCTAAATCTGTTCAAGGTGTTATATGTATAAACCTATCAAAACGCGACAAATCAATCAAAAAAAGCAAGAATCGAAGTAAAACTTAATTTTTTCGCTTTGTGTAAAGATCGATAGAATAAAAAATTTCTAAAATGTTTTATAATCGAAGTAAAACTTAATTTTTCGTCGCATCGTGTAAAGATCTTAGAGTGAAAAGTTGAAAACAGTTGATTAAAACGCTTTTATGAGATCTTTGACTTTAAGCTTATCAGTTTAGACAAAAAAATAAAATAAAATAAATAAAGCTGATGAATCGATGACAGCAAAATGTGAATCATGTAAAGGCAAAGAGCAGAGGTATTCAAAATCGATAAAAAAATGTTTTGCAATCGATAAACTTAAGACAAAGACAAAAAAAAAACATTTGATCTCTCAGCTTACGTAGAAATTGCACTTTAATAACTTAATATCTAATAGCTATAAACTTGAGTTTTAAATTGTAATTAAAATTGTTTGTTTGAACAGCGATTAGATGGAATTCATTGATATACTATATAGTACACACACACACACACACATATATATTATATATATATATGCCGATTAATGGCTGCACACGCTGACGATCGTGATTAGCGATAATCGTTGATCGGGGTTCAAACTTTAGCTGGAAGCTTGGAAACAAAGCTTCCGTTATGTAACTATACCTTGAACCATAGAAAAGGGTATAATGGTTTTGTGCAAAGGTATGTAACAGGCAGAAGGAAGAATCTCCGACCCCACAAAGTATATATATTCTTGATCAGCAGATACTTTTGATTTGGAACATAAGCTCGCCTTATCAATAGGAAGCTAAAGTTTTCAAATTTTCGATAACTCTTCCCGTTTCCGATATACACATGTGATCGATAACAACCAAATCTTAAATTTGGAAAACTCTCAAAAGACGTTTGTTACTTTAAGCGAAATAATGAGAATCTGTGAAATTTGTATTGAAATCGGTTGAGAAACATCGGAGATATGCAACATTGAAGTTAAGTCTAGGATGCAGTATATACTTTCAACTCGGTGTAATGCTGGATACGAGGCTCTAAGGCTAGGTATAGGGTACAGGGTATCTTCTAGTTGGTATTTCTCGACTCAAGCCTTTTTACTTGCTGTAGCTTGCATAATCCCCCAAAAGAGGGGCAGTGGGGGCAATGGGGGCGAGTTTTGAATATTTATTGATAATTTTTTGGTTTGTTTTTTTTGTTTGTTTGTGTGTGCTTGGTCGAAACAATTACGTACAATGCATGTGATTGTTGAGTTTGAGTTATATATATATATAGGTTTGATATGTATGTACGTATCTTAAGCTTGAAAACGTGATTAAGCCACGTGCCACGGCCCCCAAGGGGCCCCCGAGGGGCCCCGCAGGGGAGTCAACAGCACAAGAAGTAAGAAACAAAAAACCAGATACGCATTCAATGACCAAGTGAGGAATTTTTTTTTTTTTGTCATACTTGTCAGTTATTATAGTTACTTACTTATACTTTGCTTACATACTTACAAACTGATTAGCGTTGCCATCAACAACAACAACAACAAGTAAGTATGTACAGTGATTACTGACTTAATGGTACAGTGATAACTGTTTAGCAAACATTTTTGAGCGTACAAATAATCAAAAAACAAATCTCAATATAAAATTATTAGTTAATTTTAAGTACTTTGAGATATATGAAATATATGTATATATATTTTTTTTGATTTCCTTGCATTCGATTTTAATAATATACAAATTTGAGCTTTAGACAAAAGTTTCACAACACTGAAATAAATGTATTAATCTGATTCTGATTTTTCACGAACCAAAACACAAAAATTAGGAAATTTTATTTAAGATCCAATACTATCTGCACTTAATGAACTTGAATATTTTGCGTATAGGTTCTTTTATAAGTGAAAACTGGTAGCAACTCCGAACAGGAAGCGTTGATGTTATTGAGTTATCACTGTAGTAATCACTTACGTGATTCAGCACACAAAAGAATATGGATCAGTCGAAAAGAATGTTAACATATACATATATAATTTTCAAGTGGGAAAGACAAAAATACAAGAATAAATAAATAAATATATATATATATATGTGTACATATGGTTTTTGATGATATTCTCTGTGGTGAAATATATCGTTTTACCTTATACATGCTATATAACTTAATAATAGTTGTTGATCGCTTGGATCGCACTTTGTTTGATGTTATCGCCTGATAAGCGCCTTCAACCCATCGCAAAAAGGTTCGACCAAGTTTATTTCATAATTGCACGTAAAACCAACTTTTCTTCTCTATATATGTATATATATATATATATATGTTTTTTTATGTTGTTACCAGGCCACACCTTTGTCATATTAGTCATACTATTTAAAAAAAAACACATTGTGGTTAATTTTTTTTTGGTTAATATATCCCTAATCAGATTACACCTTAACGTACATATTATATATAAATTTGATTAATTTTGAAATTTGAATTTGATTTTTTTTATGATTTTCTTTGTAGAAGATTTTTAAAAATACATTTTTTTTTGTACTTTAATGTCAATTTTTTACTTTTTTTATTTTATAATAAATAATTTTTTAATCCCTGCTCAAAGAACTTTAATATTAGTTAGCTGAAATACTTAATCATTTTTATCAATTAACATAAAAATTATATAATATGATTTACGAACAACTAAAAACAGGATTTTGTTAGAATAATATTTCCTTGTGTAAATTTCTTAAACTTTTTTGAACTCAAAGAAAACTTTCTTTGTAGGGAAGTTCGATTGTATATTGGAAAAAAAAATACAGTTACACAATGCATTCCACAAACGAAAAAATATGTGTTTGGGATTTTCTGCAATATGACGAATTTAAATAAAAATGTTTTTAGTTATTATTTCAATTTGATTTGATTTAAACAAAAATTGTTTGATTTGGCTTTTGGTTTTGTGTATTAGTTTGGATGAAGTGCGCTTGCGCGCCATCCTCTTTCCAATTTCCAGTTGTATGTCTCCAAGTGTCGCTCCTGCCCACACCCTCCACACTTCACAAAGCCGACTATCGTATATGTGTATGTATGTGTATAGTTGTACATAAGTATGTATGGTAGTTTTGATGTTTGCGCCTGTGTCTGTTTGTCTGTGTGGGCTTATGCTCCGCATTCAAAGGCAGACAGCACGGCGTCGGCGCTGTCCCATGTTCCCTTCTCCTTTGCTCTCTTTCTACCGCTAACTCTGTTCGGCGCTGCGCTCCCCTTTGGCTGCCCACACAGTCCACATACACACACACACACACATGCACACGACAGAGCGATCGTACCGCGCCCTTTGTGCTTCAAAGACGACTATAACCCCCTTCTCTCGTTTTACCCCTTGTCCACTACACACAAATGATTTTTTATATATTTCAACTTTTTAATCAATTCATGTGCCTGTCTCTGGCTTAGCATATGTGTGCGTGTGTATATGTGTGTGTGCATCTATTGTGTGTATAGGTTTTTCGATTTTTACGTTACCTTTACCTTTTTATATTCAATTTTTATCTCTTTGCCTGCGTCTTTTCCGCTTTTTACTTGAATGTGTTGTGTTTTTTTTTGTTGTTTTTTTTTTTTCGTTTTCTTCTTTTTGATAAATCGATTTAGAAGCCGACGGGGCCACAAATGTGGAATTCTTTTGATTTTATTTTTAACACACACACACACACACACACACACATACATACGCATGCAGCGCTACTTTTGTTGTTGTTTCTGTTTTTTTTTTGTTTTTTTTCGAAGTTTTCGTTCTTTTCAACTTTGGTTGCTGCTGTTGTTGTTTTTATTCCCTGTGCGCATATTGTTTTTGTTATTTGTTACTTGGAAATGCAATTCAAAAACATTTTCATGTGCAGGCGACGCGGCGTTTGGGCGCTCAACGTCTCCAGACAACGCGTCGTTGCGTTTTTTTTTTTTTTCCATCGTTTTTGGGGCGTGTTGGGATGCCAGCGAATAACAACAACAACAACAACAAAGAAGGTAAAGCGAATACGTGGGAATCTATTCACGCTGTCCACTGTCCTCTTTTTTGCCTGAAAGCCTCTTTTAGCTTTCATCTCGCTTTTGCACATTGCACAATCTCACTCTCGTTTGCTCGCTCCCTCGCACGTTTGCGCCTTGGCCTGAGCAGGGCAGAGTAACAGAGATCTATCATCGAGCATCATCAGACTCGCCGTTGTCGTTGCCTTTAGCTTTGACTACTAGGTGAGTCAATGCTTTTTTATCAGAATTGTTGTTGTTGTTGGTGATGCTGCCTTTGACGTGCGTCTTTCTGCTCTTTCTCTTCTGTCTGTGCTTATCTTGTTTCGCTATTTTTTTCTTTCGCTCTTGTCCCCTTGCTCCATCTAATGTTCAATATCGCACGCGCAAATGACAACAACAACAACCATAACTTGCCATAGACACATAAAACACATTTTTATTTATGTATGAATTTGCATACACAAGCAGCCGTCCCAACAAAAGCAACAACAACAAAAACAACAACAACAAAAAAGCAGCAGCATCAACGATGAAGACGACGTCGACACACAGACACATGCATATGTGTTTCATTCATGAATTCCAGTTGACGACGAAGGCGACGATCACAGCGGCAGAAGCAGCAATCGCCACCGCCGCCGCAGCAGCACCGGCATCAGCAGCGCAGATTTCTTTTTTGTGTTTTTGTCACTGCGCGTTCGTCGTATAGAAAATTTTCGTTTGTCATTTGCAACAAGTGCGGCCCACTGTGGCTGTTGCTGATTTTGTTGTTGCTGTTGATATTTAAGTGCAGTTGCTTCTGCTGCCGTTGTAGTTATAGCACGCTGTCTGTTCTATGCCCTTTTGTCTTTGAGCTTAGTCAGGTGGCATCGCCAGCGATAGCAATAGCGACGACTGTTTAGTGCACCCACAGCCAAAAACAACGACATGCAAACATACATACATATCAGCAACACACAAATATATATGTACATACAAACATACACACCTCTGTATGCATATATGTACGTATGTGTGTTTAAGTACAAAAAATGCATTGCTCTTTCGCTCAGCCAGCAGCATATGATGGAATAACATGTTATTCCATCATGAGCCAGCACAGCACATTACACATTCAACAGTTGATTCTCGATTGTGTACGTAACGCACACACACACAGGCACACGCATTCATGCACTCAACAAAGCAAAGAGCGCGAGAGTCAGAGAGGCAATGGCATGGCGTGCATTTGTTCCTTTCGTGATTCCCCCCAACTCGTGAATACACTCAACTGTGTGTGAACACATATACATACACGACTTGCGCTCAACAAGTTCATGTGACGATTTGACGCAGACGTCGCAGCGCCGAGACGACAGAGCAAAAGCAAAAGCACCAAACAACATGTCGGCCGGGCCGAGCCCTAGTGCCAGAATGTCTGGCAGCCACGACTCACACACACAGCACACACACTTGCATTGTGTATGCACTCTGCGCTATGTGTGTGTTATTGTGTATCGGTGTAAACTGGCAGAGCTAGCGAAATTGTAGCGCAAGTTGGCAGCGGTCGCAACGTGGTTCGCAGCCGTTGATTTCGCTACAGTGGGGCAGTTTTGTTAGGTATACTCATGAAATTGAAAAACTGCTAAGCTCTTGTTTATACATGTGTTTGATGAGAAACGTAAATAATATAGTTATACATTATTGCAGGCAAACACTATAAGATACTCTGAATAAATATAAATTTGACATAAAAACAAGGAAAAAAAAAAAATACAACTAAGAAATAGCGAGCTAAAGCCGCCAAACAACATATTACTTGAAGGTGAATTGTTTTTGGAGAAACTCAAATTGTATATATATGAGACAAAAACTAAATTTTAATACAAAAGAGTTTCAATTTATATCATTTCGTAAGATATTTAATTTATATACAGAAATTGCGATTTAACATAATTTGTTAATGTCTTTTGAGTTTTCATATATAATATTTGGATACATATCAATCAATCAAGTTACAATGAAATATATATACTTTTGCCCCACTATGCTTGGTTTGAGTGGCCAGCACACACAGAGTTTGTCAGTTAGTCAGCTTGTGAAGCTGGCGGGTCGGACTCGAACTCGAACTCGGACTCGGTATCGGGCCTGGGCCTGGGCCGTGCCCGGGGGCAGGGCCAGCAATCGTCGTTCGACAGTTCCGTCCCCTTCTGTCCAATACGTCCGACGGCGTCGGTTGTCGGTTGTAGCTGAAAATCAACTCTACACCAGCGCACAAAAGCGCCGCGGTCGCAACAAGCACAACCATGATGGAATAATATATTTATGTTTATATTAATATATACATACATGTGTCGATACATACATACGTACGTTATTCCATCATGAGCACAACAAGAAGTACTCTCGCACACACACACACACACACACACACCCAGTCATTCAACGTATTTACTCACGCACACAGATATGGGCTACATGCATGCATAATACAGGAGCGCAGACACCTCGCCGACGATTGTCGTCAGTTTGTCTGCAGTGCTCAGCACTGTTGCTGCTGCTGCAACAACAAGAATATCAGCACCAACAACAACAACAACAAAAGCAACTGGTTTGGTCTGGCAACGGCTCTGGGGCCAGCAAAGTGTCTCGTTCACACTCGCACACAAATGCACGCACACTTGCTGCGCTGCTGCTGCTGCTGATGAGCTATTAGAACGCATACACACACAGATATCCACAAACAAGCAGACAGAGCGTCGACTGCACTCACACTCTCAGACTGAGAGGCGCGCGCGAGTTATATTGCCGTTGTTGTTGTTATTGCTGCTGCTACTGCGTTCATTCGTTCATTTCACTTCAGTTCGTTTCGTTTCGTTCTCGCTTTTGCCTGCACATGTGTGTGTGTGTGAGCGACAGCGGCGGCAGCGCCAGCAGCAGCGACAACCGACAACGACGACGACCCAGCCAGTCTAGAACGTAGAACGCAGCAGGCAGAATAATTGTGTTTTGGATTCCTTGCCGTGCGGTTGCGGAACGCGTCGCGTAGTCAGCAACAAAAAGAACAAAAAAAAAAAAAATAAGAAAGATATTTTTTTCTCTCTGTGTGTTTTTGTGTTTGCAAACGAATTCAAACTACAACAAGAATATTTTTCAAAATATATACACATATATATTTATACATTTTTTTTGTGTTGTGTTCCGGTGTGTTTGATTTAAACTTTTTACAACTGAGCCAACTTAAGCAGAATCAACAACAACAGCGACAACAAAAAGCGAAACATTTTTTTTTTTTTTTTCCATATACAACGAACGTGTTTTTTGTTGTTGTTGTTGCGCTCACTTGTTTCCAGTGCCAGCGCTGCCAGATCGCGAGTTATGAAAGCGCAAGCGTCGCCAGCGACGCACGCAACAACCAACAGCAGCAACATCAACAGCATCAACAGCAGCAACAGCAACTAAAGCTCAATATACATACATACATACATACATGCAAAAGATATATTAACAACTATTTTTGATATATATACTTATATATATAAATATAAACGTTATACAAACAAAAATTATTGAAAACTTTAAAATGGATAACAACAACAGCGAACAAAGTTCAATCAGCAACAGCAGCAGCTTTATTCAGGAGCAGCAACATAAGTTGCCACAAGCTACAGCAGCAGCAGCAGCAGCAGCAGCAACATCAACTGTTGCCGATGTGCGTAACGGCAACAGCAACAGCAGCGCTTGCAGCCCCAAAATGGGTTCACGTCGCATTTTTACGCCACAATTCAAGTTGCAGGTGCTTGAATCGTATCGCAACGACAACGATTGCAAGGGCAATCAACGTGCCACAGCCCGTAAATACAACATACATCGCCGTCAGATACAAAAATGGTTGCAATGTGAGCCAAATTTGCGTTCATCCGTTGCCAACAATCAGCATCAGCAGCAGCAACAGCAACAGCAGCAGCAGCAACATCAGCAACAACATCAGCAACATCAGCAGCAACATCAGCAGCAGCAACACCACCAGCAGCAGCAGCAGCAGCCGCAACATCAACAACAGCAACAGTTGCTGCCGCAACAGCAAGCAACATTAATAGTGCCACAACAACAGAAACCACATCAGTTTCATCATCAGCTGCCACATCCTTTGGCCCATCATGTGCATCATCATCATCATCATCATGCTGCTGCCGCCGCCTCAATGGCAGCAGCTGTTGCTGCTGCAGCGCGGCATCATTTGCTAGCCAATGGATTTGCTCCCCATCCCCATCAGCCGCATCCACATCATCATTTGGCTGCAGCAGCAGCGGCGGCACCGCCACCACCGCCGCCACCACTGCCGCAACAGTCGCTGCCCCACAGCAATGGCAGCGCAGCAGCAACAATTGCTGCAACAGCGACAGTTGCAACGGGCAGCAACAACACCACGTTGTCAGCAGCTAAGATTGCTGCCGTTGTCGCAGCTATTGCCAGCAACAACAACAACAACATTAACACCACCAGCAGCAGCAGCAACCATTGCATCAGCAACAATTGCAGCAGCAACACAAGCAATACAACAACGTTGCCATATTGTTCAAATACCCAAGTGCCAAATGCCGTGCCTTTGCCTTTGCCCAACACCAACTGTTGCTCCTCAATTACTAGTAGCAACAACAACAACTGCAACAACATTCCGCCATCAGCAGCACAGCAGCAACAGTTGCCGCTGGCCTATGCCTATCAACTGCCTGCTGTCGCCGTTGCTGCCGCCGCCGCCTATCTGCCTGCCACGCCCATGGATCTATCGCTGAGCAGCGCAGCGCGTCGTCAGCGCGAGCAGCAGCAACAGCAACAGCAGCAACAACAGTTGCAGCTAGAACAGCAGCAGCAGCAGCAGCCATTTCAGCTGGGCTGCCGCAAACGTGCCGCTCATGATTTGTGGGCGGTGGGCGTGCCACCAGCAGACAAGCTAAGCAAACTGGATCAAGCCATCAAATGCGAACCGAGCGACAACGAGGAGGAGGAGGCGGATGACGATATCGACATCGATGTGGAGGCCGAAGCGGAAGCAACTGTTGCTGAACGCAAGTTGCAACCCGCCAAGCAGGTGAAACTCTTTAAGCCCTATCTGCTCGACGAGGCAGCCAAGCAGCCCGATGAGGAGGCAGAGGTGGAGAATGAGGAGCAGAGGGTTAGGCAGCTGGAGGATCAGGATCAAGAACAGGAACAGGAACAAGAGCAATTGCAGCTGGAGTTGCGTGTGGAAGATGAACGTGATGCGGATGCGGATGATGAGGAGCATGCAACATGCATGCTCAACAACAACAATGCCACCAAAACGAAGAAGAAACGCGTCAGCCCAAAGCAACAACAACGAGAGCCAATCATATGGAGCAATCATCCGTTTGCTGCAAGCGGCAGCAACAGCAGCAATAGTAGCAACAATTGCTTTCAGTCACCGCCGCCACCGTTGCTGATGTCAACGTATGCCACACTGCCGCCGTTTCCTGCCACCGCCGCCGCCGCCGCCACCGCCGGGAGTCCTCAGCAACAGTTTCAAAACGGCAACAGTTGCAGCAGCAGCAACAGCAGCAGCAACAGCAGCAGCAGCAGCAATGGAGGCAGCAAACCAGCTACGCCCACAATCAACGTGCTTAGCCCATTCTCGGCGCCGGCGCTTTCGCCCATCGGTTTCTGTTGCCCCAAAGGATCACCCGTCTCCGGCTACGAGAGCAGCTCCTCCACCTACAGCGACAGTGCCAGCGCCATCTCTGCCAGCTCCGGTTCCACCCATAACTACAGTCTCAACTTGCAGTTGCATGCCGCCGTCTACAACGACAACATGATGCAACAACAACAACAGCAACAGCAGCAGCAACAGCAACAGCAACAGCAGCAGCAGCAACATCATCAGCAACAATTGCTGCAACGATGGCTAGATCAGGAGGCGCTGGCACGTCTTACAAATGCGGCGGCAACGGGTGCAACGGCAGCAGCAGCAGCAGCAGTAGCAACTGTTGCTGCTGTTGCAACGGCAACAAGTACACCAAGCAACAGCCCAAGGGCGGCGCCCATAACGCTGCTTGCCTAATCCGACAACAACCACAACAACAACAACAACAGCAACAGTTGCAATCAAACCCACCTAACAAGGATTGGGGGGCGTGGCCTTGAACCTAGTCCTTGGCCTTGTAAGTTTATCAAATACACAAAAAGCAAAAGAAAATATAAATCAAGTCTAATTATTTTTATTATTTTTTTTTTGTCTGTTTTAATTGTTAAACTTAGTTTCATTTAATTAAATAATTAATCAAATATTTAAATTCTTCCAACAACAAAAAACAAAACAAAAACATATCAAAAAAACTTCCCCACACACACGCACACACACACACATAGTTGTTAAGCAATTGTCATAATAAATTTAAAACTTAAAAATATTACTTTAATTAGATTTTAATTGCAAAAATAATTTTTTTTTGAATTTATTTTAGGAAAAATTAGTTTAAGGCATAAGCAATTATATTTAATTGACATAATAATTTTTTTTTTAATATTAATTATAATAATTTAATTAATTAATAACATATATATTTAATTACTTTAAGAAACTTTTTTTTTTTTTGCGATTTTACTTATTTTAAATCAGCTTAATACTTTTTTTTCGTAGTTTATTTGTTTTGTGTAAATAATACTTATTAAATTTTGTTGAGAAGCGCGAATTATTCAAGCAGAAAATTCAATTAACAAAAGAATTTTTTACGGTTTAAGAAAAACAAAAAAAAACTTTGGCATTGCCGAAGTTTGAAATACGCTTGCAGACATTCAATAATAATAATAATAAACAAATAATAATTCTTAAAAATTTGCTCATCTAATTCTTTAACTAAATCAACAATTTATTTTGAGAAAATATTAACTTAAATAAATCCGCAAGCGTATTTAAAAAGCAAAAAACAAAAATAAATTAATACAAATGAAATTCTGAAAATTGTAAGAGAAAGCTTTAAAAACAAACAAACAAATATTACACACACACACACACACACACACACATACAAACACATACACATGAATTTTGTTGTCATATAAAAAGGGGGGCGTGGCCAGCCCACTCAATTGAGTTAACAAAAAAAAGAAAAAAGAAAGAAAGAAAAGAAAATGAAAAAAAAAACGGGAACTAATCAAATGTGTAATTCTTTTTATATAGCCGATAAATTAAATATATATACATCTATATAGTATATTAAAATCTAATATTATGTAAAGATATATACATACATATATCTTTTTTTTGGGAAATTGAAAATTCTTGTGATATGAAAAAACAAAATTTAATAAATTGTTAAAAACTGCTGATTGCATATAAAGAATTATATACCTTATATACCTTATATATATATATATATATACATATATTTACAAACAACAACAACAAAACAATAAATCGATTATATCTATATACAATATATACTATATATATATATATATATACAATATATTTATATACAAGCGAGAGAGAGATGATTTTTTTTTCAGTGCAACAAACTTTTGCAAGCAAAACTTTATAAAGAAACATATAATAGCTACATATATATACATATATATATAAAAACAGTATTTTTATATATTGAAACAAAAAACTAAAAAACAATTACAAAAAAAAAACAAAAACAAAACAAAACACAAAAAACTGAACAAGAAATAAAAATTTTTATTCAATTAACAAAAAAAAATATCAAAATGCGTTTTTTTTTCTTCTTTGATTTTAGGATTTAGGCATTTTGTTTGTTAGCCAGTGTTCGTTAGCCTTTTATTCAGTTGGCACGTCAACACACGGCAACAACTCGCCTCTTGGCCCTTATGCAATTGGCAATCGGCTGGTCATTGATCACGCTACCTCAACAGGTATTATGTGATCAAAATCAGACAAAAGCTACAACAGCAAAAGTTTGGCTCTTTTCTTTCCTCTTCCTCTTCATCTTCCTCTCATCTCCTCTCCTCTCCTCTTTTCGCTCTGCTCGACAATTGTTCGTTGTACATAACCAAAGAACATAAATAATAAGAGAAAAGCATAATAAGTTTTGTAGATATTATTTGTTTTGATAAATCAAAAGTGGAAATCTTTTCAAATTGGTTTAACATATCAAATTTGGGAATTTATCTTTATCTTGCTTTATCTTTCATCTCGAGTTTATTGTGGCTTTTGCAAAAAGTTCAAAAGAGTTTAAGTCAAATGTGTACAGGTTTTTAGAAATTTATAATTCGCTGTTATCGATTCCTATCGATGTACACATAAATTATTTTATTGCTTCTTTGTGTGGTTTTCTTCTATGCTTCGTTTTTGAAAGCAAAACTGAACTAAAAATTTAGAGAATTTTGAATTTTCCTCTGTATATCGATTACTTTTCGTTGCATTTCTATGAGTGTACTTCCATATAATTCCATTTAAAATGTCCATTTAATCGATACTTATCGATTATTTTTTGTTAAATCTCTATGAGTGTACTTCCTTATAATCCCATTAAAAATTTCCTTTTAATCGATAGTTATCGATTACTTTTCGTTGCATTTCTATGAGTGTACTTCCGTAAAATTCCATTTAAAATTTCCTTTTAATCGATATTTATCGATTATTTTTTGTTAAATCTTTATGAGTGTACTTCCTTATAATTCCATTTAAAATTTCCTTTTAATCGATAGTTATCGATTACTTTTCGTTGCATTTCTATGAGTGTACTTCCATATAATTCCATTTAAAATTTCCTTTTAATCGATAGTTATCGATTACTTTTCGTTGGATTTCTATGACTGTTCTATCGATTACTTTTCGTTGAAAATTTCCTTTTAATCTATGAATATGCTCGCTTATAACCCCATATTGCTTAAAACAGTATACTATATCTTTCAGATCTTTCTCTTCGTATGGATTTTGTCAATTAATCATTGTGTTTTTTAATTTGTTCAATCTTGTGATCATTGGCGTGTGTGTGTGTGTCATTTTGGCCAGCTCATCCACATGGTTACTTACAACGTGTGTGTGTGTGTGTGCGAGTGTGTGTGTTTAGTTTTCCTGCGGTTGACTGTTCCGTTGTTGTTGTTGTTGTTTCGTTTCGTTTCGGCTTTTGGTTGTTTTGTCTTTTCAGTTCTGGTCAATTCGCATGGCAAATTTTTGGTCTTTGTTGTTGTTGGTGTTGGTGTTGCTGTTGTTGTTGGTTATCGCAATGCTTTGTGCTATGACTAAGCCGCTAAATTCTATAATGCTTTCGTATTTTTAAAACGTTTAAAAATAAAGTGCTCTCGTTTGCCAATGTGTGCGCCAATCAGAAAAGACAGAGCCACCGACGCCGCTGAAATTGTTGCTGCTGTTGTTGTTGTTGTTGTTGTTGTTGCTGCTGCTGCTGTTGTTGTCTCAGCAGACATAAACGTAAAACGTCAACGGATGGCAGAGACAGGCAGTCACGTTGTAGTACAACGTTTATATATATATAAATATATATATATATATATATATTTGCATAGCCTTCTTTGTGTGTGTATGTGTTTGGTTGCTGCCAAAGAATTTAACGCCAAGACGTGCAAGAAGTTGGCCAAAAGAGACCAACAGATGCCCTACGATCGGATGGCAGGCGATGCATTTCCGAGACACACACACTCACACACACAGACGTGCAGATATCGCCTTCTTATCTACCATCAAAGCCAAAAAGATAACTGAGTCATATTGCTAAAGAATGTCGCCTGAAAGTTTTATAGTATTTGCAATAGTTATAATAAAATATTCAATCCACAATTCGCCAGTTTGATTAATTTGTGTTATGAAATTAGTTATTGAATACCAAAAATCTAGAAGACAGTGCCTAAATACTCACTCTATGAAATCCTAGTAATTGTTCTGTAGGTCATTTAATTCCAGTTTTGGTTAAAAACATTGAAAGCCGTTATATAAAATGACATCAACAGTTGTCTGTAGCAAAAGTTTTAATGTTTTCAGCATAGATACTGCAAAAACTATGTGTTTCATCCGATTCGCTGTTATCGATTCTTATCGATATATACATAAATCTACATTAATGGTTGTTATTGCATGAAAGATGGGTGCAAAATCGTAAAATTAATAGCAGAAACTGACAAAAAGTGAATAAATTTCGATATAATATCTGCCTGACTACACTAAAATGCTTACACTAAGTTAAGCACACTTTATACTACCTACACCTGAGTGTTTGTTGTTGTTTATAGTATTAAATCTGGGTTGCATCCAAAATTCAATGCACTTGCCAACCCTACCAACCACCCCTCAAACTGGGCAACTTTGGGTTGTTCTTTTGCACATGTTGCTCATGTGGGGCAACGAAAACGAATTTTTCGCGAATTTTACTTATTTTATGTTGCTGTGCGAATATTTTGGTTTTATTTTGTTTTTTTTTGTTTAATGCCACGTGACAGAGATTCGGGCAAGCAACCCAAAAATGACACAATCGCACCACCTCAACCACCCCAAGCAACTCAGCTGATGATGATGATGCGCCTGTTGATGTTGATGTTGATCATGTGCATCGCCATTTGATTTGATCAAAATATGCATAGCCAAAATACAAAGTTAGCCAAACGGGGGCAGGCAGCAAGATTTGTGGTTGGTTTGATTCTACATTGCTGCATAACACACCTGAGTGCATTTGGCAAGGGCATTGCTAAATATATATATATATTTACGTATCTAAGAAAATGCGCCATTATCGTTTATTATTTATTTCTATTCTTAGTAGACATTTGCATGGTTTCCTGTCAGAAAAAACAATTCACTAGAATATGCTTTTCTTGCTAATTTTATTTATTCATTTCATATATATGATAAACACTAAGAGATTCGAAACAATCATCAGTTAAACAAAGAAAGTGTTAAGTAGCGGAATTTATATTAATTTTGTACATAAGATTAAAAAAACAAAACAATTTCCTTTACATTGGGTTAAGTAAAGCAGCAAGGCAACAAAGTTAGAAAGAATGAGTTGAGTGGGCGAATTTTAGAATAAGTTTCAAAACAATTAATCAATTCTGTACATAAAAATATTTCCTTTAGGTTGGAAAACCTAAAAGTAAAGTAAAAGAAAAATCAACAAAGTTAAAAAAGAATGGTTGAGCTCATGGGAATTGGTAAATAAATCGATAAGTAATTGGTTCCACTTGAGAGTGTCCGGAACAGGATCAACTAGCTGGAATCAAGCTTTTTAGACAGAGCAAAGTGAGCGGATCGATCAATGACCAAATGGACAAATATATATGCTTGATCACACCGATCCATCGAAATGGCGATAATGTCCATATCGGAGCATTAAGTGGTTTGCCAACAAAACAATTTACTCATATTTTTAACTTTTTCCCATTTCACCCAACGACCTAGATAAATAATCATATTAAACAAGTATATATATATATATATACTATAGTTTTAATCATTCTCAAGTGGCGTTCACTCATTTTAGAGTCGCAAACGGCGGGGAAAGGAGCATTTTTTTTTGTGTGACATTTTCAGATCGATGCACTCTTCAAATTATTAATAGAAAAAGAAAAAAAAAAATGTAAAACAACAAACCCATAAAAAAGAAGCACAAATGATTGAAATATTGTGTAAGGTCGCCGTTATCTTGACAGCGGATAAAAAACGCAAGTGGTACGTACCATAATCAATGAACCCCTTGACTGAACCCCTCCGACTGAACCCCTCCATAATGAAAGTACGATTCTCTTCTTTTTTTTTTTTTTTGATACCCTGCAAGCAAATAAAAATGAAGATCAGGTTAAGTTTTGCGAAAAACTGCGAAACTAAAATTATTTATATTTATCATATCTACAATTGGGATACAAAAGAGAAATTTTAATATTTAGAAACTTAGGCAACTTTTGTAAGAAAAAACATTTTTTCAAAAGGCAAAACTTATAGCCTTTAGAGCCTTAGAGATATAAGTCCATATAATATGTTTTCGTTCTTGAAGTTGAAAGTTCTTGAAGTTTTATAAGGTTCTCTCTATCTATATAATAAGCAATTTTAACTTAGAAATATTCACTATACATAGATATAAACAAGATTTAATTACTTGCATAGCGTTAAGTCGCAAAAAAGTGCTATGGCAAAATATAAATTATAACGAAAGCTATCGTTATCGTTATCGAAAGACTCGCTATTGATCAAGCTAAGTTCGTCGCTTTCTTTCTACTTTTTGGAAGCTTCGCTTTAGTTTTCCTTTTCCTTTTTTGAGCTTAGAGTATCTCAAATTGATCACTTCCCTCATGTTTTTTTTGTTTAACTTTGAAATTGATATAACCGTTCTGGCACGATTTTCCCCACACTGTGTGTATGTGTATGTGTGTGTTGTGCACACTTTCTGGGGGCGAACTTATAAACAGCACGTCGCGAATTGCTGTCCAAAGAGTATATTGCGAGAATAAATAGTATCGAATCGCAATGATCGATGTATTATTAACACATTTATTGTTGTTGTTGCTGTTTGTATAAATGCTAGATCAAAGCTATATATTATTGCATAAATGTATGGTACATAAATATTGTATGTATAGTACATTGAACTTAATTGTTATAATAATTATAATTATATGTTGTTGTTGTTGTTCTAAATCGATCCCTGGGTTTTTAAGCGCATTTTAAACTCCCTTTTCATCTTCATCTCTCTCGCTCTCTCTCCCTCTCTCTCTCTTTCTGTATGAATTTCCAGGAATGCTATGTTGAGTTAGGCGTTCTTATAGTCGACCGATAAATGCAGAAAGTTATCAGGATAGCTCAAATGCTCGGACATCCATTGCAATTGTGTTTCCTCATGCAATTCGATGCCATGTGTGCGGAAGCCAACTAGATATAAACGAAAGATATAGAGAGAAAGATCAAATAGTAAATTAAATGTTTAAGCATATATTTTACTTAACGATTTATCGATTATCGATAGACTTCTCCTGTTATGCTACTGATATCGATATTCGTACTTCATTTCAGTTATCGATTAACGTTTATTGTAAAAAAAGGCTTCGACCTACTTCTCCCAATGCCACAATTATCTATCTACTTTTTCGGTCCTTACAGTTATCGATGGGCATTTGTTGTTACTTATGTTATCGATATTATTACTTTATTTCAGTTATCGATTGACGTCTACTGTAACAACTGGTGTTAATCTACTAATCCTTATAGCGCAGTTATCGATATACTGTCATTACTACTGTTATGGATATAATTCTTGAATTACCACCGTTTTAGGAAATCTTCTTATATTATCATAGTTATCGATATACGTGTTCTGGTTGTAGTATCCTACATTGTTATATGTTAGATATCGATATACAGAATTGGGATTTAATACACATTGTCTGTTATTGCAGTTATCGATAAACCTGTTGTTCCTTAATATTAACTGTTATCAGCGTTATTATAACGCATACACGCAATATTTTATCGATTACCGCTGCTAATCGGAGATCTAAGATTTTCTATATATATTTTTGTGGGTGACTTCAATACGTTCAATCAGAATATTGGCGCCCCACTTATGTATTTGTATAATCTGCGTCTATATATAGCCAATATGCGGGTGTTTTCTGCCATCTGATTGCCATATAAATCACAGAATAACATTATCGGGCCATGGGCCAAAGACTTTGTGCTTACCGTTAATCGAACAAAAAAAACAAGTAAGAAGGCTCTAGTCGAGAAATGCCGACTAGACGATACCCTGATCCCTATACTTCACGCGTACAGTCAGTGTTTGTATGTACGCACATACTGCATACACAACTTCAATGTCCCATATCTCCGGTGTTTCTTAACCGATTTAAAAAAATTTCACAGATTATCATTATTTTGTTCATTTTTTCAAATGCCATCTCAAAGTTCAAAATTCAAGATTTTGTTGTTATCGATCACATGTGTATATCAACAACGGGATGAGTTATCGAAAATCGAAAACAAACTTGTACTGCCTAGGGATTAGGCGAGCTTATGTTCCAAATCTGTAGTCTCTAAGTCTTATAGTCTCTGAGATCGACGCATTCATACATACGGACAGACAGACCGACAGACGGATATGGCTATATCGACTCGGCTGTTGATGCTGATCAAGAATATATATACTTTATGGGGTCGGAGATGCTTCCTTCTGCCTGTTACATACTTTTGCACAAAACCATTATACCCTTTTCCCCATTTTTAATGGGATCAGGGCATAAAAAAAACAATAATCTGAAGTGGCCCGATCATTGGGTTGACTTTCGTCATTTACAATTATAGCTAGGTGTATTTTAATAATAGATTGGCCGCCGCACACTGTCTCCAGATCGGTCAAGAAATGCATTAATAAATCATATAGGGTGCTCAATTTCATAAACATTGAGCCTTTTGTAAAGCTAGCTTGATCCTTGCTTAAAGAATCTATATAGATTAAAATTACAAAAAGAGTTTCTTATAGATAAGTAATGTGTAAGGATCTTATACGATAGTTTTGAGATTTCATCGTAGTTCTTCTTTTAACTTAACTCGTGTGTTGAGCTTTGAAAAAAGATTGGTGAGCTTGGAGGAAAGCTCGTAAAAGGAGCTGAATTTTCAATTTGCAAAGTTTCAAGAAAAATAAACCTTTAAAATTTGTATAAAGCAACTTTTGAATGTTGTGTATATCTTAATAAGTTAACAGGGTATCAAATGACACATAAATATACTTAAAGTTAAGCTAGTAAGTAGCACACACGCATATCGCTGTCTATATGTATATACATATATAGACTTGCTATATATATAGCAAGTACGGCTCTGATAATGCCCGATTACATGCATGCAGTGGGAAGTTCAAGTAAGTGTGACTGTGTGTTTCTATGTGTATGAGTGTGACCAGAGAGATAAGATTTGTGCAACGAGCCCGAGTTCAAGTAGAACGAATACGTATTACAAATTACGAATGTACGATACGATTTTATTTGAATCGATTTAAGTTTCGCGTTCAGCACTCCCCCGATCAAATGTATACATATAAGAATCTATACATTTATAAGTATATATAAAGTTTGATTTTAGTCCATGAATAATGATGATATATGGTCTATAACGCATTTGACATTATATACGTACGTATGTTTGTGTAAAGTGAGGTTTTGACTTTATGTTTCAAAGCAAGCAAAAGTGTTTTGGAGAAAGAGAATCAGGTATACTTATATTAGATGTACTCTTAAAGATCTCGAAAGAAGAAACAGAAAAAAAAAGATTTTACATATCTAAGAAATTGGGGATTATAACAGAAATAAAAGAAATGATAGGAAATTCAAGGAATCTTAAAAAAACTGTTGAATTATATATCACGAGGAAACTGAATGATCGTAATATAATAAAGAACTGTATTGAGAAACAGTACTAAAAGTAATAGTATATATATATAATAATTTAGCAATCGAGAACTGAAAGATCATAAAAAGAAAGAAAAAATAGAATAATATTTCGACATGAGAACCCAAAGATCATAATTTTCAATAGATAAACATTCATAATCGAATCAGATTGTTAGGAAGATAAAATTATTAAGAAAAATTTGATTTGAGATCCAAAGAAATATAATTAAATACAAACCTAAAGTCAATTGCAGCAATTAGTTCACATATATGATAATATTTGGAGCGTAAAGGTCATAATGTAATAGAGAACTGAAAGATCAGAAAGATATCTTAAGCTGCAACAAAATGATGAAGATGAAATATCAAAGACAAGTTCCAACAATCTATATTTCCATCAATTTGAAGCTGTACTGCGAAGCGAACTGTAAGAAAGAAAGTTCGTAAACAGACTTTAAGAGTCTATTAAGCGTCGAGCTTTTATGATCCGACTGACACGTGATTAGCACCATTAACAGCAACAGCAACAACAATAAACAAACAAATAAAACACAAACAAAAACAAACAAGGCAATAAAAAAAAGCGCAACAGCTTAAACAACAAAACATATATATTATAATAATAATAATAATAATAATGAACAAAAAAATCTAGCAGCAACAACAACAACAACAACAAGACGATTGAAGCGCCAGAAAGATAGAGAGGGAAAGAGGGAGATCGAACATGGCGCCAGAATGTCTTATAATCAACAACAACACCAACAACAGTTGAGTCAGAAAGTTGACTGAGCGACAAGGCGACAACAAACGTTGGTTCGTTGTTCGTGTTGTTGTTGTTATTGTTGTTGTACGTTCGTTCATTCGTTCGTTTGTTGGTTGCTTCGTTTAGTTGGAGGCATAGCGCATAGCTCATGCCTAAAAATAAACCATTGCAGCTAGCGCAAAATGTTGTATACGTACGTACACTTACGTATCTGATAAGAAAATCCAATCATCATAATAATTTCATAGATTGCGCCTCAATAAAGCCAATAAAATCCAAAAACTATATATACATATATATATATAGTAAATATATATATATTCGCTTCTCCCCCCCCCCCCCCAACCCCTTTCTCTGTTTTCTAGCCTCCGTTCGTATTAATCAGTCACGTGTGTTAGCTAATCTAGATTAGAATCGTTTGACTTATAGCTATCACATTCTAAACTATCATTGAACTTTAGTTGAGCAAGACTTAAGATCAGAATTTTGTTTGATAGACAACATATATGTTAATATATTTGATGATTTTGACTTAAGTAAAACTTGATGATTTTATAAAAATTCCTTAGAGCTTTTCTATATCTATAGATTTTCCTTTAACGAAAGCAATTTTAGACATTCTAACTTTGGGTTTCTAAGAGCTTTTTCAAAAAGTCTTCTGTAGGCCATTTAACTAAGCTCTTTACACATCAATTTGTCAGCAGATTACTCAAAAGCTCTTAGCTCAGCCTTAAGCTTTTCATTCGCATGGAATCCTTCAAGCGCTTTAATGGAACATTCCAGACTCATGAGATTGTTTCATTGCCTTTTTTTTCGTTGTGTGTTTTGTAAAAAGCGAAAGCTTATTTTTGCGTATCGTTCTGCCTTGGCGATCTATTCCAGCAATCATATCTCTTCTTCTTATCATATCATCGTGCAGAAGTTCCGGTCCGTCATTTAAAAGTTATATCGATTGCAAATATTTTGTCATATCGCCGTAGTTCAGTGACGCCATTAAAAACTGCTAATCAATTGCCTCTTGTTTGTTGTTGCTGTTGCTGTTCTTGTTGTTGTTGTTGTATTTCGGTACAAGTTCTCCTACGCCAAACCAAAAATCCAACACGTTGCAATACGTTTGTTTCTGTTGGCGCAACAAAGTTGACAACACTAACAACAACAAAAATGCCAATCATAATAAGCGGAATTGAAATTAATAAGAAAATCCATATCTGTTCGGTGTCAAACTTTCGAATACCCTTTTGACATGTATAATTATAAGCAAGTTGATGTTAAACTAATTATTTGTATAAGTTTTCTGTTTAATGTGTGCTTTTTTTCCTATATTTGTTTTTGGTTTTTAACGTTTTACAAGTTTCGTTAAAAAGCTCAACTACTCAACTACTATAAATGCATTACATGAAAAGCGTTGAGTGGGCAATTTTTTTATTTTTTTTTTGGCACATAAACAAAACGTTGCACAGGAAGTGAAGGCGAAAGGGGTGGAGAGCAGCTGGCTGAATATATATATATATATATTTATATATGTACACGAATATACACGCACACATATACACGAAAGGAGGATATTTTGCAACTGTCAAACAGTTAAGAATTTGTAGAGAAAGCTTTGCAGTGAACATGCTAAAGCTTAGCTTAAAAACGAGTGACATAGAGAGAGAGAGAGCGAGAGAGAGAGAGCTTTCAAGGTGGTGTGTATGTGAGCTGTTTCAATGCTGCTTCCATTGGAAGCGATGTCAAAATTTTAAGCGGATTTCGTTAAGATAAATGAATTGAAAAGGACCAACTTGTTGCTTGTTTTCCTATTTTGCAGCTGCCGCTATCCCTGCTATCCGCACATAGCCCACCCAAAATGCTAAGGCGTGGCACTAACAATTGTCAAATATACACACGCATGTGTACACCTAAAATGAAAGACGTGTGAGTGAGGGCGAGAGGTTCGTCCTGATTGCATTGTGCATTGTTTGTCTGATTGACGAAATGCAAACGAAAATGTGTCGAAATGAAACTAAGCAAATGCAAAGGTGGCAAATGCAACACAGCAAAAAACAACAAAAGAGAGGCAGCAGCAGCCGAAAACTGCTGACCATAAAAAGAGATATGGTGCAGCGACAGCGGCAGCGGCAGCACCAGCAACGGTCCAAAGTGATAAATACACACACACACACACACAAGCGATTGAGCACAAGCGATTGCTAGTGAGGTGCGATTTCCGACGGCAGTGGAGTTTGCTCGGCCCTTCAGTCGGTCGGTCGGTCGTTCGGTCGGTCGGTCGGTGTAGGTGAAGGTGGAGGTGTAAATACAAATAAGCGGAGGTGATATCTCAGAACTTCCTTTTCACACATTCGAGAGCACACACACAAACACAATATACAAATGCACGAACGTATAGAGAATGCGCGAGTGACGATGACAAAGAGCGACAGAGAGAGAGAGAGAGCAATTGGCTGCTTGTGTGCATGTGCATACATCATATGGATGTGTGTGTGTGAGCATTCAGAAAGCCAAAACGCCGCCGCCAACGCCGACGCTGCTTTCCGGTGAACGCCAGATCCGCAGTCACAGCCGGCGGCAAATCATGAAAGCGCCTGTGCTATAGGCACCCTCCCCCCACCCCCTCCATATCGCCAACACAACACTAGCAACCCTGCCGCTGTACGAGAAGAAAAAAAAAATAACCCAAGGCGAGAGAGCGCAAGTGGAAGCTCGACGCAGAGATGCCCTGTAGCGTTGATCTCGTTTCGCGAATGCGAATGCCAATATGTTCATATCGATTAATCGCATAACGATACTTTAATTGAGAATGAAAATTAAATGAAATACATTTCCGAGAATGCATATGTGTGTGTAGTGGTATTTTGCATATGTGTTTAATATACCCGCTTTATGTGTGTGCACAATGGGTATACATTGAAAAGGAGGCAGCAGCAGCAGTAGCAGAGAGGCAATGGCCAAAAGCAGCTCAGTCGAAAAGAAATGCGTTTTCTTTATTTTTGACGCGTCTTAGATTCTTTTAGGCCGCCTTTGTTGTTGTTGTTGGTGTTGGTGTTGCTTGCTTGGCGTTGTTTGTTGCTTGGTTCTTTTTTTTTTTGATTTCTCGGAATTGCATCTACTTTGAACACGACGACTGACTGCATTGTATATTTGAAATTCATTTCAATTTAAATACAAATTTTCTATGAAAATGCACGCATTACAAATACACACAAACACACACACACACACATACGTTCAAGTACCCCCCCCCCCTCACTCCCCCTCTCCAACCCCTTGACAGTTGACCACGTTTCGAATTGTGTGATTTGTGGGTGTTGCAACGCGGATGCGGATGCAAACGCGGCAGCGTTGCAACATTTTTATCTCTTTCTTCTTTCTTCAACATGCAATTGGCAAGTAGCATTAATAGGGGTGACGGCGGGGAGGGGGGATGGGGGGGGTTGGTGTTGTGTATATGTGGTAGCTACAAAACGGATCATCTTTAGCAAGCAGTGTGCACAATGTATAGGAGAAACCCAAAACTATAAACAACTCATGCTTTGGCCGAAATGAGCTAAGGAAGCGGGAAACAAATCAGTTTACGAGTATGGTGGGATGGTGGGAGGGTGGCGGGGGTGTTGAACACTCATAAACATATCCATCGAATGCGTTTCGGTTAATGGTTGCAGCATGAGGCATGATCTATAGCCGCATACAGACCAAACAACATATATATACTTTAACATAACCATATTGTTTGTATGTATGTAATTAAGTTTTATGTTCATCGTTGCAATTGGCCCGACTATAATGAAATTTTGCAAAACATCGATTCGAATACAATGTATGAACAAATCTGTATCAAATTAACCAAAAAAATCTATAAAGATAAAGAAAAAAAACATAAAAACATATTTTTAGAATTTCATAAAATGTATATAGCTCAATAACATAATGACTTATGATTTTTGAGAAATAAAAATGGTATATAAAATAAATCTCTTTAAAATAGAGTTATCGAGTCGAACTTTCACATGGCAAATCTCAAACAGAGAAGAAAACAAATCGTTTGAAAGAATATTTGCAGTGATCTGGAAATGAATTTGTTATATGGAAAGCTTTATTGTACGGTAGTTCGTCATAGAGAAGTTTGAAGGAAAATAGGGAAATATCTCAGGTAAACAGTTTGCAAAGTTTAATATGATATGAACAAACGAAAAACTATGTTAGGAAACTAGGATAAGGACCTAATTCTAGATGAAATCACAACCGAAGAAGATTTAAACATTGGAATGTTTAGGGTTCCAACCTAACCTAGCGAAACTCAAAGGTTCTTAAACATTATATTATAAAAGTGGAAATTTCGAATTTATTAAACTTAAAATCAATATCTTATAAAGAATTTCTTAAAAAAAAGAAGAAATTTTCATGTTATTATTATTTTAAGCCAGAACCAAAGCATTTTGTTGGGGAGAGGAATGAGAGAAAGGGAGAGTGTAAGAATTAACTTGTATGCTAAGTAAAGCGGGAAGACAGCTAACTGATTAATCCATTGGCCCACTTAAGCTTAGCACTTAACTTAAGCTGAAACAACAACAGAAGAAAAGAGAGAGAGAAAGGAAGAGAGAGAGAGGGAGAGGTTGTAGTTGTATGCATCAAGGACAACTGGATTGTAATGCAACTGTCACATTGGATGACCTTTGGGAAAATACGTGTTATAGCCGATTATTTTTGTTTGGCATCCCAAAAAGGATCGAACGATTTTTGTTTGGTAAAATCTCTCACCTTTCAAATGGGAAATTCCGCTACGTTCCGCTAGTTCTGAGTGTGTGAGTGAGAGAGAGAGAGAGAGAGAGAAAGAAAGAAAGAACACATGCAAATAGAAAAATTCACACCTTGAACCGGGGAAATACCAACCTGACGCTACTTGGCTCGTTGCTGCTGCTGCAGATGTGGCAGGATATGAAGGGCACAGGGCAAAGGCCGCGAAACAGAGTATCGCTTCGACAACAACACGATGTGTTTCTCAATGAGTGCTCAAGAGTGAGAGCGAGAGAGATAGAGATAGAGAATTCTATAGTTTCTATAGAGATAGATGCACATGCACATAATTCGTAAATCCCAGCCGCAGGTATTTAGTTCCGCCTTTTGTCTATCTATGGAATTCCCAATGCTATTATTGCACCTAAGCCACACACATACACGTACACGTCCAACTACACACCTACACACACACACACTCACAAACACACATAGGTGCTTACTCGCTCGCACTTGCGAATGTCGCCGGCGCCGCAGGTCAGTTGGAATCCAGCAGCGTTTGCAAAGAACGTTCGCTTTGCTACGAAAAATCTACGTATTATATTGTTGAAAAACTAACAAACTTACACACACACACACACACAAACGTACATAGATTTGGGAGTTGCATTTTTGTTTTGTCTATGCATGGCCTGAATGGCCCATACAATATAGAAACAACAAAAAGCAAAACACTTGGCCAAAAAGTCTAGAACGAACCTGCTGCTGCACTCGCTTCTCTCGATTTTGTCTTTCTTTTCAACATTTTTCGGCCCCGGGGAACTGCCTGGGGCTATTGTTCAATAATTCTTTTCGTTTCGTTTCGTTTCTTTACTTCTTTTCATCTTTATTTCTATTTTTTTTGTTTTTTTTTTGTTTTAGCGTTACCAGGCGACATTGATGAATTGAAGAATGATTGGCAGTGCCGCAGGGACGTCAACGTCGACGTCGACTGCGACGCTTCAATAGAAAAATAAATAAGTCAGACAGATCGTCGACGACGACGACGGCGACGATGGTTTTGTATGTTCGTTTGGTTTTTCGGCCCAGACTGACTGGCACCTTTTTTTTTTTTTTGTGTTGTTTGTGTTTCGCCCCGATTTTCTAATGAATGCCACAGAGTGAGATCCAGATGGAGTGTGTGTGTGTATGTGTGATTGAGATAGAGAGAGAGAGAGAGAGAGTATGTGTGGCTCGTAAGGATTACGATTTGCTGTGCCCCATTGCCCAAAATAATTGTTGTGTATTGAGTGCGGCTAATTGATAGCCCTCACTGAATAATCCCTCAGCAATGTGTAACTAATGCCCAAAGAGATTATATAAAGTATTTAGATATGTTTGATTATATATATATATATAACAAACTTACCCGCTTTGCGTACAGGTGTCGATAATTCGGCCATTAGATCCGCCAAATTCTTCTTTTGTCCAGTCTCGCCAAGGGGCGTTATTAGCTTTTGCATGTACGTGAAATCCTATTAAGGGAGAGCGTATTTTAAATATTATATACAATTTAGTAATACAAATAATAAATATGGTTTAAATGTGGCACGTGTCGCATATCTCGAATATTTGGTTTTATATTATAATAATTAATGATATAACTGATTATAATATTACCCACGAAACATATTTATATATGGGAACATACAAGCTAAAACTGATCTTATCTTATTTGATCTAAACAAAAGATTTCACTCAATTTTGTCTTGATTTTATTGAAAAGATTTAAAGCTTAAAGTTGATGAAGATTGTTAGGTAACGAAATCTTGATCAATATTATACGGTTTGCCAGAGTTGCCATCCATCAAAAGTTTACGCTTCAGAAACTCTCTCTTTCTCTTCAGTAATCAAATTACTTAAGATGCCTTTAAATCCTAACTCAAAACAATCCTAAAACTTAACAAAAGTTTATGCCGAATAGGAATTGCGCTGAATAAATGAAATTTGATATAATTTACGTTAATCAAACAGTTAATCTACTTTAGTAACAGTTAAAAGGTTTTTACAAATGGTATTTTAAAATTCCTCACTTATTAATGAAGCTAAACTTTCGATTTAAAACATTACCTATTGGTATTGTTATATCACAACTAACACAAAATGAAAACAACGAATTAAATATCTTCTAATTCAATGATAAGACCAAACATTAGCTATTGCTTTAAGTTCTTAGCTTTTGATGCTAAAACTAACAAAAACTTACATCATCGTTATACAAACGAACTGGAATGTTCTTAAATGATTCCTGGTCGCTGTAGGGTTCCATTAGGCGTCTGTTGACAGCCCAAAACTGATCAAATTTATCATTGATAAGTCCGAGCCAAAGTTGATTGTGATCCTTCTTTTGCATAGCAGAGATGACCAGGCCGCGATGTTTAAGCACATCGGCCTCTTTCAGACAGGACAGGTAATGCGATTCCAGCAGTTCTCTAAAAATTAATAATCACTATGCATTAGTTATGTTATCATTTTTATCTATTCTTATTGGTTGGAATACTTTGTGTTTAATTTGACAAGTTTATCTTCGGGAAATTTTGAAAAATGTATAGTTATACTCCACGGTGTGCTGTCGTCATCTGGATGCAGTAGATCATAGAGCACACCTGTACATATACGAATGAATTTGCAGTTGGAAAGATCGTACAGCTTTTGGTTGTCCTTCTACTTCTTACGTACCTATTGGATAGTGAAGACGCAGCGGGGTTCCATTGTAATCGAACCAGGCAGTGCCATCCTGATGCTCAGCGGCAATATAGCGGGTGAAATACTTTCGCACCTAAAAACGACAACAACAAAGTTAGTTTATTTGTTTTCTTTGTTATTCTTTACATGTTTTACCTTGTCCGTGACCAGTGGCAAATAGCTAAGACGGGAGACCATTAGATAGAAGGGCTCGGGCCGAATACCGACTATTTCATCGCTATCGGCTTGGAAGCAAATTCCAATCTGTCCCTCCCATATCATGCGCAGCACTTCTCGATCATGTGCCATGGTTTATTTATTTATATTTTGCACAAATTCACTATTGCAGGTTCCGTATGTTTGTGTTGTCATTCACAGTTAAATGGATAACAACGCGTTGGCAGCACCATTGTATTCGCAAAGCTATCGATTCATCGTTTTGGACTCAAACCGATAGCACGAAAAGTAACATTCGCAACGATTGAGCACCAAATTAATTATGCCGCGCTATCTTGAATGGCTTAGAACTGGTCGCAAAAATATCATTTAGACGTAGAGTTTATTGTTGTGGATTCTCCCTCTGTCTATCTTGCTTGAAATTCTTTGTGTTTGATTTTTCTGCTCGTTTGTTAAAGCCATATTAGCTGAAAGTATTAAGCGCCAAAAGTTTTTGCAATTCAATTCAATTTTAATGCTTGAAATATAGAGCCACTACATAAATAGGGGCTTAATAAAATTAAAATTTTCAGACATATACTTTATTGAATTGCCATGAATTTTCCATCGATGTTTCCATGTTGCAAATACTATCGTTATCGATCGATAGCGTCTGTCTGTGGTTGTCTCGATTACGATTGCAGCATACCAAAGCAGCTCTGGAAGCGCATAAATAAATAAAGTTGCTCAAATTTTAGGCCTGCGGTTGCGTTTATTTTTATTGCGCTTAAATGTAAAAATGAAGTGTGAATCTTTAGTTGCATATGCAAAGCAATACAAATTGTTAAACATATACATATATGAAAACTGATAAGATCGCGCTTGTTTTGGCCAATTGAATAAAAACGCAAAACGAGAAGCATCGGCAACAACAGGCCTCAACAGAATGGATGTTGAAATACCTGTTTTGGCTGGATATCTTAATGTTCCAACACAAACTGGATTTTCGCTAAATCGTATCTCGAAAAAGGTAAGAGCCTGTCAACGATCTGATCGTGCATTGTTTCACATTTAACATAACACACATAGTGCAATGCCAAACAAAATGTTAAATGCAATTTTACAAAGTATTTTGCCCAAATGCGTCTTAAAACAGGACATCACCATGTGCATGAGCATTTTTGTGTGTGCGTGCTTTTGAGTGTGTGTATGTATATACACATTACATGTGTGTGGGCTCTGTGTGCATGCGCGAGTGTGTGAGTGTGGCTGTCTAGATATCTCCATCTGCATACTTGTTGCATACAAATGAGTAGCATAAGGTGGGAGAAAGAGAGAAACATGCCAAACGGCGAGCCGAACATATTTTCGATCTGCGTGTGCGCGCCTGAGACACAAACACGTACGTATGTATGTATGTATTGTGTATGCTTGCGATGACGGCTGTTTTGGGGACTCATCCATATTTCCATGATATTGTTGTTGTCTTAATATATGTATGTATATGGATACATACACGCTTATATTGCCCATATGTCAGGAAATATTCTCTGAGGATTGGGGCCGGGCCCTATTAACACTAAGCAATATATGTGTGTATGCAAATTGGTTGTTGTTGTTGTTTCTGGTTTCTTTATGTAAGTAAAGCTTAAAATTTCATTTGGAAATTTAATTAGCACAACATTAAAACCCGATATTACAATGATGGTCAGCGGGATGGTCCGAGATGTACTCAAAAAGTTGGCTAGATCAAATCATAACTTCTATTAAACCCTTAAAATCACTTTTATATATTATTTGTGAACTTATTCCTAATATAATTGATTTTTTTCATATATTATTTTGTAGAAATCAAGCAGCCGTTTTTGTCTATTGTTTAAGGCCAGTCGCCATGGCATTGCACGCCTGGAGATTTGCGAGAATAAAGATGACAAGAATCCAAAGATCTTTACGCTTGAGAATTGTGTTAAGATCACACAGGAACCGCCGCCAGCGAATCTCATACAGATTGTTAAACGCAACCTACAACTTACCCTCAACACGAACAGTGATGAGGAGCTCAAGACATGGGTTAACGCACTCCAAACTGTCGCCTTTTGTGACAACAGCGGTCTTCATGCCGCCCACAGTGCCATCGAGGAGGATAACGATCTGTACTGCAGCTCATTTGTAAGTTATCAATCTATATTCAAAAACTCCGATTATCGAATAAGTTTTTTAATCAATTTCAAGCTCAATAAACTATCTTTCGATAATGTCAGCCAAGTATGTAGAAAGTATATACGTATGTTATATATAGTTATACTGATATTGTACAATCACAACTCGACGCTTTGGCTTAGTTATTTATCTTAATGTAAACATTTCATTGTTTACACGTCTCATGTCTATGGCACAATCTTCTTCTTCGCGGCATTACTCAGCAAATATACGATATTCAATATCAAATAGCATTTCTTATAACCGAACAACAATTGCATAAACAATAAGGGGGTGGAGAGAAAAAAAATACTTTGCATAAACAGCTGCTGATATTTAAAACTGTTTAAACTTTGATTATTATCATTCATCATTTATATATATTTCAGGATGGTTTGTTTATAATAACGCTGATACCATCGGAGGCATCGATTCGGTGCAACATTGAGCCACGCACATATATGCTACAGATGACGCCAACGGAATTGCAATTGAAATCGGAAGATCTAAATGTAACAATTGCGATGTGGCCATATCGTTTCATACGCAAATACGGCTATCGTGATGGCAAATTTCAATTTGAGGCCGGACGCAAGTGTACAACGGGTGAGGGTGTCTTTACGCTGGATCATACCAATCCGCAGGAGGTATTTCGCTGTATGTCAGCGAAAATGAAATCGATGAAGAAACTGATCAGTGGCGACAGCCTAAGCAGCATCGAGTGTGGCGAGAATCAGTTTAGTGCCGCTGCCTGCATGGAGCCAGGATCCCGAAGTCCGTTGCCCCCATCGCCATCATCGAGCAATGTGCATGGCGAATTTGAAATCAATTCGACACAAAGCTGCATATCATTGCGTGGCTTCATTAGCTCCAACGATTCGCTGAATAACTTCTCCAGCAATGGTGGCAGCGGTGTCAGCTTATCGGTGCCATCGGCTGCCAATGTTAATGCCAATGTCAATGCAAGCAATAAACACATTCCCAATAAGCCGCCAAGGAAGTTGCCCGCACCACTGGACCAAACTCAAACTCAATGTGATAAATACAAGAATCTTGTGAAATATGAACCGGTTGCCATAACGACCTCGTCACCCTCGGATGCCAACAGCAAGAATAGCGGCTCGGCTGTGATACTTAAGCCCGCCTCACCGGATCCATTGCGACAAAGCAATCCACCCGATCTGCCATTGCGTAACGAGAGCTGCGCCAAATTGCAACTGGAACGCGATTACGAGTCAATTGAGAATATAACCGATGCGTGGAAGACACGCGGCGTTGGCGATGTCCGACATTGTGAGCGTATACCCTCGTCGGCACTCAATTGCGATGGTGACTTTGTGCGTCAACGTTCGCAAACAAAGCGCAAGGATCTAAGCACAACGTCTAGCAGCAGCAGCAGCAGCATAACAACCAGCGGCGTCAACAGCATCATTAACTCAACCTGCAGCAATAACACACCCAAAATCATTGACATTGATATTGGCGAGGGTGGTGTCGGTGTGGGTGTGGGTGTGGGTGTGGGTATCGGTATCGGTGTGCTGGTCTCACCCGATGCCAACTATGATCGTTTGGACTTTCTGTCACCGAACAATAAAACCTCCAGCGGCTATAAGACAATTGTGAATGTGACGCTGCCAGCGAATCGATTGCCACCGAATCCGCCGAATGAATATGAATTGATTGCTAGTCCCGATACCGAAAGTTTTCGCAAGGCCGATGACAGTCATCTTGGCTATGGTGTTCTTCGCAAATCCAACAACAGCACTGCCAGCAGCAACAACAACAACAACAATAATAATAATAATAATACTAACAATAATAATAATAACAATAACGTCAATACACTGCCCGCCACAAATAATAATAATAACAGTTGCAGCAGCAGCAGCAGTAGCAGCAATATTGCAACAGGCATCTGTGGCACGCCCCCAACAACGAACAAGAACAACGATGCCGCTATCGATCATCGCAATTATAATGGCCTCAACTACACAATCGTTAGTAAGCCAAAGCGTGTGTGAGAGCAGCATGGCAAGAGCGAGAGAAAGTGAGAGAACACAGACAGAGAAACATAAAAAAAGAGAGAGAGAGAGAGAGAGAGAGACAGAGAGAGAAAAAAAGGAGAGCTTAAATTTTGAAATCGTAATCTCATTAAAAATTTAAAAAAAATAAACGCACAATTCGAATAAAAGCGAACAAAACTTTTTGTATCAAATCGAAAAACAGTAACAGATAGGCAGACTGAATCAAAAAGAAAGAGACACACAGAGACAGAGAGAGAGAGCGAGACAGAGAGTAGAAAAGTCATCGCATATTATTTGTCAAACCCAATAAGTGGATCTCCAGATCTCTCGTTGCTTGCAGCAGACGTTAACCACAATACTTTAACCCTTAACAATGTAAAGACAAAACAATTCTGAGCATTTTCACAATTGAAATCAGAATAAGCATAGGCATTATAATATATTGAATACAGATCGGACTATCCCTACATTTTGTTAACATGTAATATCATTTTCTCTTTAAAAAAAAAAAACATTTCAATGTCACAAATCAATTGTTACAAATTTCTCAAATACTTTTTGTGTCACAACATTTTTATTTTCAATACCATATTTGCTATATTAAGTATTTCTTTGTAACAAGTTCTTTATAGATCAGCTTAACTGTACAATTATAAATCATTATGAAATTGAAATAGTATCAATTTGTTCCAAGCCATATCCGTTTTGTCTGTTTGTATGTAAGATCTAGTCTAGCATTTTATAAAATTTTAAGAAATTCTTGTTTATACATATATATATATATATATGAAAAGTAAAGAAATCAGATCATACTTCCACTACGTTAGTTAACTAAGCTAAGCTGCCATAAATCAAACACTTTAAATATTTTGATTTGAGGAATTCCGTCATACTAACTGTTTTGTACAAACGATTCAGTAAAAGGTTTTATAAGTATTAACAAAACAACAAACTGCTTACATTATCTTTTATACACACATATATCTTATGCTCTACTTAATTTTTTGTTTGAATGTTGAAATATCTTAATATGAGAACGGAAAGCATTTAGATTTCCCATTTGCATGTACATAAACAAAAGATAGTTGATAGAAGTTAGTAGTTAATACTTATGCTAATAATATATGCTATATATATATATATATATAAATATATGTTTGTCTAATAGGGGAGGTGTTAAAAATTGTTCGTTGTAAACGGCGTTTGGTATTTGAATTGTGTATTTACCAAAATTGTGTGGCGAGGTTTTTTTTTTTTATTTTCAATTGTACTTTTGATGATTATTATTTAATAACTTTGCAGTTAAAGCATATTTTATATTTTTATTTTTATAAATGTATTTTTTTTTTCTATTATTGTCGACCCTATTAAATGTGTAAATAAATCGAACGAAAAATTATAATAAAAATTATAAAATACGAAAACAATTTCAAATTATTGTTGTGTATAATTATAAGAAAGATTGTGATTGTTATTTTAATTTCTATCTAAATAAGTTTGATTCGCTTTTAGAAATTGTTTCGGCTGAGAAATGTAAGTTTTATTTTGATAAGAAATATAATTCTATAAACATTAATTTATTTTTTATGTTTTCAGATAGTCAGCAGGCGTTGAAGTTGCTTTTAACTGTCACTTGGATGTTTTATTTGATTTGCCTCATAGTTTTGTTTGCATTAAGGTTTGACAAGTCGTTGAACTCAGCTTGGAGAAAATATTTAAAATAAAAGTCTTTTGAAAAATGTTGTCACTCAAACGTTTTCAAAGATTCCAATGGCGACCATTGGTGCGCCTCTGCTCCTCCGAGGTAGTACACAAGGTAAGTAAGTCTAATTTTTACCTGAGACAAAGATGGCACTAATGAATCAAATGTTTGCCCCAAAAACTAGGACACTTTTATAGAGAAGTTGCGCAAAAGCTATATCGAGGATGAACGCAAAGATTTTGTGGTGCCAATTTTTAAGAAAGCCATGCTCTATCCGGATGAGATAGCCATTAAGGATATAACTGGCGAATTTACATACTTTCAACTTTATATCACTGCCAAAAAGTTGGCCATACAAATTTCCAATTTTTGCGGTAAGTACTTTAACAGATTAATTATCAAAAGCAAAGAATATTTTTTGTTTTTTTTAACAGGCAGCGCCTCACAGTCGAAGGTTGTTTATTTGTGCTCGAACAATGCACTGTGGATTGTGATGCAGTGGGCCTGCTGGATCTCTGGCCAGGTAGCTGTGCCCCTGGAACCAAATCAGGAGGTTAGTGAGCTACTTGGTCAGGCCACCGATTGCAAGGCTCAACTAATGATGGGCACGCTGGAAAGTGAGGCTGCCACACAGGAGCTGGCAACGAAACTTGAAACGGCCAGCATTATAGTGGATCATAGTTTTGTGCCCAGCGCCGAGAGTATCTCATCGACGGCCATGTATGCCAAACAGTTGGTTGATCACAAAGATACCATCATACCGGAGAGTACGCTGTCCAATGACTACTATGCCAATGCAGCAGCAATGCTGCTCTATACGCCTAGCTCGTCGCATGGTCGCAGTGCAGTCATACTTACCCATCGCAACATTGATGCACAGATGCGTTGCCTTACAACCAGTTGGCAGCTGAGTGCCGCCGATAGTATGTTGCCCATCATATCGATGAATCGCATGCATGCCGCAATTGGTGCGGTCCTTGGCATCGGCGGCAATATAGTGTTGCAACAGAAATTCGATAGCCATACAGCATGGAGTGCTTTGTTGGGCATCAATAGTCCATCCAAGCAGCGTGTTAATATCTTTCTGGCCATGCCCATCATTTACAAGCGCTTGATTGCCGAATACGAGAAAATGTTTGCCCAGGATTCACGCATGGTCGAGTACATCATTAATCATTGCAAGCAGAAGATACGCCTGATGGCCACAGGATTTGGTCTGTTGCCGGAGACGACATTCTATCGATGGCGTGAATTGACCGGACAGAATATCTACGAGTATTATGGATTGCTCGAGACGGGCTTGGTGTTGGGCACCGTGCTTGGCGAGCAATCATTACCCGGCAACGCTGATCATTATCCAGGCACATTGGGCTCACCGCTCGAGGGTGTAACGGCACGTCTAGTCAATAGCAATGGTGACGAGTTGGTCAGCTCAAGTCTAGCAGCCGAATCGATGGTTCTCGGACCCGTTGTGGGTGAACTGGAAATCTCTGGTGTTAATCTGTATCCGCTGCGTGAAACCACCATTAAGCAACTATCAATGGAGCAGCAGACAAAAGATCAGTTCCTCAAGACCGGTGACATTTGTGCGTATAAAAACGGATGCTTTCACTTTTTAAGCAAATCAACGGATGTCTTCACTGTGGGCGGCTACAAGATTTACGGTTCGGAGATTAAGAAAGCATTAATTTCGCATCCGGGTATTAATGATGTCGCCGTCTTGGGTATACCCAATAAGTTATGGGGTCATCGTTTGGGCGTCATTTGCATTGTGTCGCCGGATTCCAACATCGATCTAGAGACGATCAAGACCTATTGTTATAGTCAATTGCCAGCCCACAAGTGTCCCACTGTTTTCAAAACCATTGTTGCCAAGTAATTAGCAAACTATCAAATTCAAACTGATCGATCGCTCGTCGAATAACAAATTTTTGTGTTTTAAGGATTATTTAATTTACAAACGATTGCTCCTCAATGTTTTTTCAATACGCTCAACAAATGTGATTCAAACATGAATTTAATTAAATTTTACGATATGATTATGATCATCAAACGACAATAAAACTTTTTAGTTTTTAAAATTCTGTTAAATTATCAACGATTACCTAAACGATCTTAAGAACCATTTTCACTTATTGAATGATAAAATTGAATCAGTTGCAAGTTATCAATCGTTGCTAACAGAAATTGACACATTTGACTTAATATGCTCATATTTATTATAAAATCTTTCGTTCAAGATTCTTATGAAATACTTTTGCTACGAAAGTTGTAATCGATATTTTCCTTGGTGGAGCACAGAGCCGAATATATGGGATTGGTGTCCGTTGTGCATTTTTCAGCCGACTCGCCACACGACGTGATAACTGGCCAATTAACTATGTTCGTGGCAGCATAGTTGCATGCCACAAGGAACGTGTTAAATTTTCCATCCTGATAGTTCGAAATGGCACAACCAACAGCAACATTACGCTCATGGGTCAACACAGTAAAATGGCCAATCTCACTATAATTGAATGCGATTAGGTGACGAGGACTTTTAGCATAATATTGTGGAATTGCTTACGGTCCGTTATAGTTGTCGGGAAACGCTGCCAAATGCTTGGGCTTAACGTACTTCTCTTCTGTGGCCCAAGCCTTGACCGCGTCGCGCAGAATCGCTTGCTCATTCGGAGTAGCCAAGCCAAAGTAGGCGAATGTGTACAAATTCTGTCCGGAGAACTTAAACTGTTTGGTATTACGACACTGATCGTGCTTCATTTGGCACTGCTTGACATTCAGTTCGGCCAGACTCGCCAGTTCGCGGCTCCAGCTTATGGTTGCCATGCGGCAAGCATTTATTTTGAACTTACCATTGCCGCTAGCCCATCGCTGACGCACTGCATTGTGTTCGTCCACTAAAATATTCTGCGACGCCTTATTGATTTCCACCAACTTGGCCCCACTCGAACATTTGCTGCCGAAACTCTGCAAAGAGCCCAAGAGAATATAAAGAGTTGTGGATTTGTTGGCAACACTTACCCCATCATTGTCGCATCCAATGTGCTGCACGTTCTCGCCACAGAGCTTAGCATCACAATAGTTAGCTTGAGTTTGAGTGCCGCCCGTCAGTAGGCAGAGCACAACAATTATTGACGGAATCACGTTGTTGCTTTCCATCATGGAAATGTTTGTGTTGCAGTCAATAAAGCTGCTTCCTTATATATAGAACAAAAAAAAAATAAAAATAAAATAGCTATTGATAAGTTTGAAAGTCTGTCGTGTTTGTGTGTAATAATCTTAAAAGTATTTAAGTTTGTTTTCTATTGAAAGTCATGGCATCATAAATTTTCGATTTTACGAGTCAGGAGTGTGTGTTTTAAGATTGTTAAAGTATATTTAATTGGTTTTTGATAGTTGAAAAAATTGTTTAAAATAATATGCATATCACGTTTGCTATTTTGTAAATTGTTCTAAACAAATATATTGTAAAAAATTTCAACAATTTACACTGTTAGATAAGTAAATATTAAGTTAATTTGAAAGAATTCGAAAGCTTTTGGTTTATCATCCTTTTCAAACCATTCAACCATATCCTACAAACTCTTGGGACTCAAATAAAGTAGGCTCTGGCGTACATTTTCCTTGTTGATGGATTTTGTTTTGATATAGTACTATGTCATTCTACTGATCAAAAACAAATTCAATTTGAAATATTCTAAAAATTAACTTAACACCACAAGACGGAGGCACAAAATGGAGCCATCGACGACTGGTTTAATGACGGTTGGCTATCTGGTACCCATTTATTCGTCCGATGAAAGCATCATATTGGATTGGGATGACAATATGGAGATTTCGCTCCTTCTGGTTATTGGCTCTGTCATTATAATGCAATTGCTCTTTCTCATCTACGTTGTGTTAAGCAGCTTGCAGCCCTGCACCATCTATCGGCAGAAACGTAACTCGAGGTACCGTCGTCGGTACGGCAATTTCATTTTTCGTCGCCTGCTCGCCCAGCTGGATCGGGCGCAAATGCTGCGTTCAAATGCCGGCGAGGACCTTTGTGAGTCTTGTGTTGTTGAGGCAAAGAACATGGCAGAGTCGGCAATACGTTTGTTTTGGCGCGATGCCACCAAGGTACTATATCCCGATTGTGAAGTGGATTCAACAAGGGCCAGCGATGTGTATTTCGTGCTTGATGACGAGGAGGCCGAACTAAATGCAGCTGGCTATGCCAGTGCCAATTACAATGTAACCTACGCATTCCTAGAAAGTTTAATGTATCCCAAACGTGCCGAAAATTCTAGTAAAACTAATGCAAAACCGTGAAGATGTTCCGATTCCGAACCGATTTGTCTTTGAATTTATTTATTTTCCTGTGATTGGTACTACTTTCATTTTGGTTTGACTTTGAAAAGACTTTGTCTTTAATACTTCGTATTTAATTAGTTTATCTTAAGTCCACCGCAGAAAAGATAAAGGGGATATTTGCCGGCTTAGCAGATACGGTGTCAAAGAGCTTGATGATGGTCTTGATATCTGATATACGGGTAACCGAGAGGCCCGGTTGGACAGTTCAGACAGTCAAGCCAAATGAAGAGGGCCCACTCCCAGTCCCATATATATACAGCTTTTTTTCTTTCCGAAATTGGTCTAAAGTTTCTATTTTAATATAATAAAATAAAATAATTTTAGTATTGTATATTTGCCAACAATTCGAACATTCCACTCGCTCACAAAACCAAAACAAGAAATATAATATAATAATAAAAATAAAAATACAGTTAGACATATTCTTGTTTATATTAAACAATAGCATCCTGTCGATATAGAACATATATGTATCATATTTACCTACAGTTATGTACAATTTAAAAATACGAAAAAAAAAACATATTCAAAAACAAAACTAGAAACAAATCAAGAGGATGTCCCATTTTGTGATGATGTATTGTTAATTTACTTCTTGAAACAGATCTTCAGGATGCGTATGACTGGCGCTTCGAACAGTGCAGAGATGACAAACGCTGAGCCAAAGGAGACAACAGCATTGCCCAGAAATGTGGTCAATATCATGGGATTGTTCAGATGCACGGTGCCACTCATATGCGAAGAGCAAATAAACATAATTATCGGATGGATGAGATAGGCACAGTAGGTGAGACGTGACAATGGCCACCACACTCGATACGACAAGATGCTATTGACAGTGGGCGCCAGGCCCCAACAGCAGGAGATAACAATCCAAACGAGTCCAACACCAAATGCCGTGTGTCCAATGCCCACATAGAAGGCAGTATTCACAGTACTCAGCTCTCCCGGCCAAACGCCAAAGATGACAACGAATAGAATGCTTAGGCTGCAGGTCCACAGACTCAGATTGAGTCGCCTCGAGACTTTTGGCGGTGTCTTGAACTTGTACAGCGCATAGCCAGCAAACATGCCTAGGTAGTTAAGTAGACAATATGATGGATGTAGGTCGCAATATGCATGTGTCATCGAAACTTACCCACTATATAGGGGCCGACACGCTGCCAGGGCTTGTCATAGAGATAGTCAAAAGACTCAAAGGGTAACGCCACTTTATGGGTATATTGATGCTTTAGCGATATGATGCCCGCAATGCTCCACGAGCTAACCAGAAACACAATCAGAGTCACTGCCACAACTCTGAAGTATCTGCAAAAGTAAACAGAAAAGGAAGGCATGAGAAGTAGACGAACTGGTATTAGGAATGTAATTGGATTTGTATTCATTATAGCTATATATAACTTACTTTCTGGAGAATGCGAGTAGCAGTGATGACATTAGATAGAACTGCATATCGTTGGCCATATACCAGCTCCACATCATGCACATCTCGTGTTGCGGGAAAAAGTTGTTGATATATAGTATGTTGCGCCACCAATAGATGCGGCATGTGTTGTGCTCAATCTTGGCCGGCTGGAACACAGATGAGTCCAGACCCTGCCGCACAGCAAAGTCATTAAATAACACCACAAAGAGGTAGACGGGTGTGAGGCGCAAATAACGATAGAGTAGCATCATTAGTGTGTCCAGTACACTCTTCTTGATGAAGCCACTTGGTGCCGGTTGATGCTTACGTTCCTGCTTCACATAGAGCAGAGTAACCAGTAGACCGCTAATAAAGAAGAACGAGTCCACGGAAAAGGTTGCGTTACCAATGATCTGATACCAAAACGAACGCTCCGTTATCACACGCTCAAACTACATTAAAAAGAATTAAAAGGTGATGGTAATCGTTGCTTGAGTTTGTCTAGTTTATTGACCCTTACCTTATTCTCGCCTATGGCAAACATTTGGAGATAAGTGTGCACCATCATGGTCCAGAGCACAGAGAAAACGCGCAGTCCATGCAAACAGGATGTGTGCGACTGCAATTATTATTCCGCGATATTGTGATATAAGAAATTTGAAGCTTCAGTTCGACTTACCTCCTTGGTCTTATCTATGTTCAATATGGCCTTGGCATTCGTTTGCAGGGCAAAGCACAGCAAAAGCTGCTGATGCAAAGCTGCAAGAACAAGCAATTGGTAAGTGGTTCAACTGTGTGTTACCCATCAATTACTCACCTATTGGTTGTTCGGCCTCGTAGGTGCCCGGAACACCTGCACAACTGCCCGTCTCAACTTGATAGTCCGTCATCTCAGTCTTTTCTGGCTGTTTGCTCAATCCGCTGCCCACCGATGTGGATGCTGTGATATCACCCAACACCCCAGCATCTGCCGGATTGGCAGAAGCAGTTGAAGTCGAATCTATATGCCGCTGTTGTCTGTTACCGTTCTCGTCCATGTGAGGGTTATCCAGTGCGGTATCTGTGGCCACAATCCCATTGCAGCCAAGTGGACGCATTTGGAAGAGCTCAAACGGTTTGCCATAGTAGGCGTTCTCGTAATCTCCACCCTTGTTGGCTGCATCGCATTTGGCACTTATCGCTGGTATTGGCGCTGCAACCAGACGACGCTCATCGATCTTCATCTGGTAATAGGTGGCCACGATCATCACCAGCAGCAGCGTTAGCAGAAAGCTTCTACAAAGTTAAAGCAAGGAAGTGTTGAAATTATTTAATTAGTTTTACATTATTTCTTCTTATTTCAACACTTAAGAAGTCTATAGCTTTAGTTTACTTTATGTACTTACATGAACACCTGGAACTTTAGCTGGCGCCAGTGGCTGTAGAGGCCCGGAACGGTACGGACGCGAAGGACTTGCAACGCTGGCTGTTGAACACCGGAGACATTGCGTGTACCCAACATTATAAGCATGCGGGCATACGGATCGAGGGAAAGTATAGATTGGACATCGTGTGCCGAGCATGACTTGGGCAGACATTCACCCAGGCTCAACACTTGCTGCTTGATGTGTAGAAAGAAGTATGTCAAATTCTATGGATAACTTTCTTGCGACTAGTTTATCTCGCTGCTTACCGATCGATTAAGGCGAGGCAGGTGGAGACTTATGTCGGCCACATAGAATTCCATATCAAAGTGTTTTCGCTCTCCGTTGGACAGCTGACGATTGAGCTCCAAGCAGAAGGGCAGCTGCCCCAGCCACTTGTCATTACCAAACAGCAGCTGACCACGATAGCGTCCCGACGAATCATACGCTTGAAGAAGAGAAAAGGCTTAAGTCTAAGATAGATATTCTCGATGATATGCAAGTGAGGTTGGGAGAGGAGAATGGTCCCTAAACGGGAGGCTTTGATTTTACCAAATAAAAGATCTATGATCGCATCACTCCCTTAAGATATTAACAGATTTTTCTAGGTCGTAAAAAGAACGTTATTTAAATGTTTAACAGATTCAAAAACGCCACCAGATATCATGTGACTATCTTTGAACCTTTGAGAAACCATTAAGGATTACTTACTTACGTACTTATTGACAGAACGTAAAATAGTTAGGGAAAAGAAGATTTCTAGGTTTTCAAAGTACTAATAGTGAACGCTCACTAATTCTTCGACTGAAAAACATTCTTAATACTACATAAGTACTAACCTTTCTGCGCCCACTCGTAGCTGGAATGGAGTGCGGTCAGATAGGCCTGCATCTCCAGACCACATCCAGTGCGAACATTTGTACGTATCTCGGAGATTTGCCAATAGAAATGATCATACAGATTCGTGATAATCTGGAAATAGTTTGCTGAACCATAGAGGCTCTCGGCCATTGTGATATTTCCATTTCCTGTAACATTGCTACCTAGATATCGATTAATGCTATTGATGGTGCTGCCCAGGGTCTTCAATTGCATATCATTATCGATCTGTTTGAGTAGTTCGCGACCCTTTTTGTTGGATGGCTTATTACGCAGTATCTTCAAAATGTGTGTTCCGGATGTGCTTGATGTGATTGTACTTGCTGTTGTTGTTGTTGTTGTAGCTTGTAGCACTTCAGCAGCTGTTGTTGTTGTTTTTGTTGCAACTGTGGTTGTTGTTGTTGTTGTTGTGGTGGGCTGTGTGGAGCTTGACTCGGGTAACTCGGATATATCCACATCGACAGTATCGTTATCATCAGGATCTGTGGGTTTGTAGTTTAGCTCGGCATCGGGTACATTGCCGTTGCTGAGAACATGCTGTTCCTCGCTACTAAGATCACCCTTCTTGATCACCTCATGCTCCAGATCCTCCAAATCACCCAGATTGAAATCAAATGTAACCGGATGCAGCTCGTATTCCTTTAGAGCATGCGGTTTCACATACTCAATGCTGGGTAACACTTTCTCCAGGGGCAGATAGGGTTTCTTTTTGAGCGGCTTCAACGGCAGCACCTCGTGTGTGTTGAGTGTTAATGGTGCCTCATCCCCGTTAACCTCATGCAAGATGGTTATGTTGTCCCTGCTCGTGAAACGATGTGCAGCATAGTCACCAAGCTTCGCTGTGGAGGCCAAAGCCTTGACTGTTTCAGTTCGGTTATCGACTGCATCGCTTTGACTGATGATGACAAAGTGTAAAATCACTAGACCGAATACAATTCTCCACAGGCCAGCCCTCAGCCTGGATGACCTTGACATAGTGTGTCGTTGAGACACTTCTTTAACAAACTGCTGCTGTTTCTCTACTTCTTCGTCCTCCTGCACCTAACTGTCCGGTTTGGACGTACTCCTCCTAACGCTTGAGTGACTTGAACGGAATTCTTCCTATTAATCGGTTTTTGCCTGCATTTTTGGAGTCGTCTTCTTTAGTTTGCGATTCTCACTTCTCGCTAACATTGTGTTCGTTGTTTTAGCTTTAGTTCATTTATATATCTATAAAATGGATCAATTTGATTGAATGAGTTCAATGGACGGATTCCCTATACGCATGTTTAACATGAACATTTATTGAATTCAATTTTTTTATTTCATCTTCCACCAACACCATCCATTGCCTACTCCCCGCAGCAGTTGTTTATGATACGATATTGTTGTTTTTGTTGTTGTTGTTATTATTGTTGTTATTGTTGTTCGTTTATTGATTTAATTGTTTCTAGGCGGCCGCAGGTTGCACGGATTGCCACAGCCTGCCAAAGCAGCTGCCAATGCTGTGAAAGCAATAAGCAAGCAACAAGAGGAAAATTACAAAATTTCCTGGTTAAACTTGTTAAACTTGTTGTGACCACCGATCGCTCTGCTGCTAATGCTGCTTGTTGCTTGCTGCATGCTGCATGCTGCATGCTGCTGCTGCTGATGGAAAATGAAGCATTAAGTTAGCCTTTTAGTTGCATAACTTCCGCATCTCGCCATCAATCCGCAATGCTTTGATGATGATCTTCAACACTGCATTCGCAGTTTTCACCTTATTATGCAATTTCTATATATATTATGATCTACAAAATTGATCGTTCAATCAACAAACATGGATTAGGCGGCGCTTGATGATAATTGATGGTGTGCGAATTGAGCTCACTCCGCCTAGTAATTAGTCCATTAACTCAATCTCTATGATCTTAGTAAATTATTTGAAATGTGTGTGCAACCTGGAATCGTGTATCAGTTAGGACACTTCTTTTTGATTGAAAGGAGAATTTTTAATGGAAATCCTATCCTATTCTTTTGATTTTAAACTGATATGACAGATCACATGCTCGTAGGGATTGGTAATTATCTTTATAGGCAAAACGATCTTTAAGCAGCAGTCAAAATAAAATCGAAACCTGTTGTACATTTTCCTAAGCTTATCCTTTAAATAAATAAATAAAACCATTTTGCATCTCAACAGCTTCTCATCTTTAACAGTTTGTTAGCTGTCTTAGCCCGATTTGTTTTCGTATCTACATGATGATTTTTTCCAAGAAAAGAGAATTATTTAAACGAAAGCAGCAAGAAAACTTATTCTCTATAATAGTTATTGTTTTTATGATAAAAACCACAAAGCTTACTAACATTTTATATCTTTTTTCTAATTATTAACATCTGCCTTAAGTTTTTTATACTTATTATGTCATCAAAATAAATTTGACAAACTTTTGAAACATAGAATATTTAAAGACTTTCAAAGCATTTCTTATGTGAACCATTTCTTTCCATTTAAAACTTTGAGTATATCTCCATATCTTTTGTCCTTACTAAGCAATATAATTTAGCATTAAATATTTCAGATATTGTTCATTTCTTTCTTCTTTTCGACCACCTTAGACTTCTTAGCTTGAGTGTTATTTCTTGTAATCCACTCTAATGAACGATTTTATTTTCATAACTTGTCATAAACCATGTGCAATGACTGGCACAAAAGTGACAAACTATTTGGGCCACTGATTGCACAATTCGCTAACATTTGCATCTTAAGATACTTTTGGGCAAATTGCCCATTCACTGGGCACAGTCCATCGACGACCACTTGAGTTGTGGGTGGGGCAAAAATGGTGCAACATATTGCAATTCAATTGTTTGCCAAACGTAATAACAACAGCAACAATAAAGCCACACAAAAGTTGCTTGTGATACGAGGCGGATGGTGGACGGTGGGGAGAAGGGGGTAGGTGTTGCAATGGGTGAGCATTGGGTGGTAATTGGATTGGTTAACAACAAAAACAACAACAACAAAAAAAAGCAACACAGTAGAAAAAAAAGGAAGGCACAAAACTGTTAGCTGGACAAAAGATGTCCGTAAACTTTTTATTTTTGAGGTGATTTGAATTATGTTTTGGGGAGACTCTTTTTGAGATGATAGTGATGATGATGGTGGATGATGACGACGACCGATGCTCAACCGAAGCGATGAAAGTAAAAACCGCGACTGATCAGGCGCCGCCAAAGCTGCCAACGCTGGAAGCCAATGGACGGCTCCAAAACCATAAGCCGAGAGTTAATACACACACACACACACACACACGAGCCCAAGCCGAACCAAAAAGCTGAGCTTTGCAAATAACACGCAGACAAAGACGAAGACGAATGTGCAGCAGGAACGGTTGATGGGGGAAAGGGGGTGGGGAGGGTTTGGGTAAGGAGTTGGAGCGAGGCAGCAATGCAAGCAAGACAGGTGAAGACAGAAAGAGATACATGCAGAAAAAAAAAATGCAAGTTGCAAGTGCAAAAAGTTCGCATTTTTTATAACTGGGTGTGCGTGTGTGCGTATGGTTGTGTGCGTATGGTTGTGTGTGTGTGGAAAAGCGCATTAAAGCAAACAAGCAAAAGTCATAAAGTGCACTAAAAAGCAGGCAAAATGCAATTGCAATGGATGCCACCAATACCACAAGCCTGGTGCAAAGTTGGCTTTTGCTTTTTTTACCCTGAGCTCATTACAAATGGTTAGAAAGGGTATCATGTGGTTGTGCTTATGCATGGCAAAAGAAAACCTCTCCGATGCCGTAAAGTTCTCAAACTGTCTGTAGAAGTGAAATAGTTTGACAACTTTGCCAGTATTCTTTGTACACGTGTTATCGATATCAATCGAATCTTGAATTTACGGGGCATCAAATGGCTGTGCTTGTGCCTGACGCAAGAAAACACCTCTTACTGTCTGTAGAGCATGTAGAATTGAAATAGTTTGATAACGTTGCCAGTTTTCTTTGAACAAGTGTTATCGATAATAATCGAATCTTGAATTTAAATGCTTTAACTTTGTCTTAACCATTGATAACATTTTATTCATCGTCTGTCGGCTTTTTTATCAAGATATCATATATATTTATATCATATATCATTTAAAGCGTTTTTTTTTCGACTTTTGATTGGTAAAAACTAAAATTCAGGGTATCTGCAAGTCAAGTTCTCGGGCTTAAACGATTCCTACTTGGCTTTTTGTTTTGTGTGTGCCTGTTATTCCCAAATGAAATCGAACGTATAGATGCAGTTGTTTTTTTTTTTTCCTTATAGACCAAATAGCCAAGGAGGTGAAGCGAAAAACCAGGCATAAAATCGTGATAGACGCGCTGCAGACGCAAGCAACATAAAACGAAAAACAAAACGAATATGAACTGAGCCGAGCACTGACCAGCACACACACACACACACACACACGCACACAGACCAGGTGAAACGAACCAGTGTTGCCAGCACCTCCCCCCCTATTGTAACCTACAGCTGGACACCCCTTGCCTGTTGGGCAACTGGCAGAACTAGCTAAAAACATGTCGCAATTCCACAAAAATGGTAACAAACACATCACGAGTTTTTCACAAATCCACAACAAATACAAATACAAATACAAAAAAAAGAGTTCAGTGGCAGGCAACTTTAAAACAGCCGCACCCTCCAAAGTCCAGTGAATGAGTGCGAATAACTTAAGAAAATATATATAATTATTTTTTTTTGTAGACAACATTCGATGTTGTTCAAGGCTGCGAGTACAAATAAAGATATATTTTGTTTGGCTTGGGCTATGAACCTGATTCACGAGCTGAACAAAAAAGGATAGGAGATGAGGTTACTTTGATTTGTTTACGAAACCACATTTTTAAATGAAATTATTAAACGTAAATGTGATTGGTATGTGGTAATACTATTATTATTGTATTCATAAAAGAAAATTGTTATTACACCAACACCATCCAGTTTTGGCACCATTCAGAGAAATGAGTTGCAAATTTGTCACAGATAAAACTAACCATAAATATATATAATTTTTTTATTACCTCAAATTATATTCAAATAAACTGCAAAGCTGTAAATGAAACATTTTATTCAAGCTTAAAGCATTGCAATTAATCATAATCTTCAGTTTTCTGTACGAAATGATTTCAATATCCATTTGTAACTGAATGATAATGTTAGTAGAGTATTTTCTTAACCCCAACCTCAGTACTTGTCACTGTTAATGAAATCGAAAGAGCTGCAAAATGATTTGGCAAATGTGTGGCAAAAGTTTGTCATGCCACAGCTTCAAGTTACAACATTTTTTGTTATGTGTGTGTCAGAAGATGTTGTTGCATGAACAAGGTGAACCTTGAATATTGGCGGGTTAAGCGGGTTGTGTGTGTGTGTGTGTGCTGGCAAAACTTGTTCATGTGTTTGCATAAGCGAGTGCATCGAATGTGCATTGGACTTGGTTATACCGAAAATGCATTCGATACAGTTACAGATACTGAGAGATACAAGATTTTGTCATGGCCATAAATTTTGCAAATGTTCGACCAATTCTCGAAGCTTGCATTGCCCTGACCTCGAAAAACCAGCTAAATGCTGAGAGTTCAACTTGGTTCAGTTCAGAACGTGTAGCTGCTAATGTTGTCTAACGCAATCCGAGATTTCCCAGAGTGGCCAAATAGTTAATATTTAAAGAAAGCGACTTGCGCTTTTTCTGTCTGTCTGTCTGTCTGTCTGCCTGTCTGTTTGATTGTTTGTTTGTTTGTTTATTTGTTGGCAAAGGCAAACACGCGTGGCAGGCATTGCTTCCACATCCCAGTGGCATAATCAGCACAAGCCTAACGAAACAAAAAGGGGGGCAACAGCATGTGCGCCAAAAACATATGTTTTCCCGGTGCTTAAGCCCTCTTGGTTACGCCCGTGATTCGTGCGGCACGAGCCATCAACCAGGCTGCAATTGTTTTCCAATACTCTGTTTTAAATGTGCGACAACGGTAATATTCCTAAGTGTGCAATAGTATACTTTTTTTGTGAGATTAACTTAGCCAAACTTAAAGTCTTTAATTAAGAAATTTGCAAAACTAGATTGAAATATTTTCAATGGTTTTTGAGAATCTTCACCTACTAAAATGCATAAAAGTATATTAAATGGAAATCATATCATATCGTTTACTATAAATTGTCAATTCAGTAATAGTTTCTTAGCACCTTCTTTTTTCTTCTCCGTGAACAAATTTATATATATGCAATAAAGTAATGAAAATGCTAAGTTTTATTCTTCAAATTAGTAAAGAATTGTTAAGGAGTTGGATACAAACAGAGTATTGTGTAGCCGATTACTTGGCTTTTTTTTAATTTTGTGGCAAGCGCCGCGCGACGTTCCAGTGACTGGGCACAACGTGTGTGTTGTGGCAAACGAAACTTGCTAGTAGTGCCTGGTGATAGTCGTTCGTCGTCATTAAGTGAAGTGAGTGTGTAAGTGTTTGGGTGCATGTGTGTGTGTGTGTGTGTGTGTGTATGCCGTGTGTATTGGCTAACCAGCATTTGTGATGCAATTTGGCAAACACTCAGCGATTGCAATAGCCAGCCAGCCAGGCAGGCAGCCAGTTTAAGTCTGGCAGTTTGGCCAGGCTGCCAGCTGCTGGCGGGAACAATGCATTCGCAAATTAAATGCTGGAAAATTGTTGGCTCCATTGCCGATTGCCCCAATGTGCGACAACGATGACAACGATGACGATGACGACGACAACGACGACGACGACATGTAGTATTCCATTGGGTCTTATCGAGTTGGTCGTTTTGTACTCGTATCACACACATAACCCCAGGTGAGGGTTGCATTCGTACATGACATGCAACAGCATTTTCCACAATGTATACAGATAGCATTCAGTATGTGGTCGCATTACGTTTTGCACGGTGTATTGAAATTCAAAAATAAATTCATAATTAACACATTTCGGATTTGTAAAGTTGTAAATGAATTATTTGCACATATTGCATACTTTTAGTATGTGAACATTGCATTGCATACTTTGAGGCAGCACATTTAAATTGATTTGCATCGGTCAATTAAGTTTTTGTAAGCTTTTGTGAGTTTCTGTTTCTGATTTGTGGAGCTGCAAAACGCTGAAAATCTATACTATTTAGTAGAAATTCTACATAACGAATCTCAAGGGACTAGTCAAATTTCGTTATAGAAAAATATATGGGTGTCCAGTGATATGAAAATAAATTTGTAATACAGAAAACTTATTTAGTTCGAAAGTGCGTTATATGAAAGTTAGGCTGTATTTTTCGTTAAAAAATAAATAAAAAATTATAAAATCGCAGCTCTCTCCTATTGCTTCTTCATATGAACTGCGACAATTGTGGCGGGTTTAAATAAGTATTATAAAAATGATTGTAAGAGGTTTAATTTATTTTTCTTCATACATTTTTTTTTTTTTTTGTTAATTATGATGTAAGATGAAAAGTGAAATAAAATCTGTATTGAGTGAATACCAAAAAGATGCAAAGAAAAAAGCAGGATGAGCGTTTTTTTTTTTAATAAGGTTTTTGTTATTGTTGATTATGTTGTAGCTGCTTATGATAAGTACATTTAAAATTTTCTCTTTACTTTTTATACATCAAAAAACGAGCTAATAGAAACATTACTTTAATTATATCCAGTATACACTCGTATTTATCTATCTTTTGTGCAAATATTCTCACTCTTTCTTAATCACTTAATCTCTTTGTGAGTGTTGATTGTGCAAATGCGAATATCTTTCCGGTAGCTGAAATTGAAAATTATAATCAAATGTGTGTGTGCTGGCCAATTTCATGCGCTCTAAAAATGTGCGAAAATGCTAACAAATTCTCACTCACTGCTGCCAACTGTGCTTTGTATGTGTGTGTGTGTGTGTGTGTTTGCCACAGTTGTATTGTCGAAGAGCGGGCGCAGGCGAATTATGATCGCTTTAGCGCCTAACGACTAACGGTACCAGTGCCATTAGCAGTGCGGCAAGAGCAATCATCATCAGGCCAAAACATACGCAAAACTACTTACAATTCTTCCGATCTGTAGGTAGGACAGAGGGTGCTACAAGAAGATGAGGGGAGGACATGCGAAACACTCCGCAAATGAACTGCAAAAATAATCAACAATCTTAATGACAAGAACTTTTGATTTCATCACGTTGTTGGAATTGCGGCAGGTGATGATGACCCATAAGAAGCAAAAAAAAAAGAAGCGAAACAATGCCAGATTATTATTGCTATTATAGTGAGGGTTAACAGGTCAACGCCCAATGCGACTTATAGTTCAAAAATGAGCTTTTGAAAGCTTAGTGAGCTCTGAAACTCTTACTTATTCTTGCTGGAAAATTATTGTATTTGGGGATTTGTAACCATTAGATGTATTACTATTATTTACAAAGTCAATTAAACATTCACATTGTTAGGCCAACTTGAACTTTACAAAAACTGAAAGAATGTGTGTGTGTGTTGTTAAGATTTTCACATCAGTGCCATAACCGGCGACACGAATCGTTAGAAGTTACCGTATGGAACGATGCAATCGTGTGCAATGATCATGTCCAGCCTATGTGTGTCCATGCTCTCACAAATGGTCATTTGCATTTTGGCCTGGCCGAGCCGGGCGCAGGGCTAACAACAACAACAACAACAACAAACAAACAAACAAACAATTTCTGCTTGAGCTTGAGTTTGATGATGGAAAAGGTCAATTCGTCAATGGGAAAAAGCGAGTTGAGGCAAAAAAAAGTCTTTTTAAGTTCTATTGCTGCTTTTATGGTAACATAACGGTTCTATGCTTGTTCCTTCGGACAGAAAATTCGCATGAATACTTGTGCTTCTTCTTCCTTTTGCTTCTCTTATTGTTGCTTGTTAAAGCGCCAACAGGCAACAACAGAGTACAGAGAACGGAGAGACAGCAATTTGTAGCTGTAGATTGTCCCTACGGTTCTTTTCGGTACTATCATTTACAATTAGCGGCAATTGAAAACGATGCAAAGATGATCGTTTGCGACACAGGTGTACGTTAAACACACACGCACACACACGCACACACATAAACATTTGGTGCCGGTCAGTGGGTAAACTACCTTATCTAATGGCCAACATATATTATTTTAATCTTAGCTCTAGGCCCAAATGAAATAAATCAGAAAAAAAACACGTGTCAAACAGCATGAATCAAATTTTTGTTTCCTTTTACCATGAGCGGTTTCTGGTTTTTTTGTTTTAATTGATTTTAAACAGATTTTGTCATGGTTGAACAATTCTGCAGTTATAATTGTGTTGACTTTAGCTATAAGACTTGACCAATCATTATTTTTGTATTTCTTTTTTGGTCTAAACCATTTAGATACTCTAGATTTCCAGCTCGTAGATTTCGTTTCGAGGCATTTAACTTTTACTTTCTCCTTAAGTACTTAAATGTAGCTTGAGCCACAATAAATTACGTCTGCAGAACATATATTTTTGTGTTGTTGTTTTTTTTTATGTGTACACGTTCTTTTAACCCAAATTTGTAGAAGAATTTAAAGCATTTAATGCTCGGAAAAAATGCTGATTTCATTTTCAACAAAAAGCTTATAATTTGCACTGATTGCTCTCTGGTGGCCAAACTGACTTCATCATCATTTTGGAGGCAATCGGCATAGATCTCTTTAGGCGACCAAACAATCCACACACACACACACACATACACACATTTTCTATGTATGGATTTTTCTTGGGCTTTGTTGTGGGAATCGTTGGTATTTAGTTTGGTGAATGTGGGCAAGCTGGAGATTAATATCGCTCCTACAGCGTTCTGTTTTTTTTTTTGTGTTTATTTTTCGATTTGTGGGTCATTAGAACAACTGAATTTTTTCTAAACGCTCTTTAATTTATATAATTATGCCCCGATGCTTAAGCATCATTTGTTGCTGTTGTTTTAACCATGCCAAAATACCAAAAAAAGCCTCCTAAAAACCTACAAAATGCAACCCTGTGGCTCTGTGTTGCGAACTCAATCTTTGTATAAACTCTCAATTACAAAAAATTGGGACAGATTAAAAATCTTTCAATTTGCTTAGCTTCTGTTGTGCTTATTGCCGGCTTGATCGGAGAATATTTCAATAAGTTGAGTAGGGAATTTCACGTAATGAAAGATAAAGGCATTCAGAAATATTCTCTAAAACATTTAAGCTACTCAAATATGTCAAAAAATTTAATCTGACAGACACAAATTAATAATATTCCTGATGACAGTAAAGCTTTAAAGTGACATATTAAATATTTTTTTTTATAAGTCTTTAGGTAAATTCTTAACAATGGTTTCTATAATTGTACTGGTTAAGAAAATTTGTAATTTTAATGTGTTTGAGCAAACATTTCCGAGCATAATATTTAATAGACATTGACATGCACGTAGATACATACATACTGTGTACATCCATAAACATACATATTATGTTTAGAGTATAAAGGTAAAGAGAAATAATAGTTTAATTAAATAGCCGCCCTGATCAGCGATCCCTAGATTTTCGATGCTCCGTTGTGGGATTTAAGTTCATTTTTTTTCTCTTTTGGTTTTGGGTTCTGGTTTTGTGGGTTTTGTGTGGTTTGGTTTGGTGTGGTGTGGTGCAACACACCATTTATCTTTGACCTTTTTTTGTGTGTGTGTGTGTGTGTTTTGGTATTGTGGCTAAATGGGTCATTCGTCAAGGTAACTTTCATTTAGACTGGAAAACTCAGCGAACGTGGAGCATTTAATCATAATTTTTATTCTTTCTCTACACCTCTCTCTCTCTCTCATTCTCTCTCTTTTGGTCTTTCTCTCGTATTGTTTTGTTCTTGTCATTGTTTGCCTTTTTCTATATGGGCTCGTTTTCGTATTGTTGTTGTTGTTGTTGTTGTTGTTCTTGTTGTATTTAGCTAACAAGCCGAGCCGAGAGGAAACGAATCGCGTCTAACTAATTGGATCGCAGCTTCAACTTGTCATGAAGGTTAAGGGGAAGGGGGGGGGGTGGGCGAAAGGGGGTGAAGGCGTCCAAGCGTGCGGCCATCTTGTGTCAAGGATGTGAGGCTGCCAACAATGCAACGGTAAATTGAGCTGGCACCTTTTAGCCAGCCAAATGCCCAAGAGAGTCAATGATAATTTCAACCTTTTGACAACTCAACCGAGCTTAGCAACCAGCAACTTGCCCCAACCCTTCCCCCCGTTAAAAAAAAAACAAGCTCCATCAGCTTAGGAAACTGTGATGAGTGTGGAAATTGCGCTCGGAGGTCGTTTTTATTTAGCTTGCAAAAGTTTTCAGAGCCATTTGCTGCAGGCCATTCATTCGTTCTTCTTGGCTATGCGAATCACTTTCCTGGCTTTAAGATTGTAATTTGGCTTAATTGAATTTTCGTGCTGGTCAAAGCAAAGCAAAGCAAAGCGACGCGTCTCAAGAGAGAGAGAGAGAGAGAGAGAGAGAGAAAGGGGAAGGGGAAGAGAGACCCATCAGCGGCAAACTCTAATGAGCCTGCCTAGCCACATCCGTCAGCCGGAGGACTGGTGCTGCTGGTGGTGGTGGAGCTGGTGGTGCTGGCTGGCTGGCAAAACTCTTGCATTTCTCCACATTCATTTCAATTACTTATCTTTAATGATTTGGCCAAATGCTAAAAATATCACCAAAACAACAACAACAACAAAAACGATTGTTGCAAAATGTTTTCACTTCTTCAACAAAATGGTTCGGCGCTTAATTAAGAGTATACGAAAGTCGGCATGTTTTAAAGTTATTTTTTTAGGCTATTCATAATATTTTATTTGTATATTTACTTCATTTTTAATGTTCAATATGCTTCGTTTTCAAATTATTTTTGAGTGTTTTCAGTATGATTTTTCTCCCAAACCTTACATGCTAGAAATAATCTATATAATCTCCAATTAAAGCCTAAATCGTACATTATCAGACCCATCCATATTCGTCTATAATATAATATTTTTCAAATTCCTGACATGATACGCAAAACAAATGCCTTTATGTAAGAACTGGCTGAAAGTATTTTCTTATATTGCTTTTTAAATACTTAAACACTGAATTGAGTTTACAACCAAATTTGTAATTATAAAATAAGCATTATTTCCTAACGAGTTATTTTATCTCTCTCTCTCCCTTTTGTTCCCCTTTTACCCATTGACTCTAAGAATCATTTCGTTTGCATTTTCTAACCGGCTTTCAAATGAGCTTAGATCACCTGCTGCCTGATCAAGGTGCAAGTGCGTTAGGAAATTGCCGCCAATCGATAAAGCTCTATGATGCCTAAAGCATAGTTCAGATGCACTAGCTGTTTCCTGTATATCTATACATACATGTACGTACGTATGCGTGTGTGTGAGGATGTTCCTGCTGCGCTTTTGAGTTGATCTCTTCTGTTCTGTTCCAATGATGCAGTGATTCAGCATTTGAGGCGTTTGTTTGTTTGATTGTTGTTGGTTGTTGGTTGTTGTTAGCGTTGGCTTTCGTCGCGCCGCCAGCGCCTGCTCAAAATCAAGGCTCAAAATGCTGCTGCAACAAGCTGCAACATGTTAATCATTTCGCGCGTCAAGCGCTGTCAAATAGCTGAGCTGCCTATTTGGTTCAGGCCCAAAACCCATCGTTCAGTTTAAGCTGAAGCTGAGTGCGCTGCGGGCGCTTGTTACAAATTTTGATGGACGTCTTGGGCTCGAAATTGATTGGCTTTAATGGTAATGGCAAATGCTGGTTCCATCAAGATGAAGATGATGGCAGCCCTAATGGAAATGGAAATGAACGTATGAAGTGTTGCTGTGTTCCAGCCAGCATCAAGCATTCACTGACAGCAACCAAAACTATCAAATGCATTTCTGGATGGGCAGGCAATTTGCTTCACAGTAGTCAAGCAAAAAACATCACACACACTTGACAATGATGAAGTTTGAATTGAAGATGATGATGATTGACTTGCGCAGTTGGTTCCTTTTGGGGCCAAGTTCAAGGCCAAGTTCAAAAGTGTTGACACTTTGACAAGCTCAACTCAAATAATGCTGCCCATAAGAAGAATCAAAGAGGGTCAGCATAGGCAGCAACAACAACAACAAGTGTTGCTCACTCACAATCACAAACAAAACCAACAAGTTTCAAATGTATGCTCGACTGTCAGATACACTGATTACATTATGCTAGCAAATATCACATTAACTTTATACCCAAACATTGTTTGTCAAAACAGGCATCTTATGTGTTGCCCCCCACCTATATACCCTTTGTTGCAATCTCGAACAGAATATATATTAGGATGGCATATGACTATGATTATGACTATGATTATTTACATATATAAAGATATGTGCAAGTGTGTATATTTATATATATATATGATGACTGCGCTCAACTTGACTTCGCTGAAGGATGCCCAAACGCCACAAGATGCAATTTCTTTTGTTTGCTATTTTTGTTGTTGTTGTTGCTGTTGTTGTTGTTGCTGTTCGCATAACGAGCATTTTTATGGGTCGACATGGTCAGGTTTTGCTCTCTCTCCCACATGCTGGTAAGAGATGTAGCTGACGTCGACGTCTTGTGATGTCGTCAATGTCCATTTCCTGGGCCACTCACACCGACCGCAATCTGTTGCGTTTATCTATGTCTTGGGCCTGGTTTCTACGACTTGCAAGTGTGTGTGTGTTTATGTGTGTGAGAGTGTGTGTGTGTGTGCGTGAATGTTTCTGCATAATTTGCAAAATTATGGGAATCGAAATTCAAGTGCGCCAGAGTCGCAGCTGAGTCTGGCAAATGCCAGTTAACCAGTGAAGCCGCAACGTCGCATCGTCAAGACCCCTTTTTGCATTTACCCCCCATCCCCCATCCCCCCACCCCTCCTCGCGCCTAACAACCTCACCGTTCGCCTGACCCCGCAAGGCAGGCAGGCAATGTCTAGCGACTCCTACTCTAGGGTAAACACGATTGCCCAGCCAAGTTGATCTGCGGTTTAAGACTTTCACAAACGGCCAACTGGTAACTGGCAACTGGCAACTGGCAATGTTGGCTAAAGAATTTACTTGCAACGCAGTTAGTTGCTTGCCTCGCAATGACAATGAGCCACTCAGAATGTTCATGATGATGTTGATGTTGTTGCTGCTGTTGTTGTTGCTATTTTATGCTTCATTAGGCCAAAAATTATATCGTGGCATCAAAAGCCTCGCTGCTGCCACACAGCCAAAGTGACAGACAGACAGACAGACTGACAAGCAACAGCCAACTTTGCTAGCTAAACTGGCAACTAAATGAGCCAAGTCAACAACCAAACAATGTTACCCACACCACTCCCCACCACACCCCCAAACAACCCTACGAAATAGAAGAAAATACTAAACGGGTCGCTGATGCACTTAACTGGACGCTTGTAATATAACGCTTAGATTTTTACTTTACCAATTTCACCAAACTCCATTTAACCAACATCAACACTAACACCAACACCAACAACATCTCCATCATCATTATAAGGAAGAGCTTCCAACGAAGCGATCTGCAATTTCGACGTTGAGTTTTCAATTTGAAAATTGATGAGCTTGCTGATGGAATCTGTCCAGCCGCTGTCCAGGTGTTAACGTCGCATATACCAACAAATTAATCACAAAAAGAAAATACAATAAAAAAAATAATAATAAAGGATGAAAAAATGATGTGCGATCTTTTTTTCATCTTCTTCTTCTTCTTCGAAGAAACATTCCCCAGGAGTAAGGCAACAGTGATTGGTGAGTACCAGCCATTAACTTGAGGAATTTCGTTTTTTTTTTCGTTATTAAATTTGGAAAAGATTTAATGTGTTGTTGTTATGACTTAAAGATGAATGCGATTTTTAGATAAGCTTAACATTAAATAATAATCACGCAGTTAAATAATAATTAAAATTTCTAGAAAATTGCTTAGCCACTTTATATATATATGTGAATGTCAGATATATATATATTTTAAGCGATTGTGTGAAAAATTTACTTATTTTAAGCTGACATTCACATGTTTACGTTGTCGTTTAGAGAATGTTTTGAATGCATTTTTTTTCAATATGTAACTTTAAGCGAATGTTTATTAAATTATCACTCACATGTTAACGTTGAAAAGTGTATTGAATGACATAGGAACATATTTGTTTAGTATTGTATTACGGCTCGTAAATGTTTTTTTTTCCTGGTCGTTAGTTATTGATTGTCCTCAAGCAAATCGAAATTGCTTAGGCATGTTTAAGTACAGGGTATTAAAGTGGCTACAACGTTTTTCGTTCATTTGCAAGCGTTCAGTGGTTTTTGCCTTTGGTTATCTACGCCCGCAGAGTATCTGGAAATGCTTTGGCATCTGAACGTTGGACCAACCGCCTGCACCCGCATTAAGACTTTCTAGTTCATGTCCACATACATAACAGAGACTTGACTCTCTTGTAGTTATCTATGTAGATCTCTTGAGAATATTCACGCGTATTCTGCTGGCTGGTGTCTGGTTCGTATAAAGCTGGTCTTTCAAAGATTCGATCATTTGCAAATGAAGCCAGAAAAGTAGAAGTCTTGTAACTATGAATGCAGACACTAAATGCCTCAAGCAGCCAGTCTGACTAACAGACTGATGGAGAGATTGATGCACTGATTCAAGTGTGAGTAAAATCACAGTCGGAATCGCAATGCTTACCGCCTGCTTGCCTGCCTGCCTGCCTGTCAGCGGAACATCAGCGAAGCGACAAATGAGCAAACGAGACGAGAAATGCGGACGAGCAAACATGCTGCAGATCAACTTCGATGGAAATGGGGTTTCACTTGGAGATTGCCATTGGTTTGGGATGGGATGGGATGGGAACCACAGCACGCCTGACACTTTAAGCATAACTCCTACTGCCCCCTCCTCTTTCTCTCTCTTTCTCAAAGAAATCGGATTGGAATCTATTGCAAAAATGGAACCGCAGTTCGCTCGTTCGTTCTGTGTTTGTGTACAACTCAAGTGGCACCAGCTTCATCCATGCTCGAGTGTGCAACATGATTTTCTAAAGCATAAGCCAAGTGTAGCTCTGCCCTCAAGTACATTTTTTACAACATGTACTTATCCGCACATGTTTCAATCTTTTATTCTATATCCGCATTAATGCAAATTATTGCAAGAGTTCATTCAACTTACTGTACATAAGTAATTATTATATCTAATAACTATTAACTGCTCTTTATTATATTATTTTACAAAAACAAGAAGCTACTTATTTCTCATTTATTCCTTTACATCAATCTTGATGTATTTTCTATAAGAAAAAAATTGAATATGTTATAAGAAAATAATTAAATATGTATAAATATTCGGAAAAGTATATGCTTCGTATGGCTAAAAGTGGATATATTTAAATTTGATTATATTAGATTTTGGTTGACCAACTTTCTGATTTTACCTTTTCGTTCTATTTCTGAATAGAATTTGTATTATCAATCCTATTGTGTGCCAAACGGAGCGCTAGGATATATTAAATTTCAGCTGTTATTATGTAAAACATAAATAAATCTAGAGCAATGGCTTCCCAAAGTTATAAAACTTATAAAACTAACTTACTTAAGTTATTTTGAGATGCGACAGAGTTTTATGAGCACTGATAAGGATAAAAAAGACGTTAAGTGCTGTGTGGTATAAACTATTTTATACATACATACAATATATATATATATATATATATATATATATATTTTATTATATATGTATGTAGGTCGTGGGTTTGCGTGTCTTGTGATTCAAGTGCTTAATATAATTACTGAATGTATAACTCTCATCATGAATGATGCACGAGTGAAGCAGTCAGTTAACGGTTCACCGAGCACTTTCAAGTTGCAAGTTGCAAGTTTGCCCTTTAAAGTAGTTCCACTGTACTATGTAGTACCTGTGACTGTTGGATTTTTATTGTAGCTGTTGTTGTTGTTGCATAAGGAAACATTTACGAGCTGTTTTGGCCTCTAACTAACTAAATAACTATTTAGAATGATTTCATCAGAGATGGGGCAACAAATCGGCGCATCAACAACAACAACACAATTACTATTAAGAATCGTCTCTCTTGTTCTCTCTTTCTTGTTTTCTCTATATATCGCTCTCTCTCTCTCTATGAGCTTATGTCACTTGATTGTTGTTGTGCTCCATTTCTGTCACGCTTGAAGACTGCAATTGAGCCAATTGACTCCTCCAACTGTAGTTGCTTGCGGTTGAAGATGCTAAAACGTCTTCTTTCCTATCTTTTCTTGAATAGTCTTCGTCGTCTTTGCTAGTCTTCAATCTGCGGCCGTCCGTCTGCAGTTGGGGGCGTGTGAAGAGCGCGGCCCATTAGAAGTTGAAGCTTGGAACAAAACAAAAGCACAACTCTAAGCTCTTGAGCGCTAGTGCAAGAAATAGAAATAGAGAAATAAGTACAATATCAAAACGAGAACAGCGACAAACAGCGACAACAATGGCGCGGGAGGCGCTCCAGGAAAATGACTAATTATGCAGCAGGCAAGGCAGGCAACAAGGCAGGCGGGGCAAGCGGCAAGCGACTTGACGGAAGGCGGTGATGGCAGCAAACCACATTAGCGGCAACGGGGCGCTCTTTTACGTTGGTAGCGGTGAATGGTAATTGCGAACCGTTATAATGCGAGAGCGCGCGCATAATAAGAGCAAATGGAGACGACAGTCATCAAGAAGGCCAACAGAGAAAGAGGGTGGGGGACGGGGTGTACTTAGTTGAAGTTGAGTAGGGAGGTTGGGCCTCCTAGGCAGCCACTCAGGCAGGCAGGCAGGCAGCCAGGCAGGCAGGCAGCCAGGCAGGCAAGCAGTCAGGTTGAGGCAGCCCCTTTGCGCGCACATTTGCTCCAATTCCGCGAGGCAAATGTGACACTCACTTCACGCGCATTCAAGCTAAGCAACATCAGTCAGTCAGTCAGTCTCTGTGTGTGTGTGTGTGTGTGTGTTGCATATTTGCCTACACTCAGGAAAACAAAACTGCTTTGATAGCTAAAGAAAATGTCGTTTTAAAACGAGGTTCGAATTAAGTTTAGAATTTGATTTACTTAAAACCCATTTACATTGTTGAACCTTTTTTTGAAAGAGTCTTAAAATAAAATCAGGACTCTTACTTGTTATCGATATTCTTGACTCTATTTGTTTCTTTTGAAGTTTGGACAAAATCTTCTTTCTAAGAATGTAAAAATGATGTAATTACGCAAGTTTCTCAGAGATTGCACTGCGATTCAGAGATTTGATTCGAACTAAAATATTTAATGTGCTTACAAAAATATTGATTAAGTCTTAAGAAATTACTTATTTTTTTTTTTAGTGTAGCCTCACATCGAGCATTGATGTAATGACGGCGGCGGCGGCAACCAGTTGCTGACCCAGTTGCGTGTTAGCCGCAAACCTTTGCGCCGCTATTGCTTATGTATATGTTTTTATATGTGTGTGTGTGTGTGTGTTGCATATCCAGGCTGTGGACGACGTTGTTGTTTGGGGCAATGAGCGCGCGCATCTCTTTTGTTGCACACATAACTGTGTCAGTGGTGGATGCCAAAGTGGTGTCAATTTCGCACACAATGCCAAATGCTGCATTGGCATAGTTGCAACAAATGCTGCTGCTGCTGCTGTTTTTGCTGGCTGCAAAAGGTGTCGCAGACATTTGCCATATTTGGTTACCAAACGAACCAGGCGAGAGCCAGCGTGCAACGTTGTGTTGCAAGTGGACTTACAGGCTGCCAGGTCTGGCACCCAAAAGCAGTGCCACATTTGACTGCATTCAAATATGGACAAATTGCAGGAACTAACCCATTTCGGTGTCATGACAATGTTTAATGATTCTTGTCCCTTATTCCAACCAACTCTCCATCTTTTGCCTCACTTCCCTCTAAGCAACACAGCTGCAAGATGGATGGAGCCGACCATCTATAGATATTGTGGCTAATATACAAGTTAGTACTTAACTCTGTTTTTTGGGGGCATTACCAATTTGGGTAATGAAAATGTAAATGGTATTTAATTGCATTCAATGTTCCTCGTTTTAAGCTTAGGATTTGTTGGAAAAGTGTTCCCAATTGGGCTGAAAACATAAAATATAGGTAAAATCTATGTTAGTGTTTTCCTTATTTGCCATTCACGTATTAACGTTATAAGAAACGGAATTTGTCAATTATGGCTGGTTGTGTGGTAAAAGTCTTGAAATTATAGTTCAAGTCTTATATAAAAACGTTTTATGAAATGCCATTCACATGTAAACGTTTTGATTTAACCCTACTTTCTATAATTTTATCCTAAATAAACTAAACATTCTTTGTATTCTAATAGGTATTTAACTTAAATCAGCAGTTTTATCACTGACCCGAGGATATAAATACATACAACTAACAGACGTCATTACAGTTGTATGATGTTAACGAGTAGTCGTTGACACAATAGCAACTAGGTATACTAGTAGGTAGTTGATTGTCTTTCGATTTGATCGGCTGAACACACTAGAATTGGTTCCAGAACCTTGCGTTGGGTAATACGGACAGATTTAGTTAGTTAACTCTAACAGTTAATGAACACATACTACTTTTAACTATAGCTGACTATATATAAATACATATGAATATATATATAAATATATATACATACATATATGTTCATCTTCATGCTTTGCGGGCTAGATAACGTGTATTCGATGTCAATGTCTTTGTAATTCTTGTTCTTGTTGCTCTTATTGCTGTTGTTAATCGCAGATCGCAATGGTTTCGAGTCAAGGCCTACGAAAATTGCCACAGAATGTTAGCTGAAACCTAATGGCAGTCTACACTTCTACCCATAACAGCAAGTAGCAAATACTATATTATATATAGTATACTAGTATGCGGTAGTTCTGGCTTTAAGCTTGATGACATCATAATGTAAGATGCACTTCTTCTTCTTCTTCTTCTGCTGCTGCCTAGTTCTTATGGTTTTTCTAACTGAACAAAACGCATTTAACTGTCAATTGTCATAGCACGTTCCATGGATTTGCTTGCTGGCTCGCTTGCTTGCTTGGCTGCTGGTTCCGCTTCTACAGTTCATAAATCAAATGCCCGAAAGCCCCAACAAATGATGTCTTTTATCGCTGACTGACTGCGTGCAGCGGTAGCAATAGTAATAGTAATAATAATCTTTGGTTGCAGTTGCAGTTGCAGTTGCAATTGCTGTTACATTTTTCGTCTTAGAACGGTTCCTTCTTGTGTACTACTTGTATTGTTGTATTGGAAATTTCCTTACCCAAATCACGGAAATCGTAATAAGAAAAAACAAAATGATTGTTTATTGAGTTCGTGTCTGTGCCAGCGGTGGCTTTCACTGACCGCTCACTGTCAGCGGCGGCGGTGGCGGCCAATTATCAGAAATCACTTTCTTCCCTCAAGAGGCAGATGATCTGGTTGGTTGGTGGTTGGGCTTTCATCTGGCCTCACATCTAGGCTCAAAATTTTGGTCACAGGCTAAGGTTGTGCTCATTCTCTGTGCGGTTAGAAAAATGTGCTTGCGAATGAGTAAAACTGAATGGTGTCGTTGGCACAAACCGACTAGAAGATACCCTGCATTCTTGGCAAACTTTCAATACTCAATGGGTTTAGTAATTTTCGTTAGAAAGGTCAAATCAACTGTGAATAAAATCGTACGAAAACATAGCTTGTGTACCAAGAACTAACATTTAACATATTGTGCACTTTATTTACTTTGAATACTATTTGCATTAATGCTTAAGATTATTCTTACAATCATTTAACCCACTTGTTAAGTAGTCTTAAGGAGTATGAGAATTGAGCAAGTTAAGAATCGTGAGCCCCTCAGCCATCAATCGAGCTGTGGAATAAAACATAACGAAAATCGAAAACTGTTTTTCACAGCATTTTTATTTTTCTTTTTGTTTTTCTTTTTTTTGTTTTTTTTTTTGCCAGGGCCAAAGTCAAAGATGCCTGAGCCCGCCAGCGGCGACAAATGCATTTAGAATCATTTTGGTTACCTCTTTTTTCCCACTTCTTTTAGTGCCTTTTTATTTTTATTTTTTTGGTTAATACCGAAGAAAGTTTTTTCGCCAGCCCCCACAGTCTTGTACATTTTTCTTTTAGATGGTTTTTAGGTTTTTTTTTGTTAGGGCTCTTGTTTTGTTTAATTTTTTTCTTAGGTTTTTTTTTGTTTATTGTTGTTTATCGTTTTGCTTCGTTTGGTTTTTGGTGTCTTCATCCAAGTCTAAGTCTCTATCATTTTGTTATTCGCCGTGTGTTTTTGAGATTTGGTCTTTTGTTCTAGCCTGCTATGTGTGTGGAAAATGCTGTCTAACGGCATCAGTTACACTACACATAACTGTTCTCACTTTCTTGACTGCGCTGTCGCCGTCGCCGTCGCCGTCGCCATCGCTTTGAATTTATTGTTGTGTTGTGTCTCTCTTGCCGCATATCCGGTGCCAGTGCCGCAGATGGTGTCCGCAGCCATTACGATTAGTTTAGAGCGCATTACATGGCAAACAGCCAAAACCAAAAGAACTCAAAGTCACAACAACAGCAACAACAACAAAAATAAAAGACAGAAGGCAGAAACAGAATCAAAATTAAAACTAGAATTACAATTACAATTTAATTCATAGACAGAGAATTATTTAAGAGCAGAGAAATTTCTTTTCTTTTCTTGTTTTTCTTTTTTAAAAAACCTTCTTCATTTCAAAGATAGCGCCACAGATTGCCGATGGCTGCGGAGAGAGAAGGGCTAAAGTAACTTGTTCGTTGAGCTAACGGGAAATAGTATACTTATCTCCTGACTTAGTGGATGTTCTATTCAATTGAGATGCTTAATTTATAGCCAGAGCCGCGGCTGATTGCATCATTTGCATAATGTCTCAATTTATATGGGTATGGTAAAAATAAGTATGTGAAATGCTTAAGCCTATTGTTAGTTATGTTAGCTAAGCATCTAACTTTTTAATGGAAGTACCATATATATATATTATATATATATACCATCTAACATTTGGCAAGTTTATTCAATTTAACAAAGCTTTTCATGTTACACATATGTTTATTTGTTTTTTCCTTATCTCTTAACAAGTAATAAAGTGTTGAGAAAATGTGTGCAGATTCTGCTTTTCCTTCTCTCTTTTATGTCTTATGCATTCTTGTTTTTTTGTTTTTCTTTCTTTTTTCTTGAGTGCATAACAACCTGTTGTTCTTCGGTCTTTGGTCTTCTTAAAAAAAGCAAAAACCGAATCCGATGTCATTTGTTTTCGGCTTAATACTTTCACCATTCATTAAACCAGATTACGGACCAAAGCCCATGCTGCATTGCATTGTCTAACACTGGCCGAGGCCGTTTGTGGCAATAAATCAAATGCATGCTCGATGTTAGTAAATCAATTGATTCTATTCAATTGCATTGTAAGCTAACACTAAGAATTCCCAATAAGTATTTTGAGTTATAGTTTGTACAAAAGATCTATAAAAGATTGTTAACCGCATGGATATTGAGGCAAAGTATTATATTTTTGATTGATTGTGCTTGGATTTAGATTAGAAAACAGTTTAAGTTAGTAGACAAGAATGATATTACCTAAATAAATTTGATATACCTTAAGCACAAGCATCTGATCCAATCAATTACACGTTTTCACATCACACACACACACACACACATATATACTTAATTTAACTTGTGTAATATATGTTTGCTTTAGTGTTGAGTGAAATCAAGCGACAGTGGCGACAACAAATCACATTTGTCATAATTTGTAATGAAAGTAAAACCCATTAGATTCAATGAGCAGCGATGACCATGACAACAAGAAAGCAGACGTGCGACACGTGTAGACCCATACCCAAAACTCAAACCCTAACCCAAGATATCACAGCTTTACAAGTGCCCAAAAGAAGAAGAAGAAAAAGACATGGCTAGACATGCGTCTAGTTAACTTGGTTGGCTACTTGTTGTTGGCCAGTGCAGCAGCGGTTAGACATTAAAATAAAATCAACTTAACGAGAAAAATTTAAAAAAAAAAAAAAACGAAACGAAAGAAAGGCTGCGTCTAAAAATAAAAGTTGGTCTACGTTTAAATAATAGTTGTACAATGAGTTATAGTTGTCCGCCCAGTTTTTAAAGTTTTATTTCTACTCAGCTCCGTTTGGTTCAGTTCGCTTCGTTTCGTTTCGCTTCGGTTTGGTTTGCTTTGCTTTGGTTTGGTTCAGTTCATTTGAGTTGGGGTTCAGCAATGTTTGTATGTATGTGTGTGTGTGTTTACAATCGACATCGACATCGCCATTGCCATCGGAAGCGCCGTTGTCTCGACTTTTATGCCCTTTCTTCAAAGTGAAATTTTTTTTGCCTCAATGCCACAACGTCTACAATGCGCCACATGTTCACGAAACATGAAAAGAAAATCATTTTATTACCGAACACTGCAAATATTAAATACTCTTATTTATATATATATATATTAATATAGATTCAGTCAACACATCTTAACAATAAGTTTTGCAATGATCTGATACGATACAAATATTGGCAAGGAACTTTCCAGAAACTAAGAAAAGTTCACTGTACAGTGTACAGTATTTATAATGGTATTTCATAAAATATTCTGTAAATAGAATGTTCTGTTGTATAACAGTTTAAAATGTCAAATTGTGAATATGATGAAGAAGCGAAAATGGCTGGCAACAGAGCGTTGCAAGACCTGCCGTCTAGCTAATCAGACGCCATATGAAACTTTTCGAATTTAATAAAGATGACATTCAATGAAGAAAGAGAGATGTGTTGGGAAAGGGGTGGGACAATACAACAGCGACAAAAAGAGCGACAGCGACACCGACACCGACGACGACGATGACGACGACGACGAGGGTTGGACAGAGGTAATGAAAAGTGCGTAGATCATTACTTGTTTTCCGCTTTTATCATATTCTATGCGTCTGGAGGGGCACCTGTTTTGTGAACATTGGACACGTTGGTGGGGTGGTTGGGGGGGGGGGGGTGGGGGGAAGTGGCTTTTGCTGTTACTGTTGTTGTTGACTGCATCTTAAAACACAATTTATTTTGCGTTTAATTGCTATAATTGTGAAATTAATTTCGTTTTCATTTTCGTTGGCCAGTGAAATCTTCTTTATTTCTTTCTCTTTCTCTACCCCAATGTCGGCTCTTTATGAAGTTACCTGATTGGGATCACCCAGGCACTGGTCGAGTATTATGTCTAAAGCCATGTACTTACATTTTAACATTTTACTCGTTTGTATGTATGTATGTATGTTAGAGAAACTTAACATTAACATTAAGTAGAGTTGTATTATTTTCGATTAAAGTAGGCTTTTTACCAATCATATTAAAATGACAATTCAATATGTAAAAATATTGAATATTGTATAGTCATTCTCTCGACGCTGACGTGTACAAACCAAAACTTTAGCCAAAAAAGTCTTTTTACTTTTTATTTTTAATTATGGGTATCGTAATACGATTTAACGACGTACGTAGCGATCGCTTATTAAATTTAAACGAAGCAATAATTAAGGTGGAGGATATTATGTCTGTATATGGAATGTATGGTGAGGATTGCAAGGAGTACAGAAAAGACACAAAAGATGTCAAATTAATCCCAGGTACTGTTATCATGATGACGGACATCCGAACGGATGCCCGAAAATTAATTGATAAAACATGGAAAGGAATTTTCGAGGGAATAAACCATGAAGAAACAAATCTAATGGAAGAAATGGAGCAGATATATGAAAATGCGGTTGCCGCCTATCCCCTCGAAGACACCACAAAAAAATAACAATTATATCAGAGCAGAAAGATTTTACGCCATTTTTTCATTACCACACACATGCCGTAAACTACATTGATTGCCTTTCAAATAAACCTTAAAGTTCGTTCGATCGATCGAAAACAAATCAATACAAGGTAATTTTTTCTTTATTAATTTAAGTATTTAAGTATTTTAAGATTTTTAAGTTCTTTCTTTTTCAGGCTAAGCAAAATAGAAAATTCGATCGATCGTTCGAAAAAAAAACCACCTTATGTTTATTATGAAACAGGTTTGTGTGTTTCTTATGTTTTAATAGTTAATTTGAACTAAATTGTTAATTTTTAAGAGGCAACCAGAAACTTCACCCACAAAATAAAATCATTGAATTCTGACACTAAGCAATAGCTCAATTCTAGCGGTAATCTTCTATTAAAGTTAATTATATTAATGGGTCCAGCAGTTAAACACTAAACTTAATCAAGAAGTTTTTGCTCTCGCAACTGTCCCAAATTGCCAATACATCGAAGTAGAAGACCCTCACAAAGACAGCCAGCGAAGCGCCATTCAATACAAGCTGACTAAATGTGGCCAAGAGGACAGACAGACAAACCGTTGAAGAAGTTGGCAATAGCCCGAAACAAATGGAATGCTAGACACAAACGCACAAAAAAAAAAGAGAAGAAATACAACAGGAAAAAACTAATCTATGGAATAAAGCAAACAACAAAACTTGACTAACCGAAAATTATGCGAGTAAATGGCGTGCAAAGCTTGTTCAGGGGGAGGGGGGAGGGGGAATTAAGGGGTGGGGTAGAGAAACTGACTTTGGAAGCCAGTGGCAGAGACTACAAGAACAAGACATGCGGCCGATTTGAGTTTCAAATCAAATAGCTAATGAAAATGTTATAAGTGCCGTTATTGCGCGCACACACACACACACACACCCAAACACACTTACATAGATTTTTCTGGCAGACAGCATAAAAGCTAAGAAATTATGCCAATGCAAATATTAATACACTGGTCCAAAGAAGAAGGCTCGACTAGCATATACCCTGAATGTAAAGGTTTTACTTAGTTCATATGCAAACCAAGTTAACTCAATGCATATGTGTATGTTTGTAAGTGTAAGCCGCTTTCAGTCAACTGACGTATTTTTTGATTCATGGCTCACTACAAAAGGGTTAGGGGAAGTACGTGTTATTGTTATTGCAAATCGCAATGCTAAACACATCATTTTATTCCATACCAAGGAGTCAAACCTGGTGATAGTGTTAGCTACCGGGCAGCTAGCACAGAGCTAACGCATCACTAGTTACCGCGACTGACGGGCAACGAACAACTGGGAGGTTCATGAAATTACAATTATTTAATACATGTCAATTCATATGTCATTTGTGACTTTTATTATTTATCGATTGAAAACTGGACATGTGCTTGTTTTGCTATTTTACTATTTCAACTTGCAATAACTCAATTAGTTAGAAGTTTCTTTCTCTTTAGGATGCCCAAAAGTTAAACGAAATGAATCTTTGGCGCTCAGTGCATTGGAATGCTAAACATGCAACAGCAACAGCAGCAGCAGCAGCAGCAACATCAGCAGAAACAGCCGCAAAGAGCTTATTTCTAGCTTGTTGTAGAGTTAGTAAACGTCTTTGGATTTGGCCAAGTTCGCTTCACACGCTGACTGGCGATGCATTAAGCGGCGAATTGATGCCGCCGATGATGAGGTGCCACAGCAACAGCAACAGCCATATCCACAGTCAAAGTCAAAGCCAAAGCCTAAGTAAAAATCAAAGCTGCAGCCAATGTCAGTCAGTACTGCCAGCCAGCTAGTCAACCAGCCAGGCATAATGAGTGTTACCAGCTGTGGCTTTGGCTTTGGCTCTGACTGCAATCGCTGAGATTATGCTAATAAGTTGGCGCTGTTGAAGTTTTGCTATAGCAAACGGTATTGCTAGGTAACCAAAGTCATGGAACGAGCGCTGCAACAAACGACATACTGTAACAAAAAAAAAAAAAATAAGAGAGAGATAGAGGGAGAGAGAGAGAGAGAGAGATAGAGAGAGAGAGAGAGAGAGAGAGAGAGAGAGATATATAGAGGGAGAGAGAGAGATAATAGAACATAGAATAGAACCAGCAGCAATAGCTTGTACAACGGCAACGTTACGGGGACAGCAGAGAAAACAAACAGTAAAAGCTAAAGCTGCTGCATTCTAGGTCAGTGACTACCACTACTCGAAGCGATGATGCTGCTGCTGCTGCTGCTGTACTACAGCAGTTGGTTATGGTGTTGGCCAAAGTTTTTCATTCCTTTATCAGCAAAGAGCAAGAGCGAGAGCGAGAGCAGGAGCCCAGCCTGACTATGGAAATCGGTCAATTGTTGCCTGGTCAACCGTCAACAACTGCTTTTGGTTTTCCTTTTTTTTTTTGTTCTCTCTATCTATATGTCTCTCTTTTTGTGTCGCTTTGTGGCATATTACGAGTATGTTGGCCTAAATGGCTATTTGGAAATTGCAATTGATATGGCGCTATGCTGGGAACGTGGGAGTAACCCAAGTAGTTTCAAGTAAAGAGAACCGACCGACAAGGCATAGTTAGATATACTTTTAAATTGAGTTCAAGTAAAGAACGGCGCCAACGCTAAATGACCTTCAGCTAAAAAGGCTTAAAAACACATAGATCTTGCTAATCAGTTGAATTAAAATAAAACTGCGAGAATTTTTCGTATCAAAGTAGGCAAAGTAGAATCAAATATTTCTACAAACAGTTCACACGAGTTTTCTATTCGACTAGAACAAATCAACGAAATCAGAATTAGAAAAAATTCCGAAAAAAACATAAAACAATTTCAACTTTTAAAATGGACAAAAACTTTCATGGCAACTTAAACAACGACTTGAACAAGATTTTGGACAAGGACTTGGACAACGACTTGGAATCGGACTTGGACAAGGATGTGGAGAATATTAGTTTTGATCACAAAGCTATAAAGGCAAAAGTGATGCAAATTCTAGCTGAACATCGCGAAATGGGCGAAAGATACAAAAACCGTATAAGACCCGACAATTTTGACGACCACATTGACGCTTTGAATCTGGGCATTGATATGTTAGATATCATTAGTAGTGCTCGACGTATATTATACAATATTGATGAAAAAACTAAAGAGGACACCGATTGGGTCGATGAAATGATCGAAAAGGTTCAGAATGCTAAAAACGCATATCCAGTCGACCCAAAACCGGATCTACAATTCTAATGCAATAAAAGCTTAAACTCAATACGTTGATGTTTGTATGGTAATTTGATTGTCATTTCGTTTATTTTCTTAAATTAACATTAATAAGTTCTAATAACAGTTAATTACACTTAATGCTGACAATATACCAAAAATATTAAAACACAAGCAAAGAGGCACGTTTATATAATTGACAAAGGTTTGTGCGAATTGTTTATGTTTCAATTTGACGATTTTTCTTATAAAGTTTCTTTACTAAGCAAACAGTTTAACGGATCAAAATTCAATCAAACCAAATGGTTTGCCATCTAACACTATCTTTAGATGGATATTAAGTATATCAGAACTTGATATTTCACACAACGGAGGCCCGATTTACAACTATATACCAAGGAGACAAACCATTACGATGGAAGAAACTAAACAAATAATTTCATGGAACAAAATTATTGTTATTTGTCTTAACGTTAACCAAATGGTTTCCAAACATATTCATACATATTTAACTGTAACACAATATAAGTTAATTGTACGCAAATAAATTCGATGAACATTCCAAAAGTTGTAATTTTGTATTGCCTTTAAATATTGCACATATATTTCTTGCAACAGTCAAGAAATTAATTATAAGCAAATTAGCATTTTTGTGTTGAGTTCGTGGGCTTTATAAGAAAAAAAATGGTTCTATTCGCAATCGTGGATTTTACTCTCATAACAAAAACAAAAAAAAAACAAACTAAGAACTGTCGGTAAGAAGTCAACGTTCAGTTCGGTTCAGTTCAGTTCATTCATGAAAATGGTAAGTTGAGTATCTGTAACTTGAAATTTAGCTGTATCTGTATCTTTATCTTTTACGGTTGTTTTGTGCGCCGTTGTCGTGATCGTTATTGTTATTGTTGCTGTTTTGTTGCTTAAAGAACGAATGCTAATGCTAATGATAATGATGATAATGATAATGACCGCTCACAAGCGATAATAATGGCCAACAGTCAACTGTTGTCCACTAACTGAACACACATAAAGTCGCAACACCAAGAATCTGTTCCCATCTCTTCTCCTTTTAGTTTGGCTAATGATTGACAATTCAGTGATTAACTATAGCTTTATACCCAACATACACTGATCTGCATAAGCCGCCCAAGTAGTGCAATATATAAACTATATTAATCCGTTAAACTTATAGCTTTCATCGCTGAATTATTATGACAAAACTGACTGACTCATAATGCCCAAAACGCGCACAGTTCTAGTCTTTGAGCATACTTTGCCCCCTTTTGTCCTACCTCTCTTTATGTTCTTTTCGAAATTAATTAGCATTATCGCATTAGCATTTGGTTTCGTTTTGGTTTTGGATCCATAGGTGGGCGAGGTCGTCTCTTTCTCTGTGTGGTGTGTGTATGTGTATTTGTATGTGTGTGCTCTGTGGGTCTCTGGGTCGCGTATCACTTTCATATTGATAATCCCAATAAATCACGAAGTGCTTTTATGGCATTTTGATTCTCTCACTCGCTCGCATATACCATATGCCGTTTAGACATCAAATAAAGTTCTATGACTCGTTTTGACTGTTATTTCGTTGTTGCTGCGAAAAATAAGATAAATAACACAAAAAACACAACAGCAGCTGAATTAGAAATAATAATAATAACAACAGCAAAAAGTTGACCCAGTAAAAGAAAAAGTTTATTTTTTTCATAGATTTTGCTGCCCCATTCCTCTCTGTCATATATTTTTTTTGTATATTTCTTTTCTGGTTGGTTTCTGCACTCTTTTGCTGCCTTTTGCAACTTTGTTGGCCAAAAAAAAAAAAAACAAGCAAACATAAACGTTGTGTATGTTATTAATTCTTAACGGTTTTTACTTTCACGTTAGAACAATATGGACAGAGGCGATAATTATTTCTAAAGATGCCGCAACCTCGAGCATCCGCCGTAACTCATCGACTTTGCCGCATTCGTTGCCTAAGTCTTTTGTTTGCTCTTCCGCTGGTCGCACTTTATCTCCGAAAAACCCCTGCCGTTCTGCCTTCGGTCCGTCTGTCCGTCTGTCTGTCAGTGCTGCCCGTCTAGCCCAAATATGTTATTTAGATATACTTATATATGGCCAACTAACGGTCCCAGAATGACGAGCAAACTTTGCACTATTTGTAGAAGTTTAAAGTCATTTATGTAGTTTGTTTTTGTATTCTTTTTTTTTTTTATACGAAAAACAAAAACAAAAAAAATAAAAAGAAGCAAATAGAAAATTCCAAAAACGAAAAGTATATATGCACATAAATGGAAACTAGAACATAATGCAAATTACACTGGACAATGGCCAAAGAGGTTACATTTGGGCCTGGCCAAAACAAGCGAAAAGGTGAAACCTCAATATCAAACAAATTAAGACAAGCACTGCTTGTTTGACCATAAATGTATGTAGGGATGAGTGTATATATGCATAAGTATACAAATATACATTTAGGATCCGGGTTTCGGAACAAATACTGTGCCATTTAGTTAAGATTGTTTTCTCTTAAGAAATTCACGCAAAATTGAAAAATTGAAACGTATGACAACAAAGTATATATAAATAGGATATATTTCTTTCTATATGTTTGATTGGATGGCTGTCGCTTATTTAGAGTTAATTAGGTCTTAGCTGGTAAATGAGACCAATCCAATTTGATGATAGACAAAGTTACTAGCTACTGGCAACTAGATAGCTAGCAAAATTTAGGTCAGGCTGATAGTGCCATCATCATAATAATCATCCATAATAACAAGCGGCACATGACATGATCTTTCGAGATGAGCATGCATCTCGCATATTACTCTGCTTCATCCTCATCATTTTTTTTTTCGTGCCTGTTTTGTGTGTGTTTTTGTTTTAACTCAATCATATTTTTTTATCTTATGGTTTTTGTACAACTTTCACATGTGAATGCGATGTCTGACGACTGCCATACCATAACCCCTGCACCCGCCCCCCTCCCCTCACCCCTCGCTTGGGCATAGTACACCCCCGTCAGAGCGAACCACCTATAACCCCTCTATAATATTTGGTCCCCGTACACGCCACTCCTCCCCTATCCTACAACATCGAGCTGTTTGAGTTAATGTTTCGAGCGGTTCGTTTATAATGTTTCTTCATCTTTTTTTTCTCCTCTCGCAATTTCGCTGCTTTTCTTCTAATGGCTGCGAATGTTGCCGTTTCTTGTTGCTGTAGTCTTCTGCTTCTTTTTCTTCTTGTTGCTGCTTAAGCTATAAATTTAATTTCGATGCAAAGTTACAGCTTAATTCTAATGCCAAGCAACGATGGACACGACCAAAAAGACGTACACGAACACCAAGACGAAGACGTTCATCATCATCATCATCATCAGCAGCAGCAGCAGCAGCGGCAGCAGCAGCGAGAAAATCAGAATTCCAGCGTTGTGTCTGACCGGCGGGGAATTGCCAATGTGCCCCTCCCTCGATGTCCCCCTCCCCACTGTCCCCCCGTTTTGTCATCGTCAACGGCTTGTTGCAGGAGGCATTTCACTTTTTTCGTGCCGCAAATGATGATCGATGTGCGCGTCGCATGTCGCTGTCTTTTTTGCTGCGGCACAATGTTGAACGTCTTTCTTTGCCTTTTCAAACGTTTCTTTAGCCAAAGCATTTAAATTGGCAACAACATGCAAAATACCACTCCTCTACCTTACCCCCCCCCCTCCAGCTGTCGACAGATGGTGCCAAAAATTATTAAGATAAATGTCAAGAGATGTCTAGAAATTGTTGAAAAATTAATTAGATACTAAATGGGTGCGTCGGCTAGCCTCCAACTGCAACTCAAACTGCAACTCGTGCTTAGGGTTTAGGTCCAGCTTCAAGCAAGCGATTGCTGTCCTTAGCAATCCTTGCTAATCACCAAACAGTCTTTGCTGCAATCAGCATCAGTTGCAGTCTAATAAATGATCTCGCTTAAGACATCGCAGTTGCAGTTGCAGCATCTGGTAAGCCGCATCAAGGCGCTAATTAGACGCATTGTAGCATTGAGTGTGTTGCCTGGCCAAGCGACATGACACAAATGGATAGCTGCCAACTCTTTGAATCGGTTAACCAACATGATCACATGCCCTAGAACGGGGAGCGGTAGGCTACAGCGTGGTGGGGTTTGGTACGGTTTTCGGTTTTGGGTGGGAAAGCCAAATGAGGCACCCGCATTTCAGCAGTTCCATTAGCATCTAATGAGCTAACGTCTACCCCGTCTGCACCTTCTCTTCCGCCATCTTTTTGGCAGCCTGCATCACAAGCTTACAAGAACAAATTGTTAGAGACTGAACCTTCCTTTCGAGTGCAGCTTCATCTCATTAACTGTGCGGGCCTTAGATCTGCACCATGGCAACGACATCATCAACATTAAGTGAATGCTTCATGAGATAAGCCACATTCTAAGCTCACATGATAAGCACCCTCTCTTTCCCAGTCTCTCTGTCTCTATACGGTTCGTTCTTGTATGAGCTAACTTTGGCCAAGTTAACAAAAGTTTTCTTATCGAACAATTTTAGCGACTAATACAGGAAGAAAGAGAGAGAGATAAGGTGGGAAAGAACGCAATAGAAAGAGATAAAGAGAATTAAGAAAGAGAAAAAGGCAGAACAACAACAGCAGGAGAAAGAAAGAGAAATGGCGGAGAAAAGAGGAAGGAAGCAAGACAAAAAACTAGATAGAGAAAGAGATAGAAGGATAGAGATAGAGAGGAATAGAGAATGAGGGAAAAGTAAGAGGGTTAAAGCCGGTGCTTGGTATCGTTGGGCCACTTGAATGTACTGTCCGTTAGTACATCTACGTCCAATAAATGTAAATGTAAAAAAGAAGGAGGCGAAAGATGGAAACAAAAAGATATATCAAGATACATAGGGAAAGAAGTGGAGGAAGAGAGAAGGACCAAGAAAAAAATTAGGCAAGGCACGGGTAATGGAGAAAGAGAGAAGAAACGAGTGAGAGAGAAATAAATATTGCTAACTAAAGGAGTTTAAGATGGATAAGTCTTGGCAACTAGATGTCCGTAAGACGTATTATTTCTTTTCAAATACATATATTTTATATATGATACATTCATGTTGAACCAAAAAGTTACTTAATATCTGATAGACAAATGAGATTCTTTTCTTTTCTATCTGAACTTGAAAATTTCTCATTAGCTCTTCGCCAGCTCCAGAAGAGTTAAGTGAATTCTGGAGCAGACGCCAACCTGCCTGACCATTATGAATACCAACGAAGCTTTTGACGGTTTAATATTGACTGGAATGCTCGTGTTTAGAATCAGTTGGGGTGATCAGCGGTCGCTGCGACGACGACTTCCGGCCACATGAAATTTTGGAGCGCTATTTTCTTAGTCGATTGGATGATACTTAATGTTAAATTGAAAACTCGTTGGCCGCATTGGAAAGCTAACGGTTAATGACTGTCTGTCTGTGATTAAGTGGCATGTATGATACCAACTAATTAACTAGAAATTAAATCAAATCAAAACAATCACAAGATTAACTAGACATACTTACGTTTGTATGTTTGTTTATACTTGGCCAGGGAAGTGAAAGGTTCTTTTTGTAGTTGTAATTTAGTATGTAGCTTTGTCGCCCGGCACAGCTGATGAGCAAGATCGTAACAGTGTGCGCATCTAAATCACGACCAAAGTTAACTCTCAACTCAAGTGAAGTTATCTGAAAAAAGTAAAAGCCGGCTATGGACCAGGTCAGAACCGAACCGAACCGAACCACGCCAAAACTAAGCAAAATAAAACAGAAGAAGTAAAAGAAGAAAGGCTGGCCCGTCTTTGAAATGACCAAAGCCGTGCTGCAAATATTTAGAACAAATCCAAAAAGAATCCAACAACAATCCTGTGTGCGTGTGTGTGTGTGTGTGTGTGTTTGGAGTACAAAAGCGCTTTGTCAGCTGTGAGTTAAGATTTGTCATAACAGCTGCATGCTGGAATATATACATGAAGAAAGAAGAAAAGGGAGAGGAGTTGGGATGAGTGCGTGACATGCCAAGTACGTGACACGAGTAAGCAGAACAACAGAGCAACTGAACACAACAGCAATACTTCGATGAACTCGTGATACGCTGTGCCACGCTGCCATCTCTAGCATGAGGTAACTGATATACTGCACACTAACTGCACTGCTTAGCAATTGCAATCGAGAGCAACGGTGCTTTTTAATTTTTGCAACAGCTGTCACATAGAACACATTTGCTCGAGTGGGATGTATGTATGTTGGAAGGTGCTGGGCGGTGAGGGTGAGGGTGAGGGGATAGGCATACAGGCAGGCGAACGTGAGGGTGTATTCCCGTGTACTCTAAAGCAGAGCGGTTCAGGCAGCTTAAGTATGCGGAACCCAAAACCGTCAAGTAATTTTCTTATTTTTAAGTGATTTTTTTACGCTTTCGCGGCGGCTGTGCTCCAGCTTCAATTTTTCAGCAGCAGTGGCAGCAGCTTAGGCAACAGCAGAGGCAGCGGCATCAGCAGAAACGAACTGCCATTCGTTCCAATCTTAATTATTGTCGCTTGCAGTCATGTTGGGCAGAGCAGTCGCAGTCCCAAGTTAAGTCTCCATCTCTATTTTCATCTTTCGCTTGAGCTTCGGTTTTGTTGGCTTCGTGTTTGTCTTTCTTGTCGTCGTCGGCAATTCATTTGCTGTTATGTCAAGGCAACGAGGCCCAGCAGCAAGAGCATCAGCGGACTGAGCTCAATTGATGCCTGCTCTAATGAATTATGATTAGATTTAAGTTCCGTCTGGTAACTCTACAAGGCTGCAGCTCGAACTGCGCTGTTACTGCCACTGTTACTGTTAGAACGCCAATGTTAAACATTCAAGGCAGCGTTAGCAGCGCCGTTAGCAGCATGGCAATGACCTGCGACTGCGTAGAGTTTACTCGACTAAATTCTCATTACTCAGCCACAGTGGCAGCCGCAGCCGTAGCGCAGCCGCAGTCTCAGCACCCTTCATACCTTCACACCTTTCCCTTTGATCTCTCTCTCTCTCTCACTCAGTCAGCAGCCAGTCGCAGTCTGTTTGAGCAATCGGGCAGCTACTTTAATGTTTGTTTTCTTGATTTCCAGCTAGTTCATTTTGTTGTTATTTCCTTATTTTGTTATTTTTTTTTGTTTTCGCTTGCCAACCAACTCCGTTAATGTTTAATGCAAATACTAGCTGCTTCATGTGCTTCTTTTATTTTTCTTCTTTAGTTGTTGTTCATACATTTTTCACATTTTTATTTAACATATTTCCAAGGTAACGAACGGCTACAGAATTTGTCACCCTTTAATTTAATTGGCATAAAATCAACAAAATATGCTGTAGCCTGACCACTTTCTATTTGCTTATATTGCGAGAAAACTAAACATAACTGTAAATGAAGAAGAAGCAGAAGAAGAAGAGGAAGAAAACATACACAATTACAATAAATACTCGCATAAAAGCAAAAAAGAGTTTTGCAAAGCTCGTTGCAGGTTTCAAAAGACGATTTTAAGGACTGAAATGTCATAAATTGATATAATAAGCAGATAGATGAATTTAAAGAATTGATTTTTAATGCATCAACAAAATCTAGAAAAGAAGAACTTTTTTTTAGCATTGAAATTTCTCTTAAAAAGTTCTTCTTGTTAAATACAAGAACAGTTAGGAATTCACGTATTGAGAATATAATACCACTATATAACACCTATTCTTTATTGATATTTGCTTAACACATTTGCCCAAAAGTGGCCACCCCTTAGATATTTATCATAAGACTAAACATCATCATACGAAAACGGACTGAACTGATTGCAGCATGTGCAAGACTTGCCAGCAGCAGCAGCAGCAGTGACTGCGCATAATTCATTAGCATAGTGTTTATCAGTCAATAGTAGATCAACTCTGTTGGCTCTCAACAGATGCGCTGACAAGCGACTACAAGCGATCAGCTAAGGTATTACTACACACATACATACACACACACACACACACACAGAGAAAGAGACACATAAGACCCAAAACGGTAGCCATGCAAATCGATGTGCGCTGTAACAGGTGCCGTTGTCTCAACACGCTCTTGGGTCGATTGGAGGGAATGGAGAGGTGAGACGTACTGTCAAAGTCAAGCTCAAGATCGACCGACCACTGTTGAGTAGAGTTGCTCTGTTGTTCAAGTTCAATGCTACGGAGCAGAAGCTGCTGTTAATGTTACTACTTGCTTGGTGCTTGCTGCTGTTGCTGTTAAGCTTGAGGTCGCGGCTGAGACCAACTCTCCACGGAGTGTGTGTGTGTGTGTTTGTTACTTGGTGCTTGTAAGTTTGGAGAGTGCGCTCTCTCGTTCTCAGCTTTGGACTCTTTCTTGTTCTGCTGAAGAGGCTCAATGTTCGTTCGTTCGACCGTGGCTCTGGCTTTGTGTATTTGTTTGTGTATGTATGTGCATGTGTATGTGTGTGTGTGTGTGTGTGTATGTGTAAAGTAGAAATGGGCTCGCGCTTTTCTTCGCTTTAGCTTCGTGCGTTTGCATTGCTGCTGCTGCTGCTGCCATCGCTGGCTGCATGGCTTTCTTACAATGATGACGACAACAACGACGACGCCGCTTTCTCTGCTGCTGTTCTTGTGTGCTCTCCCGGGCTGGCTGGCTGGCTGGCTGGTTCTTCTTCGATGTGTGGAGACATTTGGGAAAAGCATAAAAGTGGCGCACTCGCTGGCCCACCAGCCATTGCGCGTAATGCAATTGAAGTGCTAACAGCGCCGTCGAGTCAGCCACCAGCAGCAGCAGTAGCAACAGCAGCATCAGCAGCAGCAACAGCAACAGCAGCATCAGCAACAGCAACAGCAGCTTCATTAGCAGCAGCGTGGACATAATAATTACTACAAACTCTTTTTTTTTTGTTTGCCAAACAACTCTTGTGTGCTCCTAGTGAACTTGAAAGTGTGTGCAACATTGCAACATTTGGTAGCATTCGGATTTGAGTACAACACTCCTCCTTGTGCTCCAAAACACAGCCCAACAACACAACAAAGTAGTCGTGTGCTCAAAAGTGTGAAAGTGCAAGCATTTTTTTTTGTTCATCATCGTTTCAAAAAATAATACGCGAAAGGATTCTCGCCAATAACACAAAAACACAACAAATCAAAAACTAAACAAAAAACACAACAACAATCTTTAATTGAATTGATCGTGCAATTTAAATACAAAGCAAAAGGTAAGCAAGGAATATATACATACTATATAGAACAGAAATATTTACGTTTCGAGTTGTGAACAAAAAACTGAACACAAAAAGTGCTTGAAAAGTTACAAAATATATTTTTTTTTATAATTTTTTTTTTGTATATCATAATTTTAAGAAGTGCTGCAAGAGCAGAAACATAAATCAAGTTTCAAAAGATATGAGAACATTATTTAAAAAATGCATATGACTAAACAATCATTTAAACCAAAAATGAAATAGAATTATGTTATTAACTGTCAGTAAGGATATGATATCATATTTAAAAAAAAAAAAAGAATATATATTTTGTATGATGTAAATTTAGGTATACCACAAATCGGAATATTTGCCTGATCATTTAAATAATATAAACAATTTGTAACAAAAAAATAAGATTTTAGGAAAATTTAAAGGCTATATAAATTGAACTGCAATTTTCCAATACAATAAACAAAATTCAGGATTTTGTTAAATATATAACAAAAGATATGAAAACAAGTAATTTAAACAATTATTGGGTTTATTGTTGTGATAAGCTTAAAAAGCCAAAGCACACATTTATTTATAACAAAGAATTAGTTTTTATTCGTAAATGAACGTTTAACACAAAAGACTTAGGCAACGAACTAAAGTTCAGAAATACGAATGCGATTAGTTTCTTTCTTGTGTGTGTGTGTACTTATGTGTGTGCTAGTGAGTGGATATTGAAAGGATAAGTCGATCATTTGGCCCGCAGCTAGCTTTGCTAACATTTTGCAATTTATTGGCATATGCAGGTGAAACAGATCCAAAAACGCAAAAGCCACCCAGCTGGATATGCTCTCTCTTTCGCTCACACACACAATTGCACATTTAATGCTCTCTCTCCTGTTTGTTGTCTAATAAATATTTTGTTGTTGTATTATTTAAATGCTTTGCGCTTTATGTTTTCTGTTAAAGTCATTAACGCAATTAACCGTTATTACCGGGGCCGCCATCGTCGCCGGCGATGTCTCTTACTTGGTTGGTCACCCAATTCATTAGGCAAGCATTTAGTGTATAAGTAAGAGATACACAAACAAACACACACACCACACACACACACGCATAGTGTGTGACAAGCAGCAGCAAAAAGCAACGGGCCAAGAGCATGAGAAACGCATTAAAAAAAACTAAAGCAACAACAGCAAAAAAAAAAAACGCACGCAGCAAAAAAAAAAAATCAAAGAAGTGAACTCAAATGCGGAGCAGCTGTGGCAGCAACAGCAGCCCTCAAAGAACCTCCCCCCCCCCCTCCTCCTACCATGCCGCCTCACGTCCATTGCACCTCTATATCCAGAAGAAATCCATTCGAGCCGGCGTCTGTTTTTATAGTTTTTCAGACACACACACACACAAATCCATCCATGTTGGCAAGGTGGGGCAGGTTGGGGACGGGGAGGGGGCTAACATCTTAAGCAGAAGCCAAAAAATGCGAGTTGTCTTTGTTGAAATTAAAGTTTATTGTTTCTTGTTTGACGTTGTTGTTGCCTCGCCCCGGAAATAACGTAATAATGTGTTGCATAAAAAAATGACTTCTTGTTGTTTTATAATCGAATCGTAAAAAAAACCCACAAACAAGCATACAAGTGCTCTGGAATAGAAGCAGCCATTAAAGGCTAGACGCCGCCGCCGTCGCCGCCCGGTTTCACATAACACAGAGAACGGTACGCGTTGCATGTGCCAAACGAATGACTTAGGCAACGAACTTGCAAGCACAACAACAGGAACAGCATTTGCATTAAAACGTTTTATTACAACGTGAAAAAAAACCCTAAAACTAAAGCCACAGCAGATGGCATCAGCACTCTTGCGCTCGGCTCCCCCTCACCCACACACCCTCTCTCTCGCTCTCGCTCTCGCTCTCTCTCTCTCTCTCTCGCTCTTTTACTCGCTTCTGTGGTAAGCAAATGAATGAAATTTCTCTGTCGTTATCTGTCGTTCGCTCTGTGATTTTTTCTCATCTTATTTGCTGGCCAGTGGAGGTGCCATTTGAACAAGATGCGTGTTGCAAGGAGACGCAGTGGGGTGGCGCAACAACAAAACTGACCCATATCTGCCAGCGCCAAGAAAGTCTCAGCAACACTAACCAAAATACATGAGAAAACTAAAAAACCAATAACAACAACAGCAAACAACTTGAACTAAACGTAAAAGCGCTAAAAGCATTTTTTTCTGCTTCTTTTGGCCCACTTTATATTGTATTTCACTTCATTTGGTTGGCAATCAAGTTGCCAACGTTCTGTAATGGAAATTGATGAAATCGATTTTGATTAAATTAGAATTAGAACAACAAAATCGCAACAAAAACATGTGAATGGCACATTAAAAAAAAAATCAAACGCTGAGAAAACTTGTAAGCCAAGCCATGTAAAAATCAAAGTCAAGCTTTTGTGGTCAAGAGAAAATAGCTTATAAAAATATCAAGGCTTATGTAATTTATCAATTAATGTTTTTCTCAGATGTAAAAATATTTTCATGTAAATTTATTTTTTTCCGTTGAAAGTATTTCCTTTACATGTTGACCTTATTAAATATCTGGCTTAGTTCAGGAACTTCTCAAATGTATTTCTTAGTTTTCTTTCAATTTTTTGTTTAATTGCAGTTTTTCTTCTTTTTCTTATTGACATATAAATGATACTTGTTTTTCCTCTACACAATTTCAACATATATATATATATAGATATCCAATATATATTTATAGTATCTTTAAGCGGAATCTGAGTAACTTCTACTAGTTTAAGGTATGCAAGAAAAATTCTATGCATTAGTTAGAAGTTGAGTTTGGTGCAAGTTTGGCCAAGAACTTGTCCACAGCCTACACACACAGCAACCTATACTACAACTACAACTAGAACTACTAAAAAGAAAGAAAATGCAATGCTTAACAACAGCAGCAATAACAACTTTAACAACAACAACTAGATGCTTGTTCATCCTGTCTCACATTTCGGCCATCAGTGTGTGTTTAGGCCATTTGGTGGCTCATTTTGTTTCGGGTTTTGTGCCGCTTCGTTGCTGTTGCTGCTGCTGCGGCAGTTGTAACTGAATGCGCTGTGGCACAGTTTTACTCTTTGCAGTTGCCGTTCTTGTTATTGTTATTGTTGTTGGTGGAGTTGTTAGAGTTGTGCTGTGGCGCTGACCTACATTCAGAGCGACCAACAAGCACAGCTGTTATAGCACTGAACAAATTAAGCCAACAAATACACAGCACCTGTTGCGACAATAGATTCGCACAGCAAGAACAACACACGCACACACACACACACACACAACAATGAATGGCCAAACAAAGATACAAAGGTGATAAATAAATACAAGCATTGTAAAATAGCTACCCCAAAAGAACACTTGCAATCAAACAAGCTCTTATATTTTAACTCTTATGAACACTTTAAAACGCGTTCGCTGACAATTTCAAGAGGCTGTTCAAATGGTCAGCGATACTCAGTCTTAAGTGTGTATAAGGTGTTTACTGTGTGTGTGTGTGTGAGTACTCACTCATAAATCGCTTAAAAGCTCGTTGAGTTGCAAACTTCTTAGTTGCTATTTATTATTATTATTTTTCTTTTTTTTTTGCTTGTTCCAATTCAGAATTCCATGATACCCAAACGATGAGCTGGCACTTTTAGTTTGTTGTGTTATTTTTTTTTTTTTATTTTTTTTTGGGCATGTTCAAGCTGAAATATTTTCGTTTTCTTTTGGGGCATAGAGAGAGAGAGAGAAGTTCTTGAGGTTTAGCTTGGAATCTGTGCTAGTCAACGGTTATTTTTGTTCTTCTCAATTTACAGCACGCCCCACTGACCGCCGGGGCTCGAGCTGGAGCTGAATCTAGCTATTCATGTCTCATAGATACATAAGCATGCGACCTATAAGCCAAATGAAAGAGATTTTCTGCCTTTTGATTCGCGTTTCCTCATTTATGAATTTGATTGTCGCATCGCTGTTTTTTTTTATTTTTTTTTAGTTTTTTGGGGCTGAATCCAACTTTCAACGGACGGACGCGCGCCCAATTAGGCCAACAAATTATTCAGAAAGCAAAAAAAAACAACCGAGAAAAAACAGAATTCTTCTTATAATGCAAAGTAAGAAAAAACAAATGTTAACAAAAGTCAGCCAGTTATGTTTAAAGAAAAGCAGCAGGCAAAAAGGTTAAAAAGGGATGGGCATGAGGAACTTAACTGAGCTCAAATGTTGGCTACCAGTTTTTTTCAACATCCAAGTATGTTAGTCGTGAGTCTCTCAAAAAGCTAGTCGAATGGTTGCAGGATAATTTTAGTTGGATGAGACTGGGAAATAACTGAAAAAGGGATTGTCAAAAGACAACATTCGAGTATTATTGATGGAATGAAAGAAGCTTAGCTGTAAATAAAAAGTTTCGTTTTAAATTCTTTTACACAAAACCAAAAGCTGTTTAAATTAAGAGCTTAAGCAGCTGACAAACTAAATGCCTTAACCAAAAACCATTAGCAAGATTTCGCTTCTAATACAATGCTCTGGCCTTGTTTTCGAGTAGTCTTCGTTTTTTATTAGCTAAAAGTTCTGTTCACAATTTTTTTTATTATTGTTTTAAGTTTCTATAGATCGTTGTAGTATTTTTATGTTTTTCTCTCACGCTTGTTAACATCTTTCTTTCTTTATTTCTTTCACTGCCCCATAAATCTGAATAAGCCAACTTGATTAGCAAGCTAAGTTCCCTGCTCTCTCTCTCTCAATCATTTTGGGTATGATTGAATGATGATGACGCGCGGCATCAAGTTAGATATTAGACATATTATGAGTGCTAACCAGAACTAAGCAGAAAGCCAAAAGGTGACGAGAATTAGGGACTTGTTGGATTAACAGCTTCGAATCTCTGTTCCACAGCAATGAGTGAAAGTGTTCCCATTTCGAGTGTCATTTCAAGTTGGGCGTCTTCCTCTTCGCTTTTTTCGGTTTTTTGTTTTTGGTTTCAACATGACTGTAAATGATATCATTGCACTTGACGTGGCCAACGGGAGGGCTAACCAAAACAAACTTGTTAGCTCTTTTTCTATCTGTCTGTCTGTGTGTGTGTGTGTGTGTGTGTGTGTGTGTGTGTGCTCATTTGCTGTTACTGACCGCCCAAGTCTTGGACTATTTCTTTAATGAGCAGCGTCGTTGCGTCTGAGCTTTAATTAGACTTGAGGCGCATGCAAATGTATGTGTGTGTGTATGTATGTGTGTGTGTGTAAAGTAGAGTGTGCGAATGCTACCCCTGCCTCTGCCCGTCTGACTTTGTAAAGCTCTATAGAATGTTTTTTTTTAGTGGAAATTGGAGCAACTGCAGACAAAGTTGGCATCATTTTTATTTTATTTTTTCTATACTTCTTTTTTGTTGTTGTTGCTGTTGTTATTGTTATTATTCACACACAGTCAGGCACAATAGCAGCTCAACCAGGCGTTGCACATTTGCATATACGTAGCGTTTGTAAATGGAAAAATGCCGCCCAAGCTATGCCATGCCGCATCGAGCAGCTTGTGGCAGCAGCAAGTTTGTGTCTTAAGTCTTTTGTTATACTACAGATTGCAATTCGGTCAAGTAATCAAATAGAAAGCAAACATTTATTGTTGTTGCTGCCACTGATTGTTGGATTATGAACCGCATTTTTCATTTTTTTTTTATCGTATATTTTTTCTTGTGTTTTCTTTGTATGCTGCCATCTTCTGAACAAGAAACGTCATGTTAACGTCGCCAACTCTCGTTCCCTCTCTCTCTCTCTCTCTCTCTCTGTCTCTTTTAATTGCTTGTGCTGTAGCTGTTACTTTAATTACTCAGCATGTTGTTGCTGCTTTTGTTGTTGCCATGCAAATATATATATATATATATATATATGCGTGCGTTTAGATACACATGTACATGTGTCCCGATCTTTGGAGGGACCACAGGCAGCGTAACAATTTCTTTTTGCACTTTCCACTCGCAAATGATGGCTGGACGACTCGTCAACGAGTACACTGAGCAAAAAGATCAAGTGTTTCATACTCAATATCAACACTTTTAAAACAATTTATTTAGTTGCGAATGTTGATCTGAATTCAAGAAGAGCCTTGCTTAATGAGGACTGTTTGTACTTAATTAAAGTCACTTTAAGCTTAATGTAAGAACAGTTATCTCTCTGTGTACAATAACGAAAATCTAATCGAGTGCAACATGAGGCTGTCAGTCAGTCAGTCAGTCAATTGGGGCGTGGCATGAACAATTTCGTTCGTTTCGTTCGTTCCCAAGTCCAGCGCATATATCAATAACCCATTAGACAAGAAGAGAGCTGAACGCCTGCTACAAGTTGTAGTATGTTTGTGAGTATGTGTGTATGTAGTATGTAGTCGATACCGTTACGCAGCAACTTTTTAGCCTGGTTGGGGGGACTTGCTTAGCGGTTTGCTAGAAGCACAAGTAGAAGCAGAGGTGGAAGAAGAAGAAGAACATGTTGTTGCCGCTCAAAAGAAAACCAGAATGAAGCAACGGCATTATGATCTTAATGATGATGATGACAATGCCGTTGCCGTTTTCTTGGCCAACAACAACGACAACAACAACTGGCAGCTCACAGCTGACCATCAAAAAAGTTCAAAATATGCATTCAAAACTGCGTTGCGGCTGTTGCCGTTCATCTTCCTCCAACTACCAAAATAAAAACAAGTAAGAAGGCTCTAGTCGAGAAATCCCGACTAGACGATACCCTGATCCCTATACTTTACGCGTACAGTCAGTGCTTGCAAGTATTTGTGCGTGTGTGTACGACCATACTGCATACTGCATACTCAACTTCAAGGTTCCATATCTCCGGTGTTTCTTAACCGATTTTAATAAAAATTTCACAGATTGTTATTATTTTGATCAATAATTAAAATGCCATTTAAAGTTTTTTCAAATTCAAGATTTTATTGTTATCGATCCCATGTGTATATCGAAAACGGGATGAGTTATCGAAAATCGAAAACAAACTTGTACTGCCTAGGGATTAGGCGAGCTTAAGTTCCAAATCTGGAGTCTCTAGCTCTTATAGTCTCTGAGATCGGTTGGCTCATACATACGGACAGACAGACGGACAGACGGACAGACGGACAGACGGACAGACGGACATGGCTATATCGACTCGGCTGTTGATCCTGATCAAGAATATATATACTTTATGGGGTCGGAGATGCTTCCTTCTGCCCGTTACATACTTTTGCACAACTTCATGATACCCTTATTTCCCATTTTTAATGGGATCAGGGTATAAAAAGTAGAGAAAAAAAGAAAAGTAGCTTAAATTAAAAAAGAAAAAACAAGAATGTCTTTCGTTATAGAAACTCGTTTTCTGCAGCTGAATGCCCGCCCCCTTTTGCCACCCCCCCGCTGTGGTTGTGGCCAGCTGCGTGTTTTCGATGGTAAAGTGCATTTCCCAAAAAAGCTGATTGTTATTATGATCAGATTTGGGAATACTAATAATTAAGGCGCATTGTTTACGCGCAGCGTTGAAAGACGCTGCCACAATTTGTTGCCAGGGTGTAGCGACTGCTGCAGCCGTTATAGAAAGCCGCACACTAAACGATCAAGACATGGAAGCTTAGTAATCATCAAGAATGCCAAAGAGAGAGCGATAGAAAAAGAGAGAGAGAGAGAGTGAGAGATGATGAGAAGATCAACTTAGTGCTTAGCATTTCAAAAGAGCCAAAGCAAAGCTATAGTTGCAAACACAATTTTTCCTTGACTTTTCACATGAGATTCAAGCGATTCTTTTATAAACTTTTTTAGCATGGATATATAATAAGAATTCTCTCTGTCTCTGTCTCCCTCTTTCGTTCTTTCGCTTTCTCTCCTTGAAAGCCTGTCTTTTAAGCCTGTTTGTTTTGTGCATAAAACTGTGTCATTTACGCAAATAATTTCGAGTTAAACTAACAAATAGCATTTTTTGCTTCTTCTATTTGCAGTTTTGTACAGCGACAAGTTCTGAGTTGCTCGACAAGAAGAAGAAGAAGGTAAGTTTCCCAATGCCAAATGCCTCTGTCACTGTCACAAAGCCTCAGAAAAAGATAAAGAAGAAAAAGTAGAAGTAGAAGAAGCAAACTCTTGAGTTTTGTGCATAGTTTTGAGATGGCAATGATTATGTTTACACAACGCTTCATTTTAGCGCACAAAATCAAAGGCAGGTGTTGACTTGAAGAGTTGAGTTGGAGTTAAGGAAAGTTAAGGTTGAGTTTGAGTAACTGCTATTGCTATTGTTGCTGTTGTTTGGGGGCTGGCAGCAGCAACATCCACATCCACATCTAATCGCAGTTAGCTCTGTTGTGCCTATTTATAAGACTGAACGTTGCGCTGCAATCAGTTGGCAATTAGTCACTCAAACTGACTGACTGACTGGCTGGCTGGCTGGCTGACCAAGCTGGGATGGCAGCAATGATTGCTGCTGCAACTGTTGCTGACCATACTTCACAATTAGGGCTGATGCTGCTGCATGCTGTATGCTGCAGATAAATGTCAGTGGCTTTAGTCCCCACCTAATTGACGATCAGCTTTGTAGCTTTTAGCTTTGGCGGCAGCAGCAGCAGCAACAGCGTTGGCGGCGGCGTCCAATGACATTGAGTAATGCGAGCAACGCTTTAGCAGAAGCAACAGCAGCAGCAGTTATTGCTGCCTTCAACTGTCCATTGGGCATTGGCTTTTGATTTGTTTGGAGCAACAAAAACAACAACAACAACAGCAGCATCAGCAACTGTTGACGACTGGCCAACAATTAAGATCTGTTCTTTAGCTTCTTGTTGTTGTTGTTGCTGACAAAACGAAAATGAATTGCTGCTTTCGAAATAGAAGAGGAAGGAGACTACAGCAGCAATAAGACAAAAGGCAGGCGGCAACAATTCCAGCAAAAGCAACGCCCCAAACGTTCAAGAGCAGCGCCTGCCACAAGCCTTGCATCTGCAGGGCGCGTTTTTCTTCCTCTCGCCCTTTCTCTCTCTCTCTCTCTCTCGCTCTCTATCTCTTTCGCTCACTCTCTAATTTATTATCTGATGCAGCTGTAGATGCATCTTCATGGCAATGCCACAAAGATGCCAAGATGCGTTTAGCTGTCGCAGCCGCGCCCCGTTTACTGCTGCTGCTGCCATAGCCGCTGCGACAGACGCAATTAATTTCTATGTCTATTTTTAATTCGCCTTCTGATTATTGTTCTCAACGGCCTTAAGTCGCAAGGCCTGTCTTATGCCATAACGGTGCCTATGACCACATATAGATTGTGGATCGTAGTGCTGAGTGGATGTTATTGTGTGTATATTTGGTTCAAACATTAAACGAAATCTTTTCTTCATGAGCAACCAACTTTTCAATACTTTAAATGAAGCCCTGTGGCACGTACTCAAACTTCTTTTAATCTTTATCAAGACCGACTTTAAAATGTTATATCAAAAGACAGAGGTAACAAACTTGAACTTATATAAAAGACTTAGGCAGCAAACTTGCTTTTAATTTATACAAAAGAATGTCCTTACAATAATAAACAGACAATAAAGCCAGCTTACTTTCACTACTTTGGCATGCATAAACAATATATACACTTGCATAAAGGAAGGCTTTTACTGTGGACATACGAGTTGCACTCAAAACATGTTGATAGCATCGTTAACAAAAGACTTTGGCACCACAACTTGCACAGATTTTGATAACATTGAAGAAAAAAACAAAAGACTTAGGCAGCAAACTTGCCAATATTTTGCACTTATTAATCCTCTCTCTGAGGAGCTGAATGCTGCCTGGTATGAGGAAGTTGTTGCTGCGCGTATCGTTCACTTGCATCTGGCAAAGCTTTTTTTGTCACATGTATGTGTGTCTGAGTGTGTGTGTGTGAGCCACTATTCATTGACCATTCTTTGTGTGCGCAAACCTCAATTAAGTTCGTTTTGTTTGGTTTTTTCTTTAGTTACTTACTTAGCTGCACTTTTCTTATCGCATATCGGCTAAAATGCAACTATTTCCGGCTGTTGGCAATAACAAAAATATTTCGCTCTGCCGCTTCTTCATTTTTGTAGCAGGACTCGCCTTTAAGAATCTAAAGAAGAAATGCAGTTTAATTTTGCAGTTCGTTAACGCTAATCGTTAATCGATAGCTGAAATCATCACGCCTGCCTTCTGCTGCTGCTGCTGCTGCCCCCTTTATCTTTGTCCATTTATCAAAAGCTGTCAACGATTTTTCATGCAATATCATTTAAAGCATCTCCGTAAGTTGGCGGTATTGATTTATTGCTCTATCGTCAATTGGAAAGTTTCGCTAGTTGTGGCACACTTTTTTTTTATTGCAATTAGCGCATTTAATCAATTATGCCTTGATACACCAATGCACCGATCGATAATTGATTAATGATTAACTATTAGCATTAGTGTTAAAGTTTTTTGTATTTTATTTCTTTCTTTCACATTTTCTTTATTTTCATGCTGCGGCTGCTGTTAACTGGCAAATTTATTTATGTGCTGGCAACTGTTCAGACACTTCATATAAATCGATACAAACTTATCGATTGTTTTCGCTTACAAATTCAATTTCCCTTTTTTTTTGTGTTGTGTTCTCGTGTTTTCATTTATTCGTTTATTCGCTTGGCTTATTGCTCATTTCTCATCTCCTCGATCGATTTGGAGTTCGAGTTCGAGTTGGAGAGAATGCTATTATCCTATAGATTCTATATATATTGCTGTCGCAATAAACGTCATCATCGTCTTGTGTTCATTATGATCATCATTTAGAAGTGGCAATTGTTAATTTATTGTTTTTAGCTGCCCGCCAGCGTTTATTGATTCAGCTTGCCAATTATTGTGCAAATAAATTCCAAATTGCGTGCGGCAACGACACCAACAATAACAACAACAAGCAAGCAAGTACAACGTTTGCGGCAAACATGGCCAACGACAAAATGTTCGCTTCATGAACTTGGCTCAATGTTGTTGTGGCTGTTGGTCATTGCCAATGGCCAAGCACATACATTTTTTGTACTTTATGGCCAATTTTGAGCGTCCAACAAGCAACAAGAACAAATGGCCAACAGCGGCTGTTTTTTTCTCTTCAACAAGAGTCAAGTAACGGATACACTTACCACACTATGTGGGTAAAGAGGTGGTCCATTGGGCGGGGGAAAAGTTGAAGAATTTTTGCTAACAATGCGTTCCATTGTGTGGTACAAAGTGTCACAAAAAGTTTGCTGTTCTTACTACCACTATAATAAGCACTCGGTACGAGTGCTGGTTGGGCACGGTTTGGGTGGTGAAGGGATTCTCGAACTGATAGCACTTAATAAGTGTAAGGAATGTAATCCATTAAAGATTCAGAGTGAGTTAAGGCAGTTGATTAACTTAAGAACACAGATAGAAAAGTTAAACATGCTCAAATGTTATTGAAGCAAAAGTGTTGAAAAGGTACTGCAACAGTTGATAGTAGACTTATAATAAAGCTGAGGAGAACACAAAAGAGAGAGAGAGAGCGAAAAAAGTTGAAGGAAACGAGGCGAAAGAAGTCGTAGCTTGTCATTTGTTTGCTGACTTTATGAAACTGCCAAGATTGCCAATGTTGAATGCTGCCAGGCTGCCAACAATGCCAACTTCATCTTCGTCGACGGCAACAGCAACAGCAACAGCAACAACAATAACAGTAACAGTAACAATAACTTGGCATCTTGCCGCTGTGGCTGCTGCTGCTGCTGCTTCTGGCAAAACTGACTGACAGACATTGGGATTAGCATTAAACATTCAGAGCCGCAGTGGCCCATCAATGCCACCAAGCAAAAAATGACCAAAAACAAAAGGAAACACATAGCGAAAAGATGCCGATGCATGGCCTCAAGCTAAATGTTGGATGCTCGAAGCTGCTGCAAGTCCATCCCACAGAATGCCTAGCTATACTTGTGAATGTTATGCAATTTCAGCTACTTAATGCCCATCAGTCAATCAGTCCAAATGTCTGTCATCACACAGTTTATGTGTATCTTTTCGTTGGCAGCCAAGCGTATGTGTCACTTCACACACACACACACACACACACACACACCCAAACAGACGTGCATAGTGCTGGCCATGTTTACATTAAACATTCGATAATTAGCTAACAGTACAGCTCAATGTTAATTTAAATGTGCTAGAAATGTTTAATTCGTAAGTTTTATGTTTATGATAATTTTTAAACCAACGTTAATTGGCAATTCTGTGAATTTTAATGAGAAAAAGAGAGATTTTTATGACTGATGCGCGATTCTTAATATCTAACAAATCGAAAAAGAAATTTTTCTTTGATTTTTTATGACGAATACACAATAAATTAAAAATTTGTCTTACAGTTAACTGTTATGGTGAGAAATCAGCCAGTAAAAACTTATTCACAGTGGAATTGAGACTTGAGGGAGATATATATATATACATAAATTTATTTTCTGTATTTTTACCGTATGCATAATCAACAGAAAGTTAGACTAACAATCAAAAACCTATAAATCATATGGAACTTTGACGTTGCTCAGTGAACAATTCCACATAGCAAATGATATTTAATGGTTTGGTTAAATGCACCTTTGGCTTTTTTTATTATCAGTGCAGCAGGCAGCAGGCAGCTTGGCCCTGCCTGATTCGTTATGGCCAGATTTGCACACTTCAGGGACCATTTTTGGCTTTTAGCTTTCCATTTGGGCAGCGCGTTTTGGTACCGTACGAAACAAAATTAAATTTAGCAATTTGTGCTAGGAAATAAAAATAGTAAGCCAAAACTTCAAACACAATTGGGCAATTGAATTAGGCAGCCAAAAAACAAAAAAAAACTTTGGTTTTGGCCATTAAATGCGCACCATTAGCGAAAGCATACATATTAGCCTTTCAGCTTTAGTAAATGGTAGCTTGCGATGGTCTAAATTTTGGCTAAGGGGCAAGAGAAAATAAAATAGAGAGAGAGCGAGAAAGAGCGTGGGGGCGAGAGGGAGGAATAAAGAATTCCATCATTGGCGAGAAAGTTGCGCGCCAGCAGCCATCGATCAATCGATTCTAAATCGATGCGATAACAACTTGCAACAACAACAATGCTGCCGCCAAGTCAACCAAATTTAGCAATTTAGCCATAAATGAAAGACCAAATTGCTGAGAGTTGAGTGCCCAGCTTGCGCCGAGTTTGTCGAGCTGCTTTTCGAGTTGCGGCAGCAGCAGCAGCAGCCATTGGCTATATTGCCTGACGGCTGTCTGACTGGCAGTTTAAGCCTCATTAAAAACGCCCCAAATGCACCCGCTATGGCCATGTTGACCATCCAACCAACTCCAACTCTGTCCGACTCCAACATAAACAACTCCAGTTTTGGTTGTTCTTCTTCGTTGATGTCTGTCTGGTGTCTGTCTAGTGGCTTCATTATTGAAATGTGCTCATAAAATATGAGAAATAATTGCAATTATTGAGTACAAGCGGCCAAATACAATGCGGCCCCAAGTCTATGTATGTACACTGTAAGAAAATTGACACGATACACGGAAATAGTTAGAGAATTATTAAAGGATTTTTTGTTTTTTGATTCTTGAACACATAAAATCGAAAAGTTAAAGAATCTTTTTGATGTAAACATTTTCAATATGAATTTCAGAAAGCTTTCAACTAGCTAATTTCGCTAAGTGTGCGGCATTGTAGCTGTTTAAGTGATGCAGTGCAACCATTTGTGGCACATGCAGCGCCCACGCCAAGCGGCCCAAAAACCGCTTAGCGCAGCTGAGGTTTGACTTCAGTATCTTTGTCCTTTGTTGTTGTTGTAGTTGTTGTTGTGGTTGTTGTCCAGTGCGCACTCCATGGCATTTTCTTGTGCATGTATTTGCATTTTTCATTTTGTTTCTCTTAGCCCCCATTCCCCTTTCGCGTGTACGATATATTTAAGCGACGTCTTTTGGTACGCGGCGAACTGTGTGTGGACATGTGGATATGGATGTGGATGGGGATGTAGATGTGGATGTGGATGTGTGCTGCAAAACGACTCTCGATGTGAAACAACAACAACAACAAAAACATTGTGGCTTTTGTGGGCACTGTGTACTCTGGCTGTTGCTTTGGTTTAGTTTGTTTGTCAGACTCATTTGAATGCAGTCGCTATTTATGTTTTATGCTAAAGGCGAACCCAAGAGATAACACGCAACCGGCAAACGGGGCAACGAGGCAACGTGCAACGCGCAACGGGCAACTGGCGACAACACCAAATGGCCTACGAGGTTCAGTGCAGATCAGCTCGTCTTAGCTCTTCTGTTAGCCAGTTAAGGCAATGCCAAACGAGGCTGGAAGCTAGCTTTAGCTAAGATTGTTGCCTTTTCTTTGCTTCTTTCTCTCTCACTCTCTCTCTCTCTCTCTCTCTCTCTCTCTCTCTCTTACTCGCCTGGGCGGCCTTTTAAGGTGCGCTTTACAGCGTTTATATATACACCAAGTATAGAGCAGAACATATAAATATATGCAAATAGTTTTGGACAGCAGCCCTTTGCCACAACCCCTGACCCTAGACCCTAGACCCTTCCCCATATCCGCCTCTCATCTGATAGCATCGTGCTGCCCCAAAGTGTTGAAGCTTACTTATTGAGTGATCCGTTCGTTTCGATGTTTATAAATCACTGCGAGAGTGTTGTTGGGAATGGGGAAAGAAAGACGCACTTAGCTACCTGACTGACTTGAAATCTGTTAATCAATTTTGGAAAATGTTCGAAGCACGAACGAAAAAATGATGATGATCTTTGATTACATTGTTAAGTGAGAAGCTGTCCGACACGTTAATTTCTAGCATGCACACAAACTTTTACTGAGTTTTTCTATGACATATATGTATATATTAAATCAATAAAGTCGAATTGATTGAAACAAGTTAGTGCAGCTGTAGAATATTAACTTAGGAATTAAACAGAATACATAAAAAGGGTTTAAAGGAAGGTAAATAATAAGAAATCTCTCTGAATATAACCAATCAAAGCAACCCAAATAAAGTTATCTTAGAATCCCTTTAGCATTTTGTTTTGACTATAGTTGAAGTTGTTGCCATTCATGGCCATTACCATTTCCGTTAGTCAAACGAACGGCAACAAGCAATTTCAAAATTGTATCAAATTGTTACACACAAAATAAAAAAAAACAAGAAGGATGAAGAGGAGGATAGAAAATATGCCAACTGTCACACGCATCGGAACGCATTGGAAGAGTTTTTATAGTTGGAGCTCATCCACAATGATGATATTGAATGCGGCCCAAAAAAGGAAATTGCGCTTAGAAGATGTCAACAGCTGCAGCTGCCATTTCATCTAGCTTCTTGCTGGTAGACAGCAGCTCAAACGTTGTCACACACACATACACACACACAAACACACACACACACAATGGGAACATATCAAATGTTCAAACTGACAATTTGGCGGCTGGATCTCATTTGCATATAGTCAAACTTGTGGATATACTTGCTTGTTTGTATGTGTGTGTGTGTGTGTTTTAAGATATGGCATGTTATTGGATCTGTCAATGTGGCTGCCGCCTGGTGGCCAAGGTTCTATTTAGTTGAGATCTGCCAACTTGGCATTAACGAGATGAACGGACAACGATAGAAAAATTCAATGTCAGTCTGAGGGCAAGTTGCTCTAAGGCGGTGCTATGTGGGGGGGGGGGGGGGGTTTGATTGGGTATGAGGGGTATAGCCAGAAAAGAACAGAACAGAACAGAACAAACGTTGACATTTGCATCGTTAAATCGCTGATCTCTCTAAGAGCAATAGTTGTTTTTGTTGCTTCATTAGACGAAATAAAAACCTGGCTAGTTAATAAGGCAACTCAAGTCAATCAGTAGCAGCAATAACAGCAACAACAACAGCAGGAGCTTAAGGCAACAGGCAACTAACAACTGCAACTGCAACAACTGCTGCTGGAGTTGTTAGCCAAAATGCCATTTGCCGTTGCATCTTGTTGGCACCGCCATAAACCGGTCAAAATTAACCTACTTAGGCACAATGCCAGCTGCTGTCGCCTTTCCCAAAACCAACCAAAAAAACACAACAGCAAACAAAACAAATCTTTTTTTTTGGACGTGCCACACTGGTCGAAAAAAAACTCTTGAAAAACCAAATCAGTTAAAAATGCAGTTGGTATTAGTAAAAACAAACCCCTTTAAAAAAAACAAAAACAAATCACTAAGCATAATTCGTGAGTTTTTTTTTTTTTAGTAAAGTCTTCTTCGTGTCTGCTCACGAGCTCAGCACTGAGTTGAGCTCAAAGTTAAAGTTCAAATCTCACACGCAAAGAGAAAAATATGGCCTTAAGACAATACCGACAACAACAACAAAAACAAAAAGCCAAATAAAATCTACCACGCCCACAACTCCGCCCTTCCCCCAAAAATAAATACAACAACGCCCAATGCTTAGCTTAAGCTGATCAAAACTCTCCACTTTTTCCACCTCCACCTCACTATTTAATGTGTACAGATTGATTGATTGGAAAAACATCAACATTTCCATTTTCCCATGTACTTCAGAGATGTATTTAGTTTCTATGTTTAGTTGTTCGCCATTATAGCAATTTGTGGTTTCGTAAACTGATCTGCGCACAGTTATGTTTTCTACCTGATCATCGTTAGTTTTCTTTACGTTTTCTCTCCCCATGCGAACGATATTCAACTAGAAAATGATTATAATGCACCCGTTCACCCGTTCCTAAGCATCAAATATCTCTCTGATATGCAACAATCCAACCACTATAGGCTTTAAAACCAAAAGAAAATGACGAACAAGAAGCAAAGAATGATTGCAGTTGCTCAAGAAATCAATGTTGGCTTTGGCATAGATTGTTCATTCAATAGTTTCTTCTATACTCGACCAATCATCGCTAACGCTGTTAATGGGAAGGCTGTGTGTGCTTTTTTGAGGTTAACCGCGATGCGAAATTGAAAATTATAAAAGCAAAAAAAGAAAATACCAACCACAATCAGGTCTTAGACAGAAGAGCCTCAAATCTTCAAACCTAAAGCGCAAATACATCGCATCGCACTCGCACATCAGAATGAGGAGGATTAGGTGGAGGGGGAGCATCAGGAAGAGGAGGTGGCATCGCTATCAGCTGCAGTTGTTCTTCTTCTATTGCCGGTTTTGGGTAACAGCTTTAGTAACAGGCATTGTCTGGCAGCCTGGCAACCTGGCGACTGACTGCCCATTTTGACCAGGGTTAATTGATTATCATGGCAAAAAAGACTTAAGAGGCTGGCTGATGGCGTCGCCGCCACAAATTCGCCTTCTTGCTGTTGCTGCTGCTGCTGCTGTTGTTGTCGGAGGCGCAAATGAAGACCAGCGTCCGTTTTCGAGCGCAATGACAAGCGTCACGAGATCAAAGCATAAGAAGAAGAAAAAAAACTAAATTAGAATTTGCTGTTGGCCAAATCCAAATGTTTCTTCTTCTCCTCTCGCTCTGTTAAAGACTTGGCTAACAAGTTGCTTGAAGAGATACGTAGAGTGGTAGCAACAACAGCAGCTAACACGGCACAATGCACCACCCGACTTCTTCTCCTGCAAACTGAAAACTGGACGTGACTCTGGGCTTTGTCTTTGCTGGTTGCTGGTTTTCGTGTGGCAGAGTCAACACCAAAAACAGGCCGGCAAATGGCTAGAAAATCAAGTGATTACTGTCTGGCATCACGAGTAATGAAACGTGACTCAAATCGCAGTTAAACACCCCAACGACACACACACACACACACCAGCACACACGCAAAGCCAAATCCCCAAACTTGAACGAGCTAAAAACACGAGGCAAACAGCAATTAGAACAGACCAAAACAACAGCAACAAACAAGACCAAAACTGGCAGATTGGCAACTGAGGAGCAGCTGCCTCCTTCTCAGCTGCACACCTAAACTGTGTGTGTGTGGCAGGGGCCGGGGTGGTAGCAACCTGGTCACTAGCTAAAGCTAGAACTACATCATCAATGTCGTTGCATGTCAGCCATTTGGATAATGGCGACCATTTGCTGTGTGTATATATATGTGTGTGTGTGTGTGTGTAGAAATGCTTTTGCTCCTGCCAACATCTAGCAAACAGGATGTTTTTTTTTGTGTGTCTTTTTGTTGTTGTCTCTTTAGTTTAGGATGTGCAACAAGACACCAACTACCTGCATCTGTATCTTTGTTGCAAACTCAAAAGGGTTTTTCAACAAGAGCAACTACTAGTTGTTGGGAGGGGTAGGGAGGGCCTTTCAATCGAACCTTTGGCAGGAACACACACACAAACACACACAGAGAGAACACGAGCTGAGCTATCTGTAGATTAAAATTGAATACATTAAAAGCGCTCAAGATGCCTATGCATCTAGTATAAAGAAAATAAGAAAAAAACTTACAGAAAAAGTGTGGATAGGTGCACGCATTTGAGATAAATACATACGTCAGTTTGTATGCTGTGAATGGTGAGAACTTCCCTAAAGAATCCCATTTTCGAAAGGACTTATCTTTAAAATGTTTTATAGCAGAGAATGAGTAAAGAGACAAGTTAATTGATTAACGATTATATGAACATAGAATTTTTTAGCCTAAGAATAGTTGCTCTTAATAATGTGAATTGTTAAACAAATTGAATGAATAGTTTGATATATTTTTATTTAAAAGCAGAAGTTTGATTTGAGTAAAATATTTACTTAAGCTAGTACTGCAATTTATGAGAAAATAAATATAAGAGATTTTATAAAAATCTTTAGAAGCAATAGCAAATTTATAGTTGTCTTCTAATATTTCATGCAAAACGAATGTTGGTTGGGTTTGTATATCTTGTTGGCAGTTACACTTGTGTCTGTGTGTGTGTGTGTGTGTGTGTGTTGCCTTTAGCATTCAATGCTGTAGTTCATATGCCGTATCAGAACGCTATAAATGGTAATAACCGCATAGTCCATATCTGTTGGCCGATGTCCATGAATTTTCTCTCAAGAAAATTTGCATACGTTTTTCCGACGCCAAAAGGTAACCGAATACTTTGGAGTCGGTAAAAGGTTGGGCCCCGTTAGGCCACAAAAAAAAAAAAACAAAAAAAGGTATATATATATATATAGGAACTATGCAAATCTTTTTGAGCGCGTCCACGCCCAACTGGCAACTGGTAACTTGTAACTGGCAACTGGCAACTGGAACTGTAAGACACGTGTGCTTGTGTGTTTTTGGCCACGTTTCGCTCTGTTTACAGATGCAAAACTGACACTGCAACACCAGGCGGCGGCGGTGGCGGCAACTTGCCACTTGGCATAGCTGCTAGGCAGGCAGCAGGAAGAAGAACCTTTTGGGGTCTTAGATATCATCACACACACATAAGCACAAACGGTAACACTTAGATACGACCTGGTGTTTAAAATATTTCACTTTTGGTTCTAGCCCAGCCGCCCACCGTTGTTGCATTGTGTTGTTGTTAGTAACAACAATGGCCCGAGTCCACAGCTGAGGATGATTTCTTTTGCGGATTTCGAGACTTCTTGGCCAGCACAAAACGGCGCAACGGCAAATGTAATTCATGGCATTAAAAACACAAGGCAGAGGCCTCAAAATGGAAAATTGCCATGCATAAAAATTTTTTTTTCATGCCGTTTTTTGTTTTTGTTTTCTTTTTTGTGATTTTTTTGTTTATTATAAAAAGCTGCAAAGTGCTGGCTGGAGGGCAGCGACAGTCCAAGGAGCCGTCGAGCCGTGTAGCGGGGGGTCAGCAATTTATGCGAAGCGAACGCAATTCGGTTGGTAAAAGATTTCAAAGTTACCGTGAAACTGTTTTGCTGTTAGATCTGCCAGCGTTGATTATGCGTTGAACATTGTTAAGTTTTTCTACTCGAGATTTATACATTTAAATATATATGTGTAGCATAAAGCCGTTAGATAAGTTAAGGCATAAGCATACAGCGGTTAAAGGCCAGTTGCCAGAACCTGTATCTGAATCTGTGTAGTGTTGAAACTCTTCAATAAAGATGTCTGTGTTTAATACTCAATCTGAACCTATTGAAAAGTGAGTCCAACAACCCGCGAATTGCACAGATATCTTTATCGATAGATCCAGGCATGAACATATCTATCTTTTCATACTTAAACTAGATCTGCTTCTCTACATACAGTATAGCTCCAATTAGTGGTACACACTCAGTGGCTCATCAGCTGCTTTTTTTTTTATATGAGATGAGATGGTTAACTGGCAGCTGCCTGGCAGCTAATCTAATGTTGAGTTGACTGCCTGCTGGCGGCTGCCTTATTCAATTAACTTTCACTATGCTCAGCATAGAGAGCGCCATTATGATTCTGGGCAAGCTTCAGAGCTTCTAGCCGCAAGTTCAGTTGCATGGTTTACTTGGGGCTTATCTCATTGCTTGGGTCTGTAGCACGTTTGAAGCGGGCCATTCTATCTCCCCCCACCCCCCCCCCCCCTCCTTCATTCGTTCGCAAGCTAACCTATTCGCTCTACCCTAATGGGTAATGGTACATAGGTCGGTTCTGGTACGTGTCGTGTGTCATTAAGTAACGGTAATTTACCACGACACCGACGCGATATGCCGCTTCTTGATCTTGTTGTTGTTCTTGTTGTTGCTCTTGTTGTTGTTGTTGGTTGCCCACGGAAAGGGGGAGTGAGGCGCAAAAAAAATGGGCAGAGCAGAAAATGATGCGGGCTTTGCCTTAATTTCATGCCCATGCTTTTATTACGCCAATTTGCTGCTGTTGTTCTTGTTGTACTTCTATTCTTTCCATTTTATGATCTTATTAGAGCTGAAAGGGCGGCTGCCACACTAAACAACAACAACAGCAACGACAACAACACAAAATAGTACACAAAAAATAGAAAGAAGAAAACAAAAGACTTAAGCGACAAACGCGCCGACTTCAATATGCTTGCAGCTGGCGATCATTTATCAAATTCCTAAGCTTCGTTCGATTTTTTTTTCTGTGTAAGTTTTATGATATCATAATACTTGTATATATACATACATATGTTTATATAGCTAAGATCTGTGGTACATTCTAGACATTTACTATACCTAATCAAATTAACTATAAGTGTCTTTGGCCTTCCTTTTTTTTTGTGTTTGTTTGCCCATCAAATTTGTTATTAACCTGTTTCCACAACTTTTGCTTTTACTTTCAGATTCTACAAACAACGAAAGCAAATTTTGTGCAAAAAACAAGGTAAATTTCCAAATAAAAAAAAATTTTTTAGGTTATTTGTAATTCCTTGCTGGTCTCTTCATTTCATTTCATTTTAATTTTACTTTCAACAATTTCTTTTGTGCAAAAATTGATTGGCGTCGCTCATTATCGCTCATTATCGATGATTGACTTGTGTCATATCACAATTTACATATATTTATATATATATATATGCATAGAAACAAACTGATAGAAATTGATAAGTACGTGTTTTTTTTCTATGGTGGCTTGCGTTTTGCCCATAAAAGCCGAGAAAGCATGGGAAATCGTTAAGAAGCCAAAAACTATGGAACAAACAACATTTTTTGTGGCTCTTTTGGGTGATTGGAATATTGTGGCGCTGTATTAGCCATTAGCTGCAACACGATTTTGTTTTGTGGCTTTAGCTTGTGCTAGCTCATCTTTGCAATGTGATTCTATGCCCGCTTCGCTTTCACCGAAATCATTTTATTTATTGAATTCTGTGCATGTCGAGCACGTTTGCACGAGTAAGACAGACAATCCGACAGCCGGACAGTGAGACAAACGGACGTAGTTTGAGCCACTGCGACATTTGGAACATGTACGCGAATATGTGTGTTTTGGAAAAAGTCGCGATTGTCAAGGAACAGCAGCAGTAGCAACAGCAGCAACAACAGTAAGAAAAGCAACAAAGTCAGCAGCCAAGTGCTAAATAAAGCAGAGACTTAGCTGCAAGAAGGGATTTAAGCGGGGCGGAGGGGGCAAAGAGAGAGAGAGAGAGACATATGACAACGGCCGTAGCAGCACATGTTGGCATGCCAATGAATTTGAAGCCACGACTCTTATAGCCCAATATTATTGTTGTTGTTGTGGTTGCTGCTGCTTGTTGTTGTTGCTGTTTGCCCAGCTGCACCGCGCCCCTTCTCGCAAACCTGAGTGGCATGTGAATGAGACGCCATCGAAACTAACAATAACAACAGCAAGAGAGAAAAACAATTTGGTACACAGTGCCGTGTTTTGTGGCCAGAAATTGTCTTAGGTCGTGCCAACAACGATGTGCATTATAAATGTACAACAACCAAAACAACAACAACAAGCTAAAAAGAAACAAAAAAACACAACAACAACAAACGAAACAACATCAACCACCATTAACAAAATGAAAATGAAAAGTTCTCAAGCGACCGAAAAGTTCCAATAAATGTGAGAATTGAAACCAAAAAAAAACCAAAACCTTTTGACAGCGCACGTCGCATTTTATGCGACAGACAAACCGAAAAAGAGAGAGAAAAGAGTCAAAGAGTGTTGAACAGCTTAAATATGTTGCTTTGCTCTACATTATCAACAACGACAACAACAACAACATTAAAAGAAAACAAAGCCAAGCGACAAATTTACAAAACACAAAAAACAAAAACTAGAACTGGGTAAAAACAACAGACTCTTGGCAATTAGAGTCGGAAAAGAAAATAAAAAGAAAACTATGCTAAAGAAATGCCAACTGAAGTGAAAACCAGAGCAAAGAGCAAAACAGTTAACGAGTGAATGGCGGAGTTAGCAGCGTGCGCGGGGAAGCCAAAGCGAAACGTTAAGGTGACTGCACAAATTGAATGACCGCAATTGGGTTGTAAAAATAACTGTGTGTCTCTCTCTCCCTCTTTCTCTCTCGCTCTTTCTCTTTCTCTACACATAAATAAAAATCTGGGCGAGTTTCGATCTTATGACAAAAACAATAAACGATAATTAGAAAAAGTCTTTAAAATTGATCAAAGCTTCAAATAAATATCGATAAATAAATGTTTGCTCATCACTAGTTGACCGCAAAAACTCATTTGTTGCCCGGACTGACAATCCGAGTGGCAAAATGCCAGTGAAGCGGGGGTGAAGTAAATGGGGAATGGAGAACAACGCGTTGCATGTTGCAAATAACAAAAAAAAGATAAAACAAAAAATATATATATACAAAACTGGTTTGATTTGGCGGCCAAGATCGCAAACGGCGTCAAATGAGCAGATGAGCCGCCCCAAAAAACGAGAACCCCAAATGAAAACTCTTCGTATTATATATCCGGCTGACCCACAAACACTTGAGAATTTGCATGAGCAGGCGGACGGACACAGAAAGAGCTAAGAGTCGCTTTGCTGCATTCGAATCTTGACATAAAACCAACAACAAGATCTTTTCTTCTCTCTCTATCTCGCTCTTTTTGAGTGGGACTTAACGACGCCGGTACACAAAACTTGGCCCACTTCGATGAGGTGATTTGACCGTATTTGGTAGCTTGTTGCACAGTGTATATGTGTATATGTGTTAGTGTGTGTGTTGCCTCGCGTTCGCTTCTAATCGATGCAACAGGCTGTCAATATAAAAAGAGAAAGAGTCCCAGCAACAGGTAAAGCCGCAGTGGCAATGTTGCACTTTCCAGCCGCACAACGCACTTTCTCAACAATCAATCGTCATCATCTTGACACCTGTGGCACATCCACAGCCTCCAAATGTCTGTCAGGGCTGGCTGAGTCATGTGAAATGAGAGGGTAACCGTGAAATCAGTGACATTGCGTTAAGTCATCGATTAAAGTTGTATAGGAAGCTTAATATTTATCGACGAATGTCACTTTCAGTTGGTTGGCAAGTGTAATCCTATCGATAACTGTTTTCGATGAAAGAGCTGGCAGAGTTGAAATGCTAAGGTTAATGAAAAATAGTCTTAATACAAAAGAATGCAATCTGGAATCAAGTAACTTAACACATAATCAAGGATCGATAGTCCTCTAAGAAACTATGTTTGTTTTTCATCGCTGCAAAATTCAAATTCTTCAAGCACAAATGCTAATAGCCAAGCCTGAGCCGTGCTCCTTTTCCTTTAAACTTACTCTTACAAAAAGAAATGGAAATGGAAAATCATTGCTCATTTGCTCGATTCGTCAGATGCCGATGCCGTATGCCACATGCCGCATACCACATTCAACACTCAAACATGCAAAGACTCTCCTAGAACCTGCTATTTTTTTGTGGCAAGCTATCTATCTATCTTCACTGCAATTGTGCGTCATTACCATGCTGCATTTTTCTGTTGCTGTTGCTGTTGATGTTGATGTTGATGTTGTGCAGCGTACATCATGAGAATTGAGCAAACAACAAAAATTGCCAAATGCATTAGCATTAAACCCTAATCAAATTATGATGATGATAATCATCGTGATGTTGATGATGATGATGTTTTGTCTGACTAATGACAGCCTTGGCAGTCGCGTTCGTCCACTTATTCCCTGTGGACAGCAAATGGCAACAGTTGTTGCTGCTGCTGCTGCTTGTGATGCTGGTGATGTTGCTGCAACTGCTGCAAGTACGTGCGTAGCATTTGGCGATGACTGTTGCGGATTAAGCGGCGACCTTTCGTGGGCCGCCCAACTGAAGAGGCAACAACCAAAATGCCCAATTCAAATCGAAATCCATTTCAAAGTGGCCCATTGTGATGGACAATCGGGCAGCAGCAACAATTTTAACAACAACAACAGCCACAACTGCAACACCAACAATACACTAACAACTGCAGAGCTATCTATCGCCGTTTCAGATCTGATGTCTGCTCTTAACTTGGCTGAGAGACTGCGACTGAGTTATGCAGTCATTACTCAAAGATCTTCAGTTGTTGTTGTTGTTGTTGGAGCTGGTGGTGCTGCCTTTTGTTGTTATTGTAGTTGTGCTTGATTTCCGTTGCTTTTGTTGTTGCTGTATTCTAACGCTTATCTCAGGCTGTTAACCAGGTCAACTAACGGCAACGGCCGCAAGCTGTTAAAGCCAACTTAAACAAATAACACTCATTCATTCAGACTCGCAATCTCTATCTTTCTCTTTTGCCCTCTCTGTCGCCCTCTCGCTCGCTCACTCTCTGCCCGCATCTCTTGCCATGCTATTAACACTGACTTGCTCACTCTTTCACTCTCTCGTTCTCTTTCTTTCTTTCTTTCTTACTCGCACAATTAACGCACATTGAGACGAGCACATTGAATTTTCTGATAGGGCCTTCCACGCTTTCCTTAAAAATCAATTCAATGCGCGCCAGTTTAGGGGACAAGCAAACAAACAGAGAGAGAGGACGCGGGGTGGGGGAAGTCAGGGTCATTTAATTGATAATGGCAAATAAATGTTACAAATGTCAGTGATTTCATATATTTTTCAGCAATTCGAATTGCAAAGCGCTTTAGCTAGCTTTCTAAGCCGATTTGCCTAATGACCCAAACAGTTAGGGCATCAGCTATGCTTCTTTTAGATGGCTAACGGCGCAGTAGCACCTATTGATCCCATAGCTTACATTGTATATTTGCCTGCCTCAATGCTTTATATCATCTTTTTGTGTGTCTTTGCCATTACCAACTAATAGCTGCGTAATGAAGCAACAACAACAATCACACCAGCAACCGCAGCAGAGCAGCCGCAATAATTTCCATTTGATTGTAACAAATGATGAGAAGCGGGAGCAACAGCAGCAGCAGCATCAGGATCGCCAATTTGGCGTGCAACAAAATATAAATCAGCGCAAGTTTGTTGCCTAAGTCATTCGTTTTGCAGGCAGCAGCAGCTGCAACTTAAGTGTTGTTATTAATGTTTGGACAAGCACATCGGCAAATGACAACATTGTTGTTGCGATCAATCATGTCGTTGTTTGTTCTTGTTGACACTGAAGATACTCTGTAAATAGCAAAGCTTGATCATATAGATGGAAAATGCTTAAGACTTAAATACAGTCTTATTGTTATTACAGAGTATCTTCTGGTCGCGCAGCTTAGATCATTTCAAGAAACCGATTATTGCACATTTGACTTAATCAAATTCAAGGCGCATGCTTTAAGGTAGCTATCTCTCACTCTCTCTCTCTCTCTCTCTCTCTCTCTCTTTCTATCACTCTCTTGCGCTCTGCGCCGTTGCGTGCCACATTTAAGCTTGAAATGAAAAGGGTGTGTGTGTGTGTGTTTGTGTAAAATGCCATAAAAATCACACACAACATAATTCTTAACAAACACAACACAACAACAGAAAACATGCACAATCATTCAGCATGCAACATGGCATTCCATTCCTCCGTCCGCACAGTTGCAACGTCACGTGCGGCATCTGTTCTACCCCCGCCCCCTCCACCCCACCATCCCATCCCCCATTTCTAACCGAGCAGCTCACCCTCTATCCCGCTGTGGTTTAATTAAATGCTGGTTTTTAAAATTGCAACTGCAAAATGAGCCACAATGGGCCACTTAGGAGCACACACACACACACACACACAGCTGGCACAACTGGCCGCATTTGCTTATCGAGCCGGTTGCTGCTGCCGCTTGCTTGTTGGCTATGGCATGTTGCCATGTAGCAAGCAAATTGGTCATCTTCATGTGGCATCTTTAGCAATGCGAATGTTTTTGTTGTTGATGCCTGCTGTTTCTGTTGTTGTTGTTGTTGTTGTTGTTACCAAGCTTCGCTTCTGTGTTTCTGGCCTGGCGCATTCAATTATTTCCATGTCCTGATTGTCTTGTCGTGCGGCCGCGCGATTTTTGCATTTAAAAATAGGCCGTCACAACTTTAAATTGCAACAATTTTTAATGAGCTGCAGTTGCTGTTGTTGTTTCTGCTGTTGCCGTAGCGAATCTCTAGCGCCAGTTGCAGCTGGTTGTAAAGTGTCAGGCGTGCTGTAATGAGCCAATGTCTTGGCTAAAAATACAACATGCATACCGCAGCAGCAGCATCAGCAGCAACAGGAACAACCCAATCCCAACCTGATAAGATGTGGCATGTGTTTCACAGCCAGCAACAACAACAACAACAACAACTGTGAGTGTATCATAACAAGCTGTCATGTTTAACTTAAGTACAATTCGATATTTATTCATGCATCGGAAACATTGTTAAATCAGAATATAATATGTTATAAAAATGTAAATATGACAAGCTTCATGTAAACTTTCAGTTATTAAATATATATATATATTAAAGTCAATCTGACAAGCACTCAAAACTATTGAACTTTGATATCAGAATACTTTCAAAGTACTTTCTCAATTACAACTTGTCGTTCGTTATTCGCTGCCTAATCACTTTCATTTTGTTGTTGAAGATTGCTCATTGGATCAATAGATCATAATGCCTGTCATAATGCATGTGGTTAGAGCAAATGAGTTTCACTTGTTGACCAAAATGCATTTACTAATGAACATGGTCGTGGTCGGGCTCGTAAAGGTGGCAAGGGAGGCGCGTGAAGTGAGGTTTGTGGCATGATAGGTGGGGGTCAGCACTTGCAATTAATTGTAATTTGTGAGGTGCATTGAAGCCGTGTCATCATCATAATTGCCATAAATCATGCAACGCTGCACTTGCCACGTATGCACACACAGTTGTGGCATCCACTGAAACTGCCCCTGCTCATCTCTTTTGTGTCTTCTTCAGCATTTTACCTCTCGTTTTTTCTTTCTTTTCATTTTTTTTTTTTTTTTTGTATTTGCCTCTTATCCGCCACATTCCGCAACTCAAATGCGCTCTAATGACTCCTGTTCTTTGTTGCCATCGCTGCTGCTAGCTGCTAGCTGTTGGCTGGCTAATGGCTTTTTGCTGGCATAACTTCCGCGTAGCCAGGTTGTGCCCACCAGTTACCAAGTCAAACAGTCGAACAGTCCAGCAGTCAAAGAGGAGGAGTCGTGTCGGCTTCAGCTTCCAGGAATGGAAGAAGCCGCAGCCCACACAGCTGATCGAAATCGAGCGGCCAAACATGAGCGACCAGACAATTGAACGATCGATTGAGCAGCTCTCACTTCCACTCCCACAACAACATAAACGATCTCTCTCTCTCTCCCTCTCACTTTTGTCTTGACAGCTGCATTTGCATAACGCAGACAATCTGTTAGCCATTCCAAGAAGAATTTATGAAATATGCGGCCAATGTGACCCAGCCACAATCCTGAGTAAAAAGTACAAAAATACACACTAAAAATGTTTTCAATAACAATATCAACAATAAGATCCATAAAAATCACACTTTATTATTTTAAAAATAAAAAACTTCGTTTTATTCATTAGTTCGAAGGTTTTTTTTTAAAATTGCATTTACAAATTTTAAAGTTTTCTTTAAACAAAAATCCTTGCCAAATCAGCTATCGCTCAAAATTTACGTGTGTCCACTGTATCCAGTTACAGTCCTACTCATAAACCAAAAGCCCAAACCCCAAATCCAAACTTCAACTCAAATCCATATCCAATCGCAGCGTGGGCACACCAAACCACACCACACCCGTTTTCTTCATCTTCTTCTGCCGCTGGTTCTCTCTGCTTCATGCTGCTGGCATTTTGGTGCTCGCATATCGTGTGCCAGCATCAATGCAGCTTGCCAGCCAGTTAGCCAAGTTAGTCAAGTTGGCTAGGCACTTTCAAATATGTTTGCTCGACACCCATATTCCATACCATTGCCAATACCAATGCCAATGCCAATGCCAATGCCAATGCCAATGCCAATGCCAATGCTACCCCTAGTCTAGTGTTTAAAGTTGCGCTTTAAGTGTTGGCCGAACAACCTTGAGGCAGTCATACTAGTTGCTGGCCAGCAACTGGGCTGCAATCTTGAATAGAGCTGAGCCTTAGCGACTTTAACCTGGCCACATCACATCCTCGGCTATATCAGCGGGCTATATCATGTAATATCGCGCCGCGTTCAACTTGTTATGCAATAAATTTCCGGTTCTAAGCAACAACAACAAATAACTTTGGTTCGCTGCCAAAAGGCAACCAGGCAGCAATCACCCAAACGGTTCCCCTCTCTCTCTCTCTCTCTGTATCTCTATTTATCTATCTCTTTCCTTGGTTTTCTGCAGCCAGTTTTTTTTATGTTCCGATTTAGTTTTGGGCTTTTAGCTTAACATGTGGAACGAATGCGACGGGCTCCCAAATTGAACGCCATCCTGTGGTGCAAGTATCTCTCCAAACGTGCACCACTGCAAGCAGCAACACCTGTGAAACAACCCTGGTCTTGGCAGCCAGTCAGCCTGATTTTGTTTCTCCTTCAATCATATTGCATGCAACTAAATGGGGTAAGCTGGTTACGGTGGGAGGGAAGAGGCGCTACCAGGCCTTGTTTTGTGTGTGTGTGTGTGTGTGTTTGTATTTTAAGTGGGCGTCAGCCTTACCAATTAGAAACGGCATTTAAAATCATAAAAGCCAACTATTTATGTTTAAGTGCAGCGACTGCTTATCAAGTTTGTGTCCTAAGTCATTTGTATGCGAAACGAATGCAAAGTATTTAAACTAATTTGAATAAACAATATGCTCGCCGTAAGGCAAAGTAACTGTTATTGTAGTCACGATAGGAAAGCTTAAAAAAAAAAATTATATATATACTTATCTCCAAGAACTTTTGGATAATTGAACTCTCTTTATATTATTAATTTGATCACATAACTAAAAAATCATATAAAAATTGCAACAATTATAATTGTATGTTATTAGTAAGCCTGGCATCCTTTTGATAATAGATCGTGGCTAGTAGGTTAGTGACAAGTGTGGGGCAAGTGGATAGACATGCCACCACCATCAGCACTAACACCATCTGCACCAACATCTGGTAAATGGCAAGCAATTTGCTCGCCGTTGGCAAAGTCGAAGCCTTGGCTCAGATTCGCAGAGTCTGTTTTTGCAGTTTGGGGTGTTGCAGCCAAATGAAAAGTGCTGCCACATATCAATGTTAATGCAATTTGCCAGTCATTATATTGTGCCCCCGTTTCCCGCCGCCACCACCGCGCCATCTTTGATTTCGCCATGCGTTGCATTTAATTTGTGTAAAGCGTTTTGCACCGCATCTTTTTTTTTCTTCTTCTAATATGCCAAGTTGCCTCACATCGGCTAACACCAAATGTTCCACTTCATGCATGTGGTCCAGGTGGAGTCTAGGTGCAGCAGGATGAGGTTAGAGTACGGCAACATTTGCCATTAGATGAAGGCCGCTTCATGTTGTTTGCCTTTCCTCACGCCATACTACATTATTTTTGTTCTCCTACTTTTTTTTCTTCTGCTTTTTTTTAATTATAACTTTTAATATTCTCACACAAACACACACAAACACAGACATAATCGGTTAGAGTGGAGAGAAAAGTTGCATGCAGCTGGCAAAGTCGTGGAAAACTCGGCCAGCAACTGGCAACTGGCAGCTGGCAACTTGGCAGCTCTTCAGGTGTTGTGCCTCCGCCTGCCTTGACATGTTTTGCGGTGCTCCATTGTTCGATAGCAATTATTGCATTGCGCATCTATTGCATTGTGGAACGGGGCAATGGAACTGGGACTCGGTGCGCATCTTTATATGGGAAAAAGACACGCACAACACATACACACACACACACACACACACACACGCACACATCATGTGGCAGGTGCTTCAACTTGAACGTTGCACGTTGCGCATCTTTAAACTGCGATGATTGAAAATTGCATAATTGCAGCAAGCAGTGATAAACGCATAGAGAAACAGCAACAAAGAGAGAGTGAAAGAGAAAGAGAGAGATAGATATGGAGAAAAAACAAATCGCACTCACACTCATTCACTTAGATATTCGCGTGTTGTGACAACAAATTGCAAATATGAAAAGGCCTCCATTTCCGCCGCTGATCGAGTGGACAAACAGACAGATGCACAGACAGACAGACAGAGAGACGTAGCGAATAGATTGCAACACCAAAGCTATAAGGCCTAGACATCCGTTTCGAGTGCCCTGCACACTCACTCACACACACATAGTCGCACACTCAATCACAAGACACTCATGAGTGCGACTAGAACACTTCGCATGTTCGATGTACAACATCCAAAAGACTTTCGAGTCTTGGCTCTATATGCAAAATGCAAAATGCAATATACAAAGCTTGAAGCTAAGTTAGGATGAGGATGGGGTGAGAGTTTCACTGGCTGACATAGAAAGGAAATGAGTTAGCTGGAATATCAGCTGCTAGCTCGGGAGCTTTGTTTATGATTTGCTAAAACGATTTCTTTGCCAATGTTTAATGTTCATTTGACTTGGAGTGAATCAACTATAATAAAATCGAAAGAAAAATAGCAAATGACTGACAGCAAGGCGAATGAAATCATTTAAGAACTGACAACATTTCAGCGCTATAGTTGAGACTTCTAAAATATGATAGATAGTTGATGTGTTAAATAATTTACATACATATAATTTCATTGATATGTGTACCAAATAACCAATTTAACATTTAAATATTTTCAACTACATTACGCTCAAGATAAATCTTTTTGTTCAGTAACATTCTAATGTCCAAAGTCCGAAAGTTTCAATTAAAAATATGTTGGGTTCTTCTATACCATTTCTCAAAGCAACTTAACTTATTCAAACGTCTGTCAAGTTGTTTGCCCCTTTCACATCCATACATCAACTTTCAACTCCAAATAATTATACACTACAGCCACCACAATACATATAATAGAGCTGTCATTTTGACTAATTAAAACTGGAACTTCTTTTTGTAAAAGATATACCAAGCAACCATATATTGACTACTGTTTTGTTAACGCCTTTCTACCAGCTACAAAATTTCGCTTCCTCTCCAACCAACAAAGAAACAAACAACAAAAGATAGAAATGAAATAAAATGAAATTAAATAAATGAAGAAACCAAATGATGGTAGAAAAAAAAAAATAAATGAATGAATGAAGAAGAATTGCCGTTGGCTAAGGTTGAGTGTTGCAATTTCTTCTGTTTAGTATTTAATAGCTTTTTCTTTTGGCCTTTTCGTTTCGTTGGTCGTATCTCTCATTTCATTTTAATTAAGTTAATTGCACATTATTACTTTCACTGGTTTATTCAATTCCCTTTTGAATACGGATTGTCACCGTTATGTTGCTGCCATCTACTTTCCAGCTCTTTATCGTTTCATTTCTCTTGATTAACGCTTTTCTTATTGCCCAGTTTTTGGCATTAGTTCTGTATTGCTTGGCGACGCGCTTTCATGCATATTTATAGACAAATACGTATATATATATATATATGAATATATAAAATTGCCATTATTATGAACAGTTACTGTTGTTTTCTGTTTGTGCTTCTTCTTTGGCTTGTTAATGGTTTATTTGCTCTCGGGCGATTTTCTATCTGATTGGAATAACGGTGTGACCTTTGTAAAGGTTTTCTTTTTTTTTGTTTAGTTCGTTTTTTATTTGTCTATTTTTCTGCTATTTGTGGTTTCTTTTTTCCACCCATCTAATATTGCTCATGTGCCCCTGCTTAGAAACTGCCTTTTCTTTTTGCTTCGCCATCCATTTTGACTGGTTATGGCATTCACTTGCTCACTTGGCTCGTAATTAGAGGCCGTACGCGAAGAGGAAGTAAACGTGCCTAATGATAACCTTTAGCTTGTTGCCTGCTGCTCAGCCACAGGGCGCTTAAAGCGCAACAAGCGAGTAGCTGAAACAGAAACAGAAACAGAATCAGGGAGAGCGAGAGCGAGAAGAAGAGGAATTACCTTTAGAGACTGAACTTACTCAAAACCAAAAAGGCAGCACCACTCTTTCCCCCCCCCCTTCCCCCTCCACCGCTCCCTTCACTCACTACCCTTCCCGTTTATAGCATTCTTGGGCATTCTGTTTGGGGGGCAAGCGTACAATTTTCTTGATTGCCGGTTACCCAGCGCGCTGCATCATCCATCTAACTAAGTACGCGCCACTGACCAGCAAAAGCCAGCCAAGCCAGCCCAGCCCAGCCCAGCCAGCCTAGCAGCTATGTAGCAAGCAGAGACCGGTCAAGATTGAGATGATGCACGGTATTCCAACTAACAGACTCAGACTCTGACTCTGATTCAGGCTCTGCGTCAGATTCAGATTTCAAGCTGAGCATATTGCACTCATTTGTCTTCATTTTATTTTTACTTGTATATATATCCTCTAATAACAATATTGGTAAAACTATTATAGCAATAAAATAGAATAGCTTGAAAATCATTTACTTTTAAAAGTCATAAAATCCTTTAAAAACTTTTACAGCTTACCATATAGCATATAGATAATGGTTTTTCTTTAGTTTTTTGTTAGTACTTAAACTGATCTTTATGCAAGCATGTAAATCTTACGAGTATAAAGAATAACGATCCACACATCTATGCAAATCGAATTTTTGAATAACAGCTTTTAGTTTTGTTAGTGCTCTCTTAAAGCGCTTACAAAGGTCAAAGTTAATTTAACATTTTTAATAGCTTAGCCAGCGCTTTGCTGACAGCAGGATATTTTTTAGTTGAACATGTTGAACGTGTTTCATTTTTTATTAGTTGCTGTTGCATTCGCATTGATTGAGCGCCTTGGGTATTATTTGGTTGACGCCCACCTGGTTCTAGATATTTATGTTGTAGGCGTTTCCAGCCAACACTAACACCAACACAGCAGCAGCAGCAGCAGCAGCAACACCAAAGCAACTTCAACACTTGGGTTGTGTTAGTTGAGTGGCGCCACATGTGTGAACTACTGCAGCTGCCTCTTTCCTGTTAGCCAAAGGCGACATTTAGCAGCTGATTGCAGCTGGTAGTGGCAACTTTCACACACAACAGCAGCAACCATAACAACATCACTAGCAATTACATGCAACAGAAATAGAAACAGAAATGTGGCAGCTGAATTGTCGGCTTGCTGGTCAAATTAGGAGAACGCTGCGTTTAAGCCAAGGACGCCCCAAAAATAAAACGCAATTTGGCTAAAAATAAAACGTGAATCGTGAATCGCAACAGGCAACAGGCAACAACACGGATAGCAAACCAATGAACTAGCATCACTTGCAACAAAAGAAAAACGCGGTGGCAATGACGTCAAACGCAATGTGGTTGTTGTTGTTCACAACGAAACGCATTTCGCGTTTTGCGTGTTTTATCTGCGCAAGCAGATCGCTCGACTGTGGCCATGTAATTGGCTACCCGCCCCAACTCCCTCCAATACACTCGCTCTCCCCTTTTGGCATTCGCCTCGCAATTCGCAATTCAAACGCATTTCATTTCCAACTGCAGCTGGAGTTCGACCCGAACCCGAACCCGAACCCGAACTTGGAGCTGGAGTTGGATCGGGAGTTGGGAGTTGGAAGTTGGGATTGTTGCTGTTCACTTCTCATGCAGATTGGCAATTGTAGAACACGAAGTCGAAGAGTCCAAACAGCAAGCAAGAACCGACAACAACAGCAACAACAAAAACAACAACAAAATGGACAAGCTAAGCAAAAAATGAATTGAACAACATGGTGCCGATAATTAAATACCCTATAACATATGTTTTCAATTTCCCAAAGGATCATTTCTATGGAATTCCTTTCAATCAATTAAATATCAAGAATATATCTATACTTTAACGTCAAGGGCTGCTTTTTGTCTCAAGATGTTAAACATAAGTAATAATTTTGCTCTATCTCAGCAAGGGTATAGGAAAAAAGGGTAAGAGCAGCTCCCTGCGATGCTGGTGGTGGCAATATTGCTGATGTTGTTGTTGATGTTATTGTTGTTGTTGTTTTTGCTGTAGCTTTGGTTGAAAACACGCTACACATTCCGCTGACTGTGTGTGTTGCCACCTATTTCATCCAACATCGTGGCTACATTTGTTGTTGTTGTCGCTGCTGTTGTCGTTGTCAATGTTGCTCATGTTGCTGCTGCTGTTGCAAGTTGTAGCATCTTTTTTTTTGCTGTTGCTGTTGTTGTTGCTGCTGCTGCTGCTGGTGGTTCAATTGGAAACGGCGGCAACGATTGCTCGAATTCGTTGTGCACATTTCGCGATTCGCGCTGGCAACCTGTGAGTTAATATTGTTTGTAATAGCCACGTTCCAAGCACTGTAATCATTTGAAACCACCTCTCCCCTCTCTCTCGCTCGTTCTCTCTCCACACTCCGTTTAGTTTGGGGCGATTTTTTCAAGAGAGTACTCGTATGTACTTTATAAATACACTCGTATAAATAATAGCACTATGCAAGGAAGCAACAATAACAAATTTGCACTCTGGCTGCCTGCCTTGGACAATTCCACAAACAAATTGAATTGAATATGTAAATATAATTGCATAGCGCGCATTCACATTGCTACGCTATAGCTATGAGCTATACGAGGTACAACCAACAACTGCCTGCTTTGTAGGCGTTTAAAAATCCATAAATTTAAGCCTAAATGCCTCTCTAAACGCAACTGCACTTGGTTATCGGTATCGCCATATGTATGCATACACACACACATATCGTATCGCATGTATATCTCTCATACATAGTGCATTCATATATGGCAACACTGGCAAAGACTTCCGCATGGCTTTGGCCATTTGCAGGCACTCATTATGCACTCAAATGCAAATGCATACAGTTGGTGAATTTGAAGTTAAAGTCAATGAATGCATAAATTGATATCGAGTGTCAGCCAAAATCAGCAATTTCAATTGCAAGTGCAATGAAAATAGAGTTGCACTATGCTATACAAGACGCTTAAATGAATGAATATATGAGTTGAATATTGCATATGAATTGTTAACACTTTTTACAACCACAATAGGTTATCTGTGGATAGCATAAGCCCTTCGTTAGATAGCGCGAATAGATTTAAACGCATCGATGATGACAAGAAACCAACTCATGGCTGTTAAATGATGTGGAGTGAGTGCATGATTGAATAAATTGTAAAGAGAGATTATATCCATTCGCATTTGCAATGAATTGACAGCTCAGCGTTTGGCCACTTGGTTGATTTACCAACTGAGTGTGCTGAGTAAGATGAGTACTCTGAGTACTCTGAGTACTATGAGTACTTTGAGTGCGCACTTGAATCATTCATGGGCAAAGCATCTGATGAATTGTTCGCCATTAATATGAATGAGATGGCAACTGACATAAGCTTTCGCTTTTCAATTCAATTGATCGGGACCTGATGGGTCAATGCTTGTTGATCCCGCATGTGCCCAATTTTTAGGGTCAGCCACTAATTGTGGCAGCCACATAAAAAAAGGCAGCTGCTTGAGCGCAAAAGCAATTTGCAGCACGCTCAACTGAAAAGCCACAGGTATGCGAATAAAATAAAAATAAAAAAAAATAGCTGCTTAGCTTCAGTCTCAGCATAATGTTTGGGGAATTGGAAACGCGTCCATTAGAATTTCAAACCGCAAATCTTCGTCAATAAAAAGCAGAAAACGACGACGCGATGGCGCGCAAGTGGAACAACGCCAGGGCATCAAATTCAACTTCAGCTTCAGCTTTTCAGTTCATTGTAATTTCCGCCGGGCAGCTCATTAAACTCTTAACAAATGCAGCCAACGAACTTACTTGCCCACTCCCAGAGACCCCAGGCTTAGAAACTGGAGTTTAAAGGGGAACACAAAGAGAGAGAGAGAGTGTGTGTGTGGAGAGAGAGGGAGAAGCTAAGGGGTGTTAAAATAGTTCTTATTGGTTCGCTGGTTTGCTGTGCGGCTCAGTTAAGCGTGTAATGGAGCGGATGTATGTATAGCCGCAAACAGCAGCTACACAGTTTTTCCCAGCTTTCCCCGAGTAGGAACTCGTACTAAATTTCATTGCTGTCATCGTTTGCAATTAGCAAAATGCCAAACGCCACCTGCCAGCCAAGACATGCAACCACAAAATACATTAATAAAATTCCAAAACATTTTGTTTTTTTTTACTTGATAACTATAAATAGATATCGACAATCAAAAGCACACAAGTACAGTAAAGGAAGGATTGTGTTCGAAACTTATGAAATAAAGAGAAATATTTAAGATGAACGAAAACGATTTTCTAGTGTGCGAATTTCCTTCTTTTTTTTCATTGCAGATGCAAAACGCAGTAAATAGTTGCAGTAGCCGGCGCAGCCGTAGCAGAAAAAACCACATAACAACATCAACAACAACGATCTCTGGCGGCATGCTGCTTATCTCGATGGGATTGGCCATGCTGATGTTGTTGCCGATGCAAGCATCTGCACGCATGGCCTTTGAGAAGCTGACAGATTACGATTTCGCTGGCACAACGTATTATAGCGTTAAGAATCTATCGCTGTATGAATGCCAGGGCTGGTGTCGCGAGGAGGCCGACTGTCAGGCGGCAGCATTCAGTTTCGTTGTGAATCCATTGTCGCCATCGCAGGAGACACACTGTCAGCTGCAGAACGATTCGTCTGCGGCCAATCCTTCGGCGGCGCCACAGCGTTCGGCCAACATGTATTATATGGTGAAGCTGCAGCTGCGCAGCGAGAATGTCTGTCATCGTCCATGGTCGTTTGAGCGTGTGCCCAACAAGATAATTCGTGGTCTGGACAATGCTCTCATCTATACCAGCACCAAGGAGGCTTGTCTCTCTGCCTGCTTGAACGAGAAGCGCTTCATCTGCCGATCCGTGGAGTACGATTACAATAACATGAAGTGTGTGCTGAGCGATTCGGATCGTCGCAGTTCCGGCCAGTTTGTGCAGCTGGTTGATGCCCAGGGCACCGATTACTTTGAGAATCTTTGCCTGAAGCCAACACAGGCGTGCAAGAACACACGCTCCTTTGCCAATGCTCGCATGGGTGTCTCCGAGGAAAAGGTTGCCCAATATGTTGGACTACACTACTACACGGACAAGGAGCTGCAAGTGACCTCAGAGTCTGCCTGTCGTCTTGCCTGCGAAATTGAATCGGAATTCCTATGCCGCTCCTTCCTCTATTTGGGTCAACCTCAGGGAGCTCAGTACAACTGCCGTTTGTATCATTTGGACCACAAGACTCTGCCCGATGGCCCCTCCACTTATCTGAATCATGAGCGTCCGTTGATCGATCATGGTGAGCCCATTGGCCAGTACTTTGAGAATCAGTGCGAGAAGTCTGCCGCTACCGCTGGTGCTGGCAATTCACCACCCGGCACTCTCGATAAGATCGATACACTGCCTGTGAGCTTGGACACCATTGAGGATCCCAGCTTGACCAATATGACGCGCAATGATGTCAACTGTGACAAGACTGGCACATGCTATGATGGTAAGAAATTGAAGTTAAGCACAAGATAATCTTTATTTGATCTCCTCTCCTCTCCACTTAGTCTCTGTTCACTGCAAGGATACACGCATTGCTGTACAGGTGCGCACCAACAAACCTTTCAATGGACGCATCTATGCTTTGGGTCGCTCAGAGACGTGCAACATCGATGTAATCAATTCGGATGCCTTCCGCCTCGACCTGACCATGACTGGACAGGACTGCAATACACAGAGCGTGGTAAATAGCCCATCGCGTTAGTCTAATAAAAACTAATCACTAACTGCAATTGCAATCACACAGACGGGCGTCTATTCGAATACGGTTGTGTTGCAGCATCACAGTGTCGTGATGACCAAGGCGGACAAGATCTATAAGGTGAAGTGTACATATGACATGAGCTCCAAGAATATCACATTCGGCATGATGCCCATACGCGATCCTGAGATGATTCACATCAACTCCTCACCGGAGGCACCACCACCAAGGATTCGTATTCTGGATACACGTCAGCGCGAAGTGGAAACTGTACGCATCGGCGATCGTCTCAACTTCCGCATCGAGATACCCGAAGACAGTGAGTCGAGTTATTTACTTTGGTTTGATTTGATTTTTAAGGCAACTGCTTATCTTCTCCTTCTTTCCTTCTTGCAGCACCTTATGGCATCTTTGCACGCAGCTGTGTTGCCATGGCCAAGGATGCACGCACCAGCTTCAAGATCATCGATGACTCGGGTTGCCCCACAGATCCTACCATCTTCCCGGGCTTCACCGCTGATGGCAATGCATTGCAGTCTACCTACGAGGCATTCCGTTTCACCGAGAGCTATGGCGTAATCTTCCAGTGCAATGTCAAATACTGTCTGGGTCCCTGTGAGCCAGCTGTCTGCGAATGGAACATGGAGTCATTCGAATCATTGGGCAGAAGGCGTCGTCGTTCCATTGAATCGTAAGTATCCACTAAGCACTTAGGTCATGCTTGAATATCATCATAACAAGCTTCCGGTTTCCCTTGTCTAGCAATGAGACTAAGAGCAAGGATGAGATGAACATATCGCAGGAGATTCTTGTCTTGGACTTTGGCGATGAGAAGCGTGAGTTCTTTAAGGCAGATCCAAGCACAGACTTTGCCAAAGGTGAGCATCTTTAAAAGAAACCAAAATTATCTTTAATCCGATACTCACCATCGCCTCATTTCGTTTGCACTTAACAGACAAGACTGTCACCATTATTGAGCCATGCCCAACGAAGACGTCTGTGCTGGCGCTGGCCGTTACCTGTGCGCTGATGATTCTCCTTTATATTTCCACGCTGTTCTGCTACTACATGAAGAAATGGATGCAGCCGCACAAAATCGTAGCATAAGCTTAGGCGCAACGACAGCAAGAGCAACAAGAACAACAACAACAACATCAGCAGCAGCAGCAGCAGCGGCAGCAGCAGCAATAACAACACAGAAAAATGTGTAACAAACAAAAAAAAAAAAGAAAAGAGATAAGAGAAAAAGAAAAGGAAAACAAAAACCATACACATCACAAATTGTCATCCAAAACCCACAAAACAAAAATACACTCGCACACACATACCGATTCCCTCTCTCTCTCTCTCTCCCTCTGTCACACACACACACCTTCAAACGCTTTGTCTATCTCTCTTTTTGGGCACGCTTGTCAGCGCTCAGTGAATCTCTTGCGAGAGAGATGAACCAATGGTAATGAGAGCAACAACAACAACAGTTAATAAGGAAATAATTTTTCGGCTTCGGCTTGCAAGAGAAAACAAAGGAAAACATATGAAAGAGAAAGTATCCCGAATTCAAATCCTAACTCAATTTTTGAACACATTCAATGCACACATACACAATTAGAGCAGCTGTCTGACAAGCGTATATTTTTTGTTTTTTTTTTTTTTTGACATAATTACTTATATATACAATTTATTTATTTATATTTATTTAGATATAGAGCGTGAGTTAATGTCCCGAAATTGATTTGGCGAATGCGTTAAATAACTAACTGCCGTTCGCCTGCCCTTAGGCTACTTTTTTTAAAAAATATTTTCTAACGTTTAGTAGACAAAAGACGAAAGTAACAAGGCGAATTGCACATTTACATTAACATATATGCGAACATTAATTTAAATTTTTTTTAAACGAAAGGAGAAGAACGTGTATACAAAAACGCATATTGAAAACTGCGAGCGCGTACTTTCTATAAAGTTACAAAAGAGACAAACCAACGAATGCAATCGAATGGAATAGAATGAAATGGAAGTATGAAGCTTAATTGTGTGAGAGAGAGAGAAAGATAGATAGATAGATTGTAGATTGAGTAAGGAGCTTAAAGCTCTATCGATCGTTCTCTTTTGTAACTTGTATAGAGACTGCGGCCGCAGATGCACACATACGCACACACATACACACCCTGCTAATTTCTTTCTTACACACACACTTACACACAAGCGCACACGCACATACTCACATTTATTTAATTTAAAAGGAAAAGCAAACAAGGCAATAAACAGCAAACAGAAGCAATTGACAAACGAAAGTGAGAAGGAATACAAAATTAATAATTATTATAATAATATTGAGCGATCAGAAATGAAGCAAAACTAATTTCATAGTGTGTACAATGAAATTGTGCTTAATTGTATTGCATTTATTTAATTTAAATCTATTTATGATAATAAAGAATGATAACACAAACGTACTCCATATTTCTATTTTTTCTTTTATTCCCTGATCGTCACTTTTTAATCTCCGAATGTCATTCGATAGATATTGTCCTTAAGTCACAATACAACCATTTCTTTTCAAAATTATCTTGGGGCATATAAAAGAAAAATGCTAAAAAGTTTTTCGAACCATCAACTGACTGAGTGGACCTAAAAGTATGCAGCAATATTTGTGTTGATGGGCAATTTTAGCCAATGCAGCAACCAGCATTTATTCTTGGTACACCATGCACACACCAACATTAAGTGTAAATATAAAAACAAAATTTTCTCGTTGTTAAAAATCAGTATATATAATACGATTGCGTGTACGCTCTCGGTGTACTTTTCTATCTTAAAACTAGACATATATTAAATGATGACGGACAGCGCTCGTGAACGAGACAAGCAAGACACTGCCAACTGTTGCACATGAAAGCTGCTTAAGATTAATTTGCCTTAGTCTACAAGATTATAAAAGTACTTATGGGAAGGATTTGGGAGACTGGACGGCAGCAAGGAATTGTTAAAGAGAAAGCGTAAGCAAATATTAAAGCAAATCTGCGGTCATCTCAGTCTGGCCGGTTGGACGTGTGCGACTCCATGTTCCGGTGCTGGAGATCTTACGGTGACCAAGCAGGTCTGTTTTAAAGTTTTACCGGGCGGTCGTTTAATGCATTCGTCAAAATAGCATTTCTCCACGTTGTGCAAAAATTCGACGAGCAGCTTGGAGTCGCCGCCATTCGGTCCAGCAAAGTATTCGCATTCGTATCCAAGAGATTTGAGGTCACGGACGCAGCAATCAATAAATTCAGCATTTGGCGAGTACCAATTGTTGTGCCGCTTGAGGGGAATACCCAAACGGGTGCGAACCACACCCGTTAGCCAAGTGTCATCAATCCAGAAGATGGGCACACGTGCTGCCTCTGCCACAAGCCGAGCTGCAGTGGGCACATTTGTGATATACAGCCAGCCAGAGAGATAGGCGGGATAGAGTGCATCCGGATATTCCTGTCGTGTCACAAACCATTTGTTCTCTTTCAGTCTTATGGGAAGATTCGCATCCAGCACATAGCCCGCCAGCAGGGTGCTGCTGGTGGCTAATGCCGGCTGACTCAGCTCCAGCGATTCGAGATAGCGTCTCAAATGGAAGACATCGTAGATGATGTCATCATCCATTTTAATGATAAACTTAGCTTGCTGCTGGCACTCACTAGACGCCCAGCGCAGACCCATAACATGCTTGTAGCTCAAATTGCGATAGTCCTCCAAAAAGTTGCCTTGCAACAGATCTCCAAAACGGGCCTGTTCGCTCACCAGCTGCGCCTGGCTAATAAAGCGCTCGCGCGCCGGCAACGCAGCCAACAGGAATACACGCTGCAGCCCCATTTCGGCCAGTTTGCTTTGCGCTATCGCCTGTCGGTGTGCTGCTCGCAGTGCATCATGACCCGCATACGAGGTGACAATAAGTACAGCTGTGTAAAATGCAAATGCGTGAGTTAAAAACGTTGCCTAATTAAATTGTCAAGAGGATTTCTTTTCATACTCACCCAGAAGATCCCGTTCAGCACGTCGACACACGTCGCTTGAGAGCAGATAATCAAAATCTGTAAGATTAAGCAACGGGCCAGGTCTCGCTGCCGCTACTTGTGTTTCAGCGCCAAGATGCTGCGTAAGGTGTTGACTGAATTTAACTGTTGTTTTGTCGTTCGTTTCGTCGCTCTCGCGGGGTGGCGGCAGATGGATGAGAAACTCATCTTTTTCCTCATCGTCGTGGCGGGCTGCGGTCTCACGCAACGGACTTGCTATGAAGCTAATGCACAATATTATGATTACGATTAGCGCGATGGCAATTGGTAGCAATCTACGGCCGCGCATGCGCATCTTCTAACATTCTATGATCGTTGATGTGTGTGTGTGAGTTTTAAGTGATTGTCACCACGTTAAACGAATGCAGCCACAAACAAATGTAATTATATTAATTGAAATCCGAAACATATGCAAATATGAATTAAACGCAAACATAAACACATCAACACACACGTCATAGGTGGTGTCTATGATACTTTGCGCATATCTATCGATATATCGATAATATGATTAATTATGTTGGAATGGTCAATAGTCGAAAGATATGGAAGGTTGCGCATTATGACGTCATTAAGCTCGTATTCGAAATGTCTGTACGTAAAAATATATACCAAACAATGTTATATTCATCTTAACAATTAGTGTACATAAATCATTGAAAACGATGACTATGATTAGTTCCAAATACACAAGTCCTTAACTCTTTTCTCTCGTTTGGTCCATTTATTTTCGATTCTTGGTATGCGTTTAGCGCTGGGCGCGAAATTTTTGTATTGTTTTTTTGCTTTCTCTCAAACTACAAACCAAAGATAACGGAATGATCTAAGTTCACTGAGTGAAACTAATTTGAACTTGATAAACATTGAATATAAAGCTATGTAAATAATATACAAATATATTTATTTTGTGATAGCATCGATCGGTTGTGTGTTTTAAGCCAAAAAAAAAATAAAATAAAAATGAATCGCACAGCGTATGATGTACAACGGGACTTTGCGCAGAGCAGCGGCTTTGGTTCGGAAATAATTTGGGACTCGTAGGTTATAAAAATAAGAATCATCTCAACTAATCACATAATGTACCCTTTAGTCTAGCTCCCGAGCAGTTTGATGTGCTGCGCCAAAAGATAGCCTATCTCATATGTGACAGCGAAAACGCCAGCGAGACAGGAGCGAAGAGGCAAACGATGCTGGAGAAGAAGCGCCAGCAGCTGTTTGACAATGTGTGGAAGCAGCGCATGTATACGAATCGAACGCTGCTCTCAGCTATTATTTATGTGCTGGTCACCGACGAGACGGATCCCACATTGGCACTGCAATCGACCAGCTACAGTTGTCATCCGGTGATAAGGACGCGCAAGTGCGTACGATCGGACGAATATGGAAGTAGGAGCGATGGTTGCTGTATGATTTTCATTGATGAGCATGGACGCGTCTATGGCAACTGGCAGAAGTATGTGCGCAACAATGCCCTGCCCTGTGGCACCATGATATCGCCTCAAAATGGTGTCTACACATTCAGTCAGGATCACGAACGAGATGGGGATCGAGAGCGGAATCGAGAGCAAGTGCAACTACAGGTGTTGTCCACGCCAGCATCTTGGCTTAAACAGAAGCTCCTGAGAGTCACCGATAAACTATCAACGGTTGGTGGCGTTTTGTCCACAGTGCCGGTGGCTGCATCCTTGGCGCTGCCCATCGCTCCACCCGTACTAGTGGCAGCCACAATTGTTGGCGTCTCAACGGCTGCCTATTCCACAGTGCGCTCTGCATCGCGACTCATTGATCGCCGCTGGCACGGCCAGACCACATCCCTGGCGGACAGCGAGGCGCGCTCCAACTGGCTGGGCGTTGCCGGTGGCGTTGCTGGCTTGGGTGCAAGTGGCGCCAATACAGCGCTCACCGTTATACGTTCGGGACGTGCTGGTCGAGCTGCTCAACTGGCCGTGCACGGCTGCACCGTATCGTCGATTGTCATCTCCGGCACGGGCGTCCTTAACGTCGTCTATGATCTGTATCTGAAGGTAAGCGATGAGCAGACCCTGAACAGCTACGATGTGGTGCAAATTGCATCAAGTCTGTTAATCTTTACACATTCGTTGAACAACCTTCGCATCGCCTCGAAGGTAACGGATGGCTATAGCCTGCGACGGGGGGTGCGGCACCAGACCAGAAAACTATTCAATCGCATCAACCAGGAGTCGGCCAAGCTACACAATAACGATCAAGCCGGCAAGCTAGACATTTTGCGCATCATTAATGACATACCGTATAAGAAGGCGCTGATCAGTTTGCACAAGATTCACACACATCTGGCGCAGAGAGTTTCTGTCCTTGGCGTCATTGGTGCAGCTGGTCTGCTTCCAAGTTTCGTTCAGCTGGATCAAGGTGGTGGATTGCGCTTAGATGTGCCGCAGCTGGCCAAACAATTCGGCTGCAAGTTTGTGGAACAGATCGGTAATTTGGGCACCTTTGTGGACGTGCTCGATGGCATGATTCGGTACTTTAGCGAAAAGGCTGTGCAGCTGCTGCTCCAATTGACTCGCACCTTTGTGGAGCATATTGTGGACGGTATTGATCGCAAACTAAACACTTTTCTATCCACCGAGTTAGTTCTGTATCGCATGCTGATGCACTGCATCAATACATATGAAAATTGCGCTGTTGATTTGCTGGAGCAACATCGTCACGAGATCTTAATGGTAATCACCAAATACTTTCAATCGCTGCAGCCTCAACCGGAGCCGGAGCAGAATTGCCGCAAGCGCAAGTGTTCCACCTGTCGCGGTGTTTATTATATAAGTACTTTGTAATGTTCTCCCCCTTGTAATGTGTTACTTCCTAACTACCATCTAAGTGCTAATGTCCTGTGAAATCTCATGTGTTTATTTGAAGTTAATTGTAATGTTATATCTTGTATTGGAAGTTTTTTAAAATTTGTGCTTAAAAAATTGAAAATGTTTTAATTTCGCGCTTTTCTGTGTTACATGGCTAAAAAAAAAAACCACAAGCATATGAGTGAACTAACTCACCATAACTGGTTCAAATCATAAACATACGCGTATGCTTGACAAAAGCTGTTTGTCACAACTGGCAAAAACTGCTGCGAAGGGGAAAACAATTGAATATACAACAACAACAAAAGAGGGAAAACAGTCAGTTATTTTCACATTGATTTTTTAAAATATTATTTTAATTTGTTGTTGTTCACGTTTGCATCGTTTAAGTCAGCGCATGTGTATATTTTCTTTTCGTACATATGTATATGGTATGGGTAGGTAGAGAGATGAAAAAATAAAATCCCCTATAAATTAGTAATGCAATATGGGTATTCCATTTATTTATTTATAAATACTTTCAACTTATATATGTATACACGCCCTAATACGCCATGATGTAATTCACTGGTTAGTTTTTCTCGTTTACTTTTATAAGTATTTCTTTTCATTTTCTTCTTTTTTTTTCTCTAATTTTTTGTTGTTTTCTTAATTATTTTTGGATTTAAACTCGTTTTTTGCATTTGACGTTTAGTTGGCATTCGGTAACGGTTCAACTCGTTTCTCAATCTTGCCTCACATACCTTTGCTTTATTTCTTTATTTAAATATTCAATAATTATTTACTTCATACATACACATATAAACTTTTGGATTTTCATTCTCGCCTAACATTCGGTTAATGCATTCGTTATCGATTTAATCTCAGTTGCATGTCTGTGTGTTAGTATATATATGTGTGTGTGTGTGTATAAACTATCGTTTTATGCGTGTATGTGTGTGTGTGAGTGTGTGTGCATTGGGTTCACTTGTTCCTTGTATGTATATAATTGTATAAATTTAAAAAAAAAAAAAAAAATATGTTTAACTGCATCCATGTAACGCCAGCGTTACAATTTTGTTTTGTTGATTTTTTTTTTTAAATATATATATATTTATATATATATATATATAATCTAATATACATATCTCATATCTTTTCATTTATTTTCTGCTAGATGTAAATAATTTAAGTTTTTTCTTTTTTTAAATTTGCCAGAATTTCTAGGCCCAACATTCATTCTTTTACATTTCAAGCGTTTTTTCTTTCATTTTCTATTTTCATTTTCATTTTGAGTTTTGTTTTGTTTTGTTTCTTTTAAATTTGGTGTTTTACATTTCATTTAAGTACAAAACTTGCCATCCTTTGAATAAATGTTTGTTTTTTTTTTTTATTTTTAGTTTTTATCAATTTTTAATCATTTTATGCAGCGTATTTTCTTTTCTTAGTTGTTTTGCTTGGTATCTCATACATATATTATATACATATATGGTATATAAACTATGTATGTACGTTTTCAATTTTCAAAAAAAAACAAAAAAAATATCAATCAATTTTTATATACAGCCAGCAGCACGACAATCAAACAAAATACCAACTTTTTCATTTTCTGCGTTTTTTTTTTTTTAATAAAATTTGGCCAATCTGTGCTACAATGCTGATCGAGTATGTATCGTACATCATACATCATTTACATATATGTATCATCTTCTAACATTATGGGACGTTGTTTACTAGCCAAGAAAAAAAAAACACTAATCAAATCTATATGTATATATTTGTATGTATATTTTATAGATATATATATATATATATATACTGATATACTTGACGGTATGTCTCCACTAATCGCTAGAAATACGGCGATTAAATGTGCAATCCAACACACCTCTTAACTATATATATATATATATATATATATATATATATATGTGTGTACATAGTATATTTGTTAGTAATACGATGCTGCAATTTCAGTCAAAACTGGGCAAAACACTTGGGCCACAGCCATCGAAACTGAGATAGATAAATGAATTGAAAGAAAGAAACATATGTAAATCGGATACATACATACATCAGTTCGAAAACTGATTATTTCATAGCTAAGTGTATAGTATACTTTATCTATCAATTATTAAAACTTCTTCATCTTTTCCTTACATAGTTTCTTTCTTTTCGTTTACATTTTTTTTTTTTGTAAATTTTATTTTATAAATTGCTTTTTTTATGTTTTTGCCAATGCGAGAAAATTGATGTCAAATGCCATTTTATTGGTTTAGTTTTGTTTTTGATTTTTGTTTTTAAGAGATACACACACATAAGATACACATACATATATGTTAAATTCATCAATTATAGTGATACACAAAAATACACGTACAACATAGTATGATTAGATACATACATATACGTAAATGTATGTGTATGTATGCACAATAATACGGCCATACGGCATATATATATATATATATATATATATTGCTTTTACATATGCATGTAGAGTAATATATATGTATGTTTGTTGTTGTTCTTATTAAACATAGCTTTACAAACAAACATGTTTGTTTGTGTGTGTGTGGGATATACATTACTTAATTATTTACTATATGTATGTATATATTTATATATATATATATATATATTAGCAATATTATATAGTAGGTATATGCATTGTATACTGTTATATATAGTAGCATGTATAAATAATTGTTATCTCTGCATTTTTTAGATTTATTTTTTTCTTTTTTTTTTTGTATCTTTTGTTTGGTAGAGAAAAAAAAGTCGTTTAGTGTTATTTTTTTTTTTCATTTTATTTGTAATTTCATTTCACTCAATTGTTAAAGTAGCTTTCAGTTTTGCCATGGACTGCGGCCTGCTTCCAACTATTGTTTTGTTTGTTGTTGTTTATTTAAGTAAGTTTATTTATTTTTGTTTTTTTATTTCTTCTTTTTTGGTTTTGATTTTGGTTTTTTTCTTGATACCTTTTACACTTGAATTAATTGCATATTTATACATTAATTGCAAAAGTAAATTTTTAAGCGCACATTTACAATGCTGCCATAATTGTTTTAAGTAAAGTGTTTTGTTTTTTTCTTCTTCTTCTTTTCTGTTTTTCTCATTTTAGTTACAACAATTTTTCTAAACACTTTCTGCTGCTTAAAGAATATACAATATTTTTTTTGTTTTTATTTTTTGTCTATGCTGTTTTAATGTACCATAATATATATAGATTTTCTTTTTGGTATATGTATATATACATATATATTTGTTTTTTAAGAGTGCATAATAATTTTAATGATATTTTTAGACCATCAAGGTTCATTTTCATTCCATTTTGTATTGTATGTATATAATTATGTAGATATTAAGAGAAAAAAAAAAAAAATATGTATATGTAAAACACAATTTCACGGATCCTGCCCGCTTTAAACACAAAATAAAATATATATATATATATAGCATACAATATATATATATATATATATGTGTGTGTGTGTGTGTGTAATGGTTAAATATAGATAAATATATGATTATTAATTTAAAAAAAAAATATAATAATAAATTAATAACAATTAAAAACATAATATATTATGCGCTTTTTAGTTTGGCCAGCCACACTTAATCGACCACGATCACGATCACCAGCATGATCATGTGACTCTGTTTACAATATATTGTTTGTATATATATATATATATATAAATATATATATGTATATATGTATATATGTATAGTTGCATATATAGCCAATGACTTTTTGTGTGTTTTTTATTTGGTTTTTGGTTTTCGCTTTGAATTAAGAATTTTATTTTGTAGTATGCTTGTGCTTGTTAAAAGTCTTTCTTAAGTTGTCTGTTTTTGTTGTTGTTTTTTCGGGCCAAAAAAGCATTTTAAATTAATCGAAATCAAATCAAATCAAATCAAATCGAATTAAAACGATCAAAATGTGTAGAATCTTTTGTGGCGCAACAAACGCTCTCAACAACATACACATTTCGAAGTTTGTTTTTTTTTTGTTTTGTTTGTTTTACTTTTTGTCAGTTTTAAGTCGATTTAACTCGGTTAAAATCGCCTTTTTTACAGTTTGTAATTTTGGTTTGGTTTACTCAACATCATTTTGTTTGTCTTACCACTAAAATAATAATAATATTTTGCGAAGACAGCGTTTTACTTGGAAGCAACATAAAAATCAAGAATTTTTGAATTGTTGTTGTTGTTGTTTTGTGTGTGTTTAGTTATTTGTGTTTCAAGCAAATTAAACGTTTTTGTTTTTCTTTTTGGCTTTGTTTCTCTTTTTAGTTTTTAGTTTGTTTTGTTTTTGCTTCATTTCGTTTTTAGCTGCAAGCATTTGCTGCTTTATTTTTAAATTCGAGTCCAACATTTAAACTATGTACAAATAATTAATTAAAAAAAAAAAAAATCTTCTTACATATGTATGTATATGTGTGTACCTATAAACATATGTATGTATATAGGATTTAACACAACTGCAGTCCAAGCTGCAGATTGTTCAAGTATTTTTTTGAATTTACTTGAATTGATTTTCAATTTTGGTTTTAATGTTTTTTTTTTTTTTTTTGTTTTCATTGGGATTCTAGTTTTGTTTTTTGTGTGTTTATTCTTTAGGCGGGTTTGGAGAAAGGGCTTACAGTATGTTTGTATGTATTTAATTGCAGCTAGTGCTTGGTAATTTGTTTTTGTCATCTCTCAATAAATAAAATTTCAAATGTTATGCAACAATCAACGCAATCGTTATTAACATAATCATAGTAATAATAATAATAATAATAAAAATAATAATAATCATAATCATAATCAACAATGATAATAGTCTTTAGAAATTAATAATTTAAAATTTAAGCATGCAAAATATTTTTCATCTTTGTTTGTTGAAGCTTAAAGCGTTGTTCATTTTACAAATAATCTTAGCTAATAACTTAATAGTACAAATAATTATTATTTCGTATTATTATTTTTGTTGTAGTAGCTGCTGCTGCTGTTGTTGTTTTTGTTGTTCTAGTTGCCTTCCTGGCCTTGGTTTGTCAATGCAATAAAAATTAATAATCAAAAATCAATGCAACAAATTCGCAACTCAAAGAAACTTTTGATATTTGTTATTCAACATTTAAAAAATAAAATAAAATATATAGTTCGATTGCTAAACATAAATTTAAAATTTAAAAACAAAATTAAAATCAAATAAAAGATATTGCAACAAAAATCGTCAATGGTTGTTCTTTTCTGTTTGTTTGCTTGTTTGTTTGTTTGTTTGTTGGTTTCTGCGATATTTGCTTAGAGCTTTGCTTTAAAGCTTTTTGTAAGATTTGCCTTTCCTTTTGCAGTGCGCTTTTGTCTTGGTTTATGTTATTTTTTTGTTTTGTTTTCAAGATTAGTTTTGTTATGTTTAATGCTATGTTAATGTTTCGCTTAGCTGCTTTCTTTTTGTTTTGTATGTTTTGTTTGTTTTGTTTTCAGTGTGTTCCACATCAATCTCAGTTTTTCATTAAGTAAATTTTCTAAATTTTGTGTTTTGTTTTTCGTTTTTCTTTTCACTACAAGTTAAACGGTACTTTTGCTATTGCTGTTGGGGGTTTTTTTTTTAAGGTTTAAACATTTGTTTTATTCTTTGCTTGCCTTTTTTTATGGTATTTTTTTTATATTTTTTTTTCCTTTTTTCGTGTCTTTTTGTTAAATTTTTTTTTTGTTGTTGTTTGTTTTGGTTTTGTTTATGTTTTTAAATTGTAGTCACTAACGTAGTAGGAAGAAGCTAAGAACTTTTCCCGTCATTTTCCGATAAATTCCGGCGACTCTCCGTCACATTCCACCGCGTGGCGCCTGATTTAGATTCCCTGGCGCCTGGCCACCGTCTGCTGCATGGGCGGCCGTTGTGCCCGTTGTTGTGCTGGAACCAGCATCCGTACGGCTTTCGCTCTCATCGCACTCCTCGAGCTCGGCTAAATTCTCCTGATCGGACTCTTCCAGCGTTATCTGCGTGCATTTAAAATACATTTGAAATATTTTCGAATCCGTTTGTGAATGGATTAAATCTTTTTATATTGAAATACCTGAAAGCGTATTTTCTCATCCTGCGGCATATCATCGGCGGCCGATGGTGGCGGCGATGGTGGTATCATGCTCTGATAGTAGTCTCTGTTCTCTTCAAGCGTATCGAGTATATCCTGAGCATCTGGATGCACCAAATCGGCCCAGGTCTCCCACAGCGGATGCACAATGTAATCAATGAAGCCCACCTGTGACTTTTCAATGGTCGCATTGTGTCTATCGCACATTGGGCTAATATCCAAGCCCAATTCACGTTCCTTGTCGCCCTGCTGAAAGAACTCCTCCATTAGCAGTGCCACCCAGCGCTTATACAGCGGCAATGGCTTGGTGGGATTGCTTAAATCAGCGCAGTGCACCAGATTCTCAAGCACCTAAACATACACAGAAAGATAGAGAGAGAGAGAGAAAGTTTTAGTATGTGTGTCAGATAGAGATAGAGAGAGATTCAAAGTAACCTGTATACGATCTGTGTAGTTGTCAAGCAGCAGCACACCAGAGCCAGCGACCTTCTTAGTCTCCACCATGGTCTTCAGATCGGCGAGCAGGCTCATATGCTTGGACATGTCCGTTGAGAGCACAATATCAATAACCATTTTCCTCAATGTTTGGCGTTGTTTCCTAAACAATACGAATAAGTGTGAATAGAAGAAGTTTGCTTTTGGTTTTTGGATCAATGGATTTGACTTACTTTTGCATATTACAGAATATATCACATCCTTGATTTTGCAATAATTTGAAGGCAACAGCTAAATGATGATTTTCCAAAACAGATTCGTCATTGTACATTAAAGCTAGTTCGGAGCCTGTATTGAAAGAAAAAACAAGTACTTATTATATGTATATTTGTTGGTTAGATATATATTTGATGATGATAGCGTACTTGAATTAACCAAAAACTGATTGGTTAAGCCAGGATGATCAACATCGTGTATACAAGCGGCAAACAGCGCACCGCCCACTTCGAGGGGCGTGAACACGCCCTCCAATGCCGGTGTATTTAGTAGCACATTTGTGCTCTGTGCCACATCAGCGGCATGCAGCGAATTGTGAAACGGATTGTCTTTGACATAATGGTCCTCCAGAGTAGTCATAAAGTTAAGAAAAGTTTTCGGTGGTATCATTAGACTGGTCAGTAATTCTCTACTCTGTAATTGCCAAAACACAAAAAAAAAAACAACAATTAGAAATTCATTCAGATAAACATATGTATATTTATTGTATTGCCTTACCTGAAATATGGTGTATGCCACACAGGTGAGCGGACGATTGCAACTCATATCGCCAATTTTAAATATCTCAATGCCCCACGTATCTAGCTCAGCGAGCAGTGGACCCAACTCCGTCTCGTTTGGCGTCTCCACACCAAAAGTGGGCAAACGTTCACCGGTGAAACTGTTCGTATGCGATAGCGGACGCTTAACGCCACTTATCTGTGACATGGGCGGACCACGAGGCGATCGACTGCGCGGATATTGATTGACCGGTTGGGTTGACGGTTCCGTATTCTCTTCGACGCGCAACGATGGTAAATCGAACTCTTGTTGCTTGTCTGTAAATGAATGTATTCAAAATAGTTCACATTAAATGTATACGTCAAATATAGCTCGAATCGAATATAACTCTTACCTATATGCATTGCATAAAATTAAAAGTAAAAACAAAAATACTTTCAAAATACAAATTTACACCCTATAGCATTTGTGTGCGTGTGCGTGTTTTTGTGTCTAAGTGTCAGTGCAAAGTATCAAATATATATATAAAATATTCATATACGCATTTATTTGAAAGGGTCAAATGTAACTGTATCGGTGTAATGGTAACTGTACTCTACCTACGTGTTAGCTGCTTTTTGTGACCCACTATAAAGTTATATGGCCTGGGTTGACGGATGACGAATGACTCAATTCGCTGATGAGAAATTCATTAACAAAGTGCAGTTCAACTTTACACAACCGTTTAATATGGCTCAAATGTCAAAAATAAAAGTATTTAAGCTGCATAAAAAAAAGTACTTAAAACATCAACCTGTTTGATTTTTTTGTTGAGATTTTTGGCAAGTCTTTAAAATGCACACAGCATAGCTACACACATACACACAAACACGCACAGAAGGGCGCACATATGGCATCCATGCTACATGGAATGCGTGCCCCGCGGCTATAACCCGACGCAAAGCTGCCTCAGCTGTTTTTCTTTTATGTTCTCTTTTCCATAAACTCTCTTCTCTTTTTTTGTGCATACACCCGCACACAAACACACACACACAGAAGCACACACACATGTACTGGCATATGTGCATATTTTGCATACGATTTTGTTTTTTTTTTATTTTGAGTTTTGAATCTTAAGTTCGTGTCACAGTTTTTTGTTCTTTAACTTTTGGCGTACGCTCAACGATTTGGCTGATTAACAGCCGCGAGATACATTCTCTCTCGCCCCCTATTCCCCCCTCTCTACCAATCATTTAATCCCTTTCTCTCGCGCTCTCTTTTTGTCTGTGTTTGGATTTCTGTTTCTGTGGGTTTTATCTTTCTTTTTTTTGTGTCGTCTTGCAAAGTCGTTTCAATTAAGCCAGCGCCGCATACCAATTCTTATATCCATTCTCAACCCCCGTTCACACAGTCGCAGTCACATTACGTATACGCACTGTGTATGTCTGGTTGGTTGTTCTTTGTATTTTTTTTTTTGTTTTTCAAGGGGTAGTCGACTTATCGACTAGGAGACACATTTATATTGTTCGACCGTGTGTGTGTGTGTGTGTGTGGACTTAACTTTTAGGTCGGACAAGCGGCAGCCGCTTCTGTTTCAAATGAAGTGTTACAAATGGACATTAGGGTAACCCGTGTACATGCATGTGTGTGTGTGTGTAAATGTAGGTGCTGCTGGCTAAGCTTGGGCCAAATGCGATTTTATGCTTGATAAACTTCAATCACAAAAACAACAACAGCAACAATGAAGGAGCCAACTAGCGTAGGCCTCAAAAAGAAGCCCAAAAAAAAAAACCAAAAAAAAGAGTAGCCACAAAGGTGGGCAGGAAAACGAGTTTAGGCCTGTCCAAGCGAATCTTTTTAGCCAGTTGGCAACTTGGCCATTTAAGTTTCGAGTCGAGTCGAGTCGAGTTCGAGTTGAGTTTAGCTTTTGTGCCTTTGGCTTAGCTCAGCGAAGCAGAAATATGGAGAAATGTGCAAATATGTTGGGGGGCGGGGTAAAAGAGGAGCCACACCCACTATTTAAGGTGGCTCGCGACCCATCTTAACGTCACACACTTCTATTCCTATGTTTCTCGCTCAGTCTTTTAATTTGTGTGTGTGTGGTGTGTGTGTTTTATTTGACATTGTGTTCTCTTTTGGGTTCTTGTTTTCATTTTCGTTTTCGTTTCGTTTTGTTTTGTTTTGCTTCAGCTGTGTTTGTAACTCTTTCGGTATGCTTTGCTCTACGCGCCTTTGTTTGTGCACGTCCTAAGGGCAGCGTTAAGCGATTGACTCTCAACCCTTTTCTACCTACCACCCAACCTATACTTGCCCTTCCCCTTACCGTTAGTTACCCTTACCCATTCGCCTGTTAACCAGTTGTAATAGGACTATTGGGTTCGTAGTTTAAACAATGAAATTTCCACTTCATCTGTTTTTATGCTGCTCTGCATAATTTATTTTTGCACTTTCAATTCAAAGGCTTTGGCTTTAGCTTTAGCTTTGGCTTAAGTTTTATATTTCCTATTATTTCTGCCCTTCTTTTTATTTTGTCGAGTCGAGTTTAACTTATTGCATTTGGTTTTTTGTGTGTGTTTTTTTTTCGCAATGTGCACGCTATTTTTGCGCTATAAGTTTGCACTTGTAACTTACAGAAAAAGTTTTTAAATTTTGCCTATTGTTTTTGTTTTAGTACATAGTTCTAATTGGGTTAAGCGGGTTGGATGGTTGGAGAAAGAGAGAGAGAGAGAGAGAGAGAAAGCTGATGCTACTTGAAACTTTCCTGTGGTTAATGCGATTATATTGCATACTTTCGAGCGTTGCCAAACAGCGAAGTAAAAGTATATATATACGAATGAAAATCTCATCAACTGCAGACAAAAGAAAGTTGAAGCCCTTAAAAAAGTTCTTAAATAACTTTCAGTACATTTGCATTGCCATTGATTCGGCTTATTACTAAAAAGATTTACCAAACTGAGACGAAAAAAATCGATTTAAAATTTTCACGACACTTGATTTGAAGAGAAATGGTATAGACTCAATTTCTTTCTGTCTGAATGTTAAGTGTTGCATTATCGATAACATTAAACATTTTATCTTGATGCTAAGCTAATCGAAAAATCGATTATCTGTAGATTGTGTGTACTTACCCAAAAATGTTGAACATATATATTCGGAAATTTGATTTCCCGATCTGCTGGACTCGCTAAAGTGGGATAGCTCCTTGTTAAGCATGCGCTTAAACTGCAAAACGATAAGCAAGAGAAATATCGAATACAATCATTAATAATCGTTATCGTTATCGTAATCGTTAATCATAATAATCGATAAAAGACGCACCTTAAGCGATGCCATATCGGAGACACTGCGATGCGTTTGTATGGTCTCCAGCTGATCCAGACACCAATCCAACTCCTCAATGGTATCGGTGGCTAGGCGAGTATAGTTCTCTTCGCCCTGTGCCAGTTGGATGCCGCTTGCATTGCCGCCACGTCCGGATGATGATTGAGCTGGCCGCCTGGATCTTGTTTGATTAATACATGATTTATCACACCCACACACACACGCACACACACACACACGCACGCACATAGGACAATTGGTGAGACAGCGAGAGCGAGAGAGATAGTTGGAGAAGGAAAACATTTAGAGAGGGAATTGTGGGAATTGTTATGATAGGTAAAACAAGAAACGGATGAACGTGATGTAACAAGAACACGGGAACAACAAACAATCAAACAAGGGAACAAACAAAAATCACACAAAAAGAAAGTAAAGAAACAGAATGAAAAAATTAAAAATACAAAAAAAAAGGGTGACAATTCGATGGAGAGGGAGGAAACAGGCAGTTGGATAAGGGGCAAGGTTGATTGGTTGATTGGGAAAGAAGGTGGAACATAGAGTTAATACAATATTTGTTATTGTATCGTTTGCAAACACACACAGAGCAAGGAATACACATAAAAAGAAAGAAAAAAAAGAAAAGACGTGTTAACAACATTGAGAATCAAGAATTGGGGGGATTACATTTTAAGCAACAATAACAATAATAATAAACATCGATTAGGTGTCGTGATTTTGGCGAGCGAGACACACATATATACGTACACATTTATATATATATATATTAACAAAGAGAAAGAGAGAGAGAGAAATAGAGAGAAGAAAAGAGAGAAAGAGAACGAGAGAAAAAAAATATGAACAAAATTGAATTAAAGAATCTGTGTTTTGTTATACCCTGATCTTATTCAAAAGTGGGTAAAAAGGGTATAATGGTTTTGTGAAAAAGTATGTAACAGGCAGAAGGAAGCATCTCCGACCTTATAAAGTATATATATTCTTTATCAGCATCAACAGTCAAGTTGATATAGATCTGTCCGTCTGTCTGTCTGTATGTATGAGCGCGTCGATCTCAGACACTATAAGAGCTAGAGACTCCAGATTTGGAACTTAAGCTCGCCTAATCCCTAGGCAGTACAAGTTTGTTTTCGATTTTCGATAACTCATCCCGTTTTCGATATACACATGGGATCGATAACAATAAATTTTTGAATATGAAAAATATAGATGACATTTGAATTATTAATCAAAATAATAACAATCTGTGAAATTTTTATTAAAATCGGTTGAGAAACACCTGAGATATGAAACCTTGAAGTTGAGTATGCAGACTGTACGCGTAAAGTATAGGGATCAGGGTATCGTCTAGTCGGGATTTCTCGACTAGAGCCTTCTTGTTTACCGGGAATTTCCTTTCTTTTTCTTTTTTTTTAGTTTGGCCCTGACTTGTACTCCAATTTGTGGGTGGTGAATGGAGGTTGTTTCCTCAAATTTTTTATTTTTTTTGGTTGTGTGATGTTACGACGTACTACTACGTAGACACATTGTTATTTTGTTCTCGTACGTAGTAAGCAGCTGAAAAAAGATGCAATGGAAAATAACGAAGCACCTACAATGACGAAGCAGCCAAAGCAACAGCAGAGCCAAAAATGTGCCACAAAGGAGGACACGAGATGTTGAAAAGCTAACAAGAAAACATGGTGCAACAAAAAACAATGGAAACAAATACAGAAACAGAAAAAAAATACGCAGCAAAAGAGAGAAAATCTAGAAATTTTTTGAGTATTTAAGTGAGTAAAATCTCAAAGCACAACTTTCAAAGGCTCAATCAAATATTTAACGAATTCTTGACCTTGAATTTTATTTATTTTCCCACGTTTCCTACAGCAACAAACCATTAAAAGAAGAAAAAAAAACTTTACACAAACTTTTGAAAGCATTTTTGTTATTTCAATAATTATTATTGCAATTCAATTTTATGAAATATATTTCAAAATTCTTTATTGCCAATTGTTTACGACTATTAAGACCAAATTCTATCGAAGTATATATTCAATAAACTTGCACAATTCAAATTCATTTAGACATTTAACTAAGTGTTTTGTATAAGCAAAAATGGGGCACAAAATATAACTGGTGTTTTGTGTGTTGCACGCCTAAAAGGCGACTACAAAGTGCAATCTATGGTAGGTTGCCATCGTAAAAAGGGAGTCCTAAAGTTATCATCATCATCATCATCAGTTGAAGCTAGACAAAGTTTATTGTGTGGCAAGTCAAAGATGAACAAATGTTTGTTTCCTATCAATTATGCAGTTTATAAAGATTGTTGTTGTTGTTCTTGTTGTTGCTTCTGTTGTGCTGTGAGTCACTTACAATTTTAATGCGTGTTAGATTGCTCTGGTTTAAGTAGGGTAATGTCTAAGGAAAATCAATTATTTTTATACACGATGAAAGCGCACATCTTTTTTTTTTTTTTGATGACTTTTACTAAATCACATTGAACCATTTTCACTTGACTGACTGAACTTGTGCTTTACAGTATAATATTAAGATCAAGTAGCCTTTTTAAATTTTTAGGATCCCTTTTTTTTGTAGAAGCTAAGTGTTGGAAATAACTGTATTTGCCTATGTACACCGCAGCTTGTCTTGCATTCACGTTTTGTAGTCGTAATCTGTTGTTGCCTGCGAGCAACGGTAATTGTAAGTTCCTTTTGATCAAGACCTTCTTTTTATGGTCTATGTTTAAGCTACTCTCATGAAGTAAGAGTCAGTCGTTTGTGGTCGCTTGAATCACGGAGTACAAGTCGCATGATTCTAATAAATATAAACACCAAGTTATAATACTAAGAAATATATTTTCGAAATCAGTATTCAAGCAACTGCAAAAAGGTACATTAAAATATTCATATGTTAAACAATGATAATGCAATGAAGAAAATAAATGTTTTTGCTAACTTTGGGAATTATTGTTTGCTGTTTGCATCAATACATATCCGTTTTGTTCAATGGACCAAAGGTTACATATTTACATGTGGATGTCCCCCACATGTAAAATGCTTTGAGCCGAGTAAAGCAGTTAACCTATCCAGAGGATCCAGTACATATCTATTGTCGTCGCAATCAAGCACTAAAATGGAACAATATCTTTCAGAGCAATGATCTTCGACTGGACATAATGCCCAACATGGAGTACAAGCAATACAAGGATTCAAATGCAAAAGGTGTCATTCGCAAGATTCAAAACAGCGACGAGTGTCAAGAGGATAAACTGTTGGCAGGAAAGGCACAAAGGATCCACTATATATCGATGCCATCACATGATCACCATTGCTATGGCATCAAAACGGAAGAGGCATATACTATCACGCTGTTGCAAACGAAATGTGATAAGTTACGTGCGGCACGCTTCGTTATTGGATTGCTGATGTGGATTTATTCAGCACCAGATGTACTAGGTAATTGCTTTTGTTCTTTTCAATCGTGGCGACTATCTTTTGGAAAACTGGCAACCTCTACTTGGAAATTTGATTTCAATTCTCCGTCGGTATTCCTCAGCAGTATCTATGATATTGGTTGCCGAATTATGGTTGCTGAAGACACTTTGTCGATGTCTTGGAAAAGTGTGGAGTTCTCTTCGGGTGCGTAAAATTCATTATTATGTGCTGCGCGTCTTCTCCTATTTGCTGATGTTGAGTGCTTCAAGCCATTGGTTCTGTAGTTGGGGCTTTGTTAGTGTATTGCTGATCTGATCTGGACAGAGATTAACTCGATAAAAGCTGTTTTGAAAAAAAGGCAAGAATAAGTATCGTTTGATCTTTCGACCTAAGGTCACAACTCTACTCTACACTGGGTGCAATTCATAATCTTCATGACCATTTACGTAACATGCCTCCGGCCTACCAGGTACGCATAACCGATAAACGTTCAGATGAACAACGTGTACATTTAATCAATGTTCGAATTCAAAAAATAGTATAAACCCCCATGTACAACCAAGGAATCAAGTAGTTTCGCCGACTAGCAGTGTCCAGCGGGAACAAATAATCAATGATGAAAAACAAACACAAACCAACACTTCGATTACATTCAACTTTGAATTTGCGCTTGCGAAAATTGTTAGCGAAAAACTCGATTCGCAGCTTACATGATTTGCAGGCTCTCCAAGCATCTGATCTTTTTACGGAAGAACGCTCTAATGGCAGTCAAGTTAGGCATCTCGAAAAAGAAAAGGAAAAATTTCCTCAGGCGGCATACAACAGAGTACAGAAATTAAATCGAAGCAAAACAACAACAACAATTTGATGGGCACAATGGAACTAAGGCCGAACTTATCTTACTTTTACCAATTGTAGGTGGGTTTGGAAAGCTTAAAGAAAAGTAGGTAGAACAATCGAGTTAGGTTTTTTAGGTTAGCTGAATAGTTTATTGAATGGATTTATATTTTAGCAGCAGTTGCATAAAGCATAAAGGAAAAATAGTTAAAATTTAGTTAAGTTTGGAATATATCGAAAATGTTTTGATTTTAAAACGCAAAATGTTATTAAAGTTTCACTTATTTGTCGTCATGGTTTGATCAATTTATGACTTTTATTTTTAATATAATATTCAAAACGTTGGCAAATCGTATGGAGTTCTTTACTATTTAATCAACTGGATATTTTTATTATTTTGGGTTATCTTATATAAGAAAACAACATTATATTAGCTATAATTCAGATTTTTCTAAAATCCCCTTTAATGTGATTAAATAAAATGAACTTGTCGAGCCCATTTATTTATTTTGTTAAGTGGTTCAATTCGGACTGCAACACAAACGATTTATGAGGTCTAAGATGATGGGTCAGGTCGTTCGATCTATTAACTGATGCCTTCAATAACTTTGATTATAATTGGGCGCACTCTTATCTTGGAATGCAGTTTAGCTCCCAGTTCAATGCACATAACACACACACACACACACACACACACACACACACAAACAGAATCATAGATACAAGAATACATGAGATGAAACGTGGCCAGGAAACTTGGCTTAAAAGTGCTTAAACAGCGTTACAAATAACACAGTCGGAAACATTTTCAGTAGATTGGGTAACGGTTCCATTCAGGGCTTACACTGATATACGCCTATTACCCACAGCATCTCTCAAACACACACACACACACACACAAAGTTATGGATACATTGCCGACTAAACAGGCAGAAATAGCAGCAGCACCCCCACACTCACCCCTCATACGACACGACCATCCAAATTTTTGGTCTGACCGACCAGTTCAATACAAACGGACAATGTTCTAATTTTGTGTTCCAACATATTCGATGGAAAAAAAAAATAAAAAAATTATAAATAAATTGTGTGCGGCGTTACGGCTGATATATGTATATATGTATATTTTTGTTGTTGTTGTTTGCGGTATTTTTGGCACGTCAACACGGTTGCCAAACACAAACTGTTGAAGCTGACTCGCCCCTCACCCCGTCACCCCGTTACCACCACAACCGTTTACCCCACACGCATTTGACCTGGCCCATGGCGTGTGATTCGTTTCCTTTGTATCGCTTTGTGGTCATATCACTTTAAGTGGGTCTTTACTCTTCTGAGTGGATGGCTGAGCGGGGGGAAGGGAATACTTACACACACACACTTAGCCAAATACATGTGTTGACATAATTATTGTTAGTCGGTAAAGAAGATCGAATGCTTAATGCCAATGTATTTGTTGTTGTTGTCGGTTTCGTTGCTGCTTGATTAATTTAAGTGTGAGATGACCGAAAAAAAACAAAGAGAGAGAGAGAGAGAACGAGAGAGAGAGAGAGAGAGAGAGGGGGGAAAGAGCGAGCGATGGGAGCGAGTGACATTGACAGGCAGCAAGACAAAGAGTGCACAATTGGATTGGAGTGAGATGGGAGTGAGACAGTTATATATCTGCTTCTCTGCTTAAGAAGTATTTGGATGAGATAAGGAACGGTAAGGGGGTAAGATTTGTTTTTGCTTGTTTGCCATGGATCGTCATGGGGGGGGGGGCGGGTGGTAAGAAGACGCGTGCTCAGCTTTAAGTGATTTTGTGGTAGGGGTTTGGATTGACGTTTTGGTTATTAGGGTCGGAAGGCATGTTTGGGTGGTTATGGATAAGTCAAGGTCAAAGGGAAAACTCACTTGTTTGATGCTGGTACATTTGTCAGACTTAATAAATTGTTGCGCACTGAACGTAAACTGGCTAAAATTTGGGCAAACGGCGTTACAATGAGATCCTCGCCATGGCTGTAAAGAGAAAAAGCATAATAGATAAGTAACTGTATGTTATTATATTTGAGGCATATGGCAAATACTTAAGCACAATCACTAAAATACTTAAACACGCATGCATCCAAAGTGTAAACATAAACGACTTAAAATATAACTATATGAAACATGTAATACAATTATCTTGTTGCCCAATTCGAATACTCGTTCAAGACAAACATATAAAAACACAAACGAACACTTATTAGTAACTTAAATAATGAATAGCAACATAATCGAGTAACGCGTAACGCGTAACTTTAGCGAGTAACAAGAGTATTGACTAGCAAACGAACTTAGTTGTAAGGTTGATGAAAACCTGACGATTTACTTTACCGAGTAAAAATAAAGAGTAACGAGCAACGGAAAAGGCGAGTTAACCCTTAACCCTTCACTGCTCTAAGCATATAGAGTTATTCCTTAAAACTATTTTACTTTGGCGAGTAAAAATAAAGAGTAACGAGTACCGAGTACCGAAAGTAGCGAGTCAACATAGTGATAAAATTAAAACCTTCACTTCTCCAAGCATAAAGAGTTGTTCCGTGAAACTATTTTACTTTGGCGAGTAAAAATAAAAAGAGTAACGAGTACCGAAAGTAGCGAGTCAACATAGTGATAAAAATCAAACCCTTCACTTCAGCAAGCATAAAGAGTTGTTACATGAAACTATTTTACTTTATGAGTAACGAGTACCGAAAGTAGCGAGTAAGTAAAGCACCGTAACGAGTAAGGTAGTTGTTGCTTTGCTGCAGCGTTTGTTAGCTGCTTGAAACTAGCTTTACACGCTCTTCAAGCATTAAATTGCTCAAAAATTGAATTGAATTCTGTTTATTTACCCGTTAATGTTGAAGTTGCTGTCATGCTTAGGCATCAATAGAAGATATTGGCAATAAGTGAACTATCCGAACATAAATACCAAAATGGAATTTTGCACGCAATCAATTAAACAGCTATACACTTTTTGTTTTCCATAGTCAAACTAAATTTTGATTTTTTTTGATTTACAAAATTTTTAAATTTCTAAACTGATTTAAATTGAAATGAGTAAGTTTTTGTGTGTGTCTAGCAAATCAACTAGAATATTGAAATATATAGGAGGCCATCGCCTACTATGATAATACCGAGTTGCCCTCTTGGGAAGTTTGCATGGCAGCTGTCGTGGAACCGCAAAAGGTCAGCGCCATTGCCACGAATAGATATGCTAAAAACAAAACGCATACCAATATGCGAACACACAAAGGAATGGCCAAAAAAGGAAAGTGGGTCAATGAGCGATGTGGGTCTAAAGGACGGTCAAGTTTTTTGCACCGGCTCACAAAAATTCCAAAATACGGAACGAAAAGCGGCGCGCACACAAATTGTGAAAATTGGATTTTATTTTTTTTTTATATTTTTTATTTGTGGTCGTCGCTCTCGAGATATTTGTGCCGAAAATAAATATTAAATGGTCAAGAATAAAAAATTTAAAAGAAATTAAAAAAATAAATAAATAAAAAACCCAACAGCGAAAGCTCAAGGAGGCGAGGTGACGAAAGCGTTTGCGTTGCGTTGACAAACAAAAAATGGCATCAATTTATAATTTTTTCATATAATAAAATTACCCAAAGCATATTAAAAAGACACAACTCAACAACAACAATCAAATTGTTGGCCCATCAGTGACGTCATGACGCATGAAGCAACATGAAGCGAGCGGCGCCAAAATTATAATATATATATATATACACATGTATATGTATATTCCGTATACCGTGCAATACAAAGTTAGGCAGTTGCTAATCAACTTTTTTTTAAGGGTATTTTCAATATTTCCAATCAGTTATTAAAGCAAATGAGTAACAATCGCTTAAGATTGTTGCAAAGTGCAGTGAAACTGAATCAAAGTGAACTTTATACAGGGTATGTGCTAGTCGAGAAACTTGTGTATGTCATATACATACATTCATGTATTTCCTTGCTGTGTTCAGCTTTAAAGCAAATTGGCTGGCACTGAAAAACAGCTTTGATATATTGAAAATTTTCATCCCAATTGTTGGCGACTGAAAAATATATTTTTGTGAGAGGCAAATGGCGACAGCGATATAATATTAATGTTGCCAACTCATTTACAGTTCCAAAGCCTCCCACCCCCACCCCTCCCCTTCACCCACTTTCCATTCGCATCCCCATCCCCATTCCCTTTCACATATGATGGTTTGGTATGCTTTTGCCTGAGTTTTGGCACGTCGCACAGTTGCAACAACGAAACAAATGAAACAAATGTTAATATTGTACACAAAGTGTGATCATTCATTTAATTGTCTGCTCTAAACACCCAACTTAAGTGGCAGCCATAAACAACAACATAAATAACAACAATACGATACGGCAAGGCAAGACGCGGCAACAACAACAGTTTGAACTCTTTACTTTTGCCCCATGTCTTGGCGCTAGACGCCACTTTGCCACTCAGCCAGACCTGATCTGTCTGTCTGTCTGTCTGTGTGTGTGTCTCTTCTTTTTTTGTTGATGCTGATTTGTCATTTCAAATCACGCCTTCGTTTCCCATTCCTCCTTGCTTGGTTGGGGTTTCTCTATGTTCTGTGTTCTCGTTTCGGTTATTCGATTATGAATGCTGCGACGCATTTCGCCAACTCGATTCAAAAACATGTCAATGACTCATTCACGGCGCTACGTTATGTCGATTGGGTGGGTGTGGGTGTGTAAGTGTAAGTGTAAGTGGAGGTGAAGGGCAGGAGGGTTGGGTTAATCCAATGCCAATGCACGCAACTAAAGATTGAACATTGAATAAAACTGCATATGGTGAGGTAGGCTTATATGTATGCACCTATCGAATAGTATTTAAAGTGAATCAGTTACACGAGAAGAAAAAAACATAAAAAAGCTAACCACTTGAGATATGAGTGGTATGATTTCAAAACTATAATATCGATTTGGTTTTGATTTTTATCAAATCGGATATATATATATATATAATTGTTGATTTGTTGATGGGAGGAGATTGCATTGTCATTTCAAAGCTGAATTCAAATACTAAATGTCTCATTTTGAATATTGTGTATGGGGGAACGAGAAATGTTAAGCAAGAAAAACATTTAAACACTATTTAATTGAATATGTTCGTACTTTTAGCTCGTATGTCCTTGATATAATGAAAGAGATTGAACTTGGTTTCGCTTTAAATGTTTTGTTTTATATGTTTTTATGAGAAGAAGAAACTTTTAATTAATTGCCATCAACTAGCAAAAATCAACAGAAAACATTTGATTAAAGATGTCTCGTTGATGAAATACCCAAAATGAAATAAATACACATATATACACATATATAGAAATAGATATTGTATTGCTCACATTTAATCAATATTTAATCATTTAATCGTCATAAAACAACTCAAAGAGGCTTATGTTAATAGTTTCTGTGAAAAAAGCTTTTTAATATGCATTAAAAGCAATTCAAAGAGCTGTTTTTTTCTTTCTTTCTTTCTTTCTTGCATGCCACATAACAATGAAAACAAAAAACAGTGTATCGATAGTTTTGTGCATTTGCGATCAACTCGTTGAAAAGTAAATTTGTGCGACTTTTGATAAGACTCAAACAAAAGTTCAGGGTATTTGCAAGTCGAGCTAACTCGTCTAGAACCTTCTAAAATATTTTTGAATAGACAATTTAATGATGTTGTTGTTTCAATCACTGATGAAATGCGACGTTTTATATTGTTGTTGTTGTTGCTTTTGTTGCGCACAAAACTAATTAAAATTGAATAAATGCCTTAATGAATATTGAGTTAGACAAACAAACTTTAATTTTATGACAATGCTGTGCGTATTTATCTATGTATACTAGATTCATAATTAATATAGATATATTATATATATATATATACATATATATGTAGGTTGAAAATGCCAGAAATGCGTAAGTAAATAAACTGCCAGCTGAGCCAAATTGAATTATATATATATATATATATATATTTATATGTATATTGAGAGGGCGTTCAAAATAAACGAGAAGCTATCAAAACAAAAAAAGAAGTAAAAAAGCTAAACATAGTTTGTGGTTTTCAGTTGTTTTTATTTTTGTTTGAGTTTTACCTGCGCTGCGATTTAATGGCGAACATATTATCGCGATCGGCCATTATTGTGACGGCCAGATCGTCCTGCATTATGGATGGTATCATATTGAAGAAACTATGCACACGCGGCAGCGAACGCGACGATGCTGAATTCTTGTTTAGCATGATGACAATACAAGCATATACACGCACACATACGAACACACACACACACGCACACACACACAATCACAGTGGCTGGCACAATTAAAAAAAAAAAACAATATAAAATTGGTTTGTTTCTTTGTCAAATGTTGGTCATTTGGTCAACCGAAAAAAAACCGCCAAAAACCAAAAAGATATTTGGCCAAAACGAACTTCGATTTCAGTTTCAGTTTGAGTTTTGTTGAGAAATAAACTAACTGTATATTTAACGAATTATTTTGTTTAAATGACAACACAACAACAATAACAACAACGACGATAACGACGATATTGAAAACGACAACACGACAACACGACAATAAGGCGACAAGGCAAATGCTTTTTTCTGAATTTTCCACGAGTGAGCGCTGGCCGAGAATGAGCGCGTCCCGCGGCGTGGCCAGCGAAAATACACGAAAAACCACACCGAAACAGCTAAACAGAAAAAAGCACACACAACTCACACGCTCAGAAATTGAAACAAAAACATAAGAAAAATTATTGTAGAAAACGACAGCGACGACGACGACGCTGCTGAAGCTGACGTCGACAGCAGCAGCCATCAGCTGAGTAGAACAACTTAACGTAAGAAACAAATTATCTTCAACTTAAGAACAAAAAACAACAACAACAACAAAAACAAATAAAATTAAATGTCTGCCTGTATGTGACATATTTATTATGAATGCGTTAGTGTGTATGTGTGTGTAACGTGTGTATGTGTGTGTGTGTGTACCGTGTGTATGTGTGTGTGTGTGTCATTTCATTTTCATCATTTTGCGCGCGCGTAAGATTTTTGCTTGCTTTTCATCTTTAACAGCTACACAGCCACAGCCACAGCCATAGCAACAACAACAACAACAACAACAAAGATGATGATAAACTGACACAACATATACAACATTTGCTAAATTGTTGTTGAATTATACAGGGTGTTACACACTAGAAGTTGTTTGTTTGTTGGAGAAAAATCTACAAACCCTCTAAAAACTCTAAAAAGTTGCAGTTCTTACAACAAAAATGTTTGTTACTTGTTCACGCAAAATCTACTGAATACGGATGTAAATGAAACTGTACATACATATAGCTTATACATCAGATTAAATCTTAGGCTATGTTTTTTAAGGCTATTGTTTGTATCTTGTATCTTTAATGGGGCAAAGATTGAAGTGAAAACATTGTTGGGAAAACAAATCATTTTCTATTTTGTTTCGTTGCAAATTTAACACTTAGACAACCCTGGAGACATCACCTGGTTAATTGGAACTGTAAATTATAGCAATAAACAAACATTTTTAACAAATGTGATTTGAGTTTGATTGCTAAGCACTCTAATAGAACACTTGGGAATGGCAATAAATAACTTGCAACAGGGCCAATATATACAAAACTGGTAGCACACCCTGTATTATATAGCCGAAATATAGTGCATATATATATTTATATACTGTATGATGTCCGGCAAGGCAAGCAGGCGTCCTTGCCTCATATAATAACAGCAACAACAACAGCAACAAAGAACATCATTATTATCATCACTTATGCCTTCACCTGATTGTGTATCTCTCTCTCTCTCGCTTTCCCTCTCTCTTTCTCTCAAAATTAATTTCATTCACGCTCTCTCGCTCGCTCTCACTCTTAGCTTGCTGTGGCTGTTGTTGTTGTTGTTGCTTCACTATTTTATTTTAGCGCACTTGCCTACGCTAATGTTTAATAAATTCTCAACTCAGATTGCCATTTGGCTGCCTTCAAGCGATCACCATTTGTTGTTGTTGTTGTTGTTATTCGCTTAATGAACGCTCATTACATAAGTAAGAGCGAAAGAGAGAGAGAGAGAGAGAGAGAGCAAGCGAGATGTAAATATGCATATATATTATACATATATTTTAACTACTATCGTTTATTTTTAATATCTTTTCTCTCCCAGCTTAGGTTAGGTCTCCAAATGAGCGCACACGTAATTCTAATAATAATTTCGAGCAATTTTTAATTTAGCTAACCCACTTTAGTGTGTGTGTGTGTGTGTGTGTGTGTGTGTTTGTCTTCTTTGCCACTTAAGTAAGACGATGAGAACGAGACAGAGACAGAGAGAGAAACACTCATTACTCATACGCAGCATGTGGCAGCATTATACAAAATGCCGCGCGCTGAGATTTTTAATTTTGATTTCAAATTCAAAATTTTAAATTACGATTCATGTAACTAACGTTTCATAACCATTCATACATTCATGCAACCAAAAACCCCAAACCCCACAGCCACAAACAATTATAAACGATTCACAATTCCCTACGATTACGATAATCGGCATTTGTATTGCTGCTTTTGGTTCGACTTGGCTTGCCCGCCCACGGCGTCACTTAACCCACTTGAATGGCCCTGCATTCAATAAACAAAACTTGTATACACAAGCAACACACACACACATACACACAGAGAGAGAGAGAGAGAGAGTAATAGTAGAAACAACATTCAAAGCAACTGTTGGCGCGTGATGAGGCGTCCATCGGGTCAGCAGCATGGCATACAAATCTCGTGACTGACAGGCAACGTTTCAACAATTCAACGTTTTCACATCACACAGCATTGAAGCATCGAGACGAAGTATGCAAGTCAAGCGAAATGATGAAATAGTTCATTAACATTTACATACATACGATTCAAATACATATAATCTTCATTCTCGGCAAGTTAAGATTTATGTTGATTAACCCAAAAAGCTTGTGAAACAACGTTTCCTCTATTCTATACGTCAATCAGTATTAGAAACTTATAATTTGAACGCAAATCATTTATTTAAGTGCTTGCAAATAAAATGATATGATGAAACTTATGAAATTCACCCAACTGATGTTTTATCAAATGATTTTTGCTGTATTTTATACAGAAACAATGCAAATGCAAATTGTTCAAATATTTTATTATAAAATAGTCCTTCAACTTTATGTCAGAGCTGAGTGTACTTATTTATAATCTGCGTTTGACTTTCTGACCAATGCAATGTCAAAATTTGCATACTGCTATAAAAAAATAAAAGAAAAGAAATAAAGAAATGAGAAATCCATTTCAAATTACAGAATAAATTTCGTATTTTTTCTATGTGCTGTTCATATTTAAAGTTCATCAACAAAACGAAAAATACGAAAAAAAAAAAAAAAAGGAAAACTGTGCACATAAAAGGCTTTGCGTATTTGCAGAATATTGAATGGAGATTGAGTTTCAACATTTAAATTTTTTTTTTTTTCATTTTCTTTTCGTTTTCTTTTGCTTCATTGCCTGAATGACAATTTTTTTTTTTCTTGGTGTGTGAGATGCATTTTTGGGCTAAAAGCCCAAGAGGCCACTAAAAATCCACACCGCACACACACACACACACACACACACACACACACACAGATACACATTTGGGGGTGATTTGCATTGGGTGCAAACACTCTTCTTCTTTTTTTTGCATTCGTTTGGCAGCATCAACGGCAATTGAGGCGGCAAATTTAATGCGCAAAAAAGAACGTATTTCATTTGGTTATTTGGCAAATTCTATTTATTTTTATATTCTTTTTCTCTTCGCTTCTCGCTGTCACGCTGCGTATGAATAATATGTACGTTACGTATACGAATGACAGCGAAACAGGCATCGCTGCATGTGGCAACTGGGGCAAATCATAGGCACAACATATCGGGGCTTGCGGCTCACGTTTGTTGTGGGGTGGTCTTGCGGTCGCTTTAGCTTGTGATTGAATTTTCCCAGCGACATTTCTTTGCCTTCGCCTTCGCCTTCTTCCTCTGCTTCTGGTCAATGCCGTGAACCCGCCCTTTCCTATCTATATATATATTTTTGTGACTGACCGAATTTTCATTTGGGTTTTTCTTACGACTTTCTTCCCTACGCCTCCGCCACCGCCGTTGCCGCTTCCTTTTCGCCTTTTCGCGTTGTTCGTCATCGTTGCATTTTGGGAACAACAGGAAATAGGAAATGTTTTTCATATTTAAATTGGATGTCTTTGGCAGATTTCATTCAACAGCAAATGCAACCCTCTCTTTCTTGTGTGCCGAGGCACTTTTGGGGCCAAGCATTGTGCCTTTAATTTCAACGACGACAACAACGACGACAAACGATGACTGGGATACAAAAATTTCACTGAATTGTGATTGAGTGACACGATGAGCACAATGTGAGCAATACCACACCCTCTTCTCGCCCCGCTCCGCCCCGCCTTAAAACAGCGCACACGTATAAAGGCAATGTGATGTGCGACATGAATGTGACTCACGATTGCTCAAATTGGATTAAAATCGAGCATTTCAACGGTTTACGAAAGAGTTGCGCATAGGAAATCACATTTTTCTAAAGAATTCTTAGATTAATACAGTATGTTCGAGCTTTAAGTATAGAATATAATGTAGTACACTATAAGTAAATCAGTAACTGACAAATTTAAGCTTATTTCTATTGGACTATTATTGTATCTGTGCTCTGGTAAATCGAAATAAAGTTTCAACATTATCAAACTTAAGAAACATAATGCAGATATGTGATTTGTTTACTTTGCCTTTGAATACTGTTTAACAAAAGTATAATAGAACTAGAAAATATATATATTTATATTGGAAATGCAATATGATTGCATACTGATTTTGCAGGTAGGCAAAACATGCAAAAATGGATACACAAAACAAACAACAACTACAATAACAAAGAACAAACAACAAACAGAACACAAGGCAAACATCAAGAGTGGCAAACATTGAGGCAGCAAACAGGCAAAGAACAAGTTAAATAATAATAGATAGCTACAATTATGGTTAAGGTTAAGAGAGTGCAGGAAAGAGTGGGAGATAGAGCGAAAGATAGAGAGAGAGTGAGAGAAAAAGCAAAAGTGGGAAAGAGAGAGAGAGCGAGAGAAAGAACTGGGCATACGTACGATCGATCAATGAGTATAGAGGCCTCCTGTTCTTTAAACCTGCAAAAGGGTTACAATAATAAACAACGATAATAGTACAAATAACAATCATTAGAGATAATAGTAGATAGTAAGTAAGGCTAAGACATCGATAGATAGATAGATAGATAGATAGATAGATAGATAGATAGATAGATATGTATATATAAATATGTGTTGAAAAAGAAAAACACAATTATCGATTATCAAGTTATCGAGTTGCAACAAACAATCATTAACATAAAAAAAGATTAAACCAAATAAGAATGAATAAGAAAGCAAAAAAAATATATAAAATAACTCGAGTTTAGATTTATAATGCACACATAATGGACGCTTAATTTAATTGTTTAAAGCTAATGATGAACCGAACATAAATTGTATTGTAAATGCAAATGTGTGTGCATGTGTGTGTGTGTGTGTGTGTGTGTGTGTGTAAAGTGTGACACCCTTGGGGTATGCAATGAAGAGGCAAATGGGAATTGAGCAGCTTAATTGAGACATCACGTGCGACATTTAAGTGCTGTTGTACGTGTGTGTGTGTGTGTGGCATGTGAATGGTATGTTGCATAAGCTAGCGGCTTGTACGTTGCTGACGTAGACAATGCGACGACGATGACGATGACGGTGACGGCGATGGCGGCAATGACCCCATCGTCAATTGATAGATAAATAGAAAAGAAGCGTAAACGCAACCCGGGGCAATGTCATGACGTCATTGTGTTGCGCACGTCACGTCTGCTGCAACAAACACGACAAGAACAACGAGAACGAAAACTCAAAAGCTAAAGTGTTGACATTTAAAAACACATACACACATACACATACACACACACGCATACAGACACATTGCACCGCATTGTCTCTGACTTGCATTTTAAACTTTTTGCAAATGCCAACAGCAAAAACACACACACACATACACATACACATACACATACACATACACATATATATAAATATATATATATATATCACCCATTTTGCCTGCCAACAGCAAGTTTTGTACTTTGGCTTTTAAATTTGTTGCCTGCCTTTTACACAGAGCGAGAGAGTATCCTGTTGCCCAACAGGGCAAAGTTGGGAGGTTGGCAAGTTGGCAAGTTGCAAGTAGCTGGTAGCTGGTAGCAGGTATAGCATGCATGCAAGCGAACAGAAACAGCAGCAGCAGCATGTTGCAATTTAAAACGTATAAATTTCAATGGCATTTGCATTTGCTGTGTGTGTGTGTGTGTGTGTGTTGTGTGATGTGTGTGGTGTTAGCTGCATGTCCAACAATTGACCTGACAACACCTTCTCTGTCTCGGTCTTTCTTTTCTCCACATTTGACAGCAAGACCCGACACAATCAACGCCCTGAAAGGATTTTCGAGTATTGGACTTTCGGTTTGAAATATCCGAATATACTTTTTGGCATATCATCTGTGAATGGTTCTTTTGTATGCCTGTCGGTTTGCCTGCCCGCCTGCTCGCCTGCTCGTCTGCTTGCCTCAAAAGAACAATTGAACGTTTTTTGCTGCTTTTGTAATGCCTGCCACAAAATACAATTATCAAGCTGCCACAACAATTCGAGTAAGATACTGATAGCAACATATTTTGACTTGCGACACCTGTCCGAACAAATAATTGACATTCAATTGTATGTGGTTATTGGATATGAACCATTTTCAACTGTTTGCAATATGATAAAAGACTTTTGAGACCACAAAGAGAATTCAATACTTTAATATTGAGAAACTTGTTAAAAGTTTATCAATATGCATACATATAAAAATATTTGTGGATCATTACTAATACAAAATTATCCAATATTTAGGATGTTTTCATATCATTTCATATCATTTTTCATCGAATCATTTGATTTCATATCGTATCACATTCAATGGTATCATATCATATCATATGCTTTAAAATCATGCTCATAGCAATAATATTGGTTATTTGTATAGTATTATTTTAAGAGAGCTCATTAAGTTGCATTTTAAGCTGTTATCGAAGTTTGACCGCAAGTTTGAGATGTTTTAAATAATGAGTTGGGTGCTTAAAATGCCACTTGCTGCTTATTTAGTATTTAATCTGTTTATCTGGCGCATTCGTGGACGTTTGTTGGATAATAAATTCAATTGTTTTGTTGTGTTTTGTTTTGTTTCATTTTGTTGGCCTTGACATTTGCCAGCCGCATTCAAGTTGGCTAATTATTTGTTATTAGTGTTGAAATCTTTATGAAATTTTCACTCAGCTTGCTCTCGTTGTTGTTGTTCTTGTTGTTGTTGTTTTTTTGTTATGACAGCTAAGCTGGGAACAGTCACTGCCAAATGTTGCAAGGTATGTGCGTGTGTGTTTGTGTGTGTGTGTGTGCAATTGACAGGCTCATCAACAACATTGTTTGAAAGTGGCAGACTGGCAGACGAGGGAGAACTTGTGATATGTCTCAACTGAACAAAAAAAAAATATATATATATATATACAAGTTGATTGAAAGCAAACGCAGCGAACGAATCCCTGAATACGTTAAGAAGACGTCCAAACGAACGGTGGAGAGGAGAGAAAGGCGGGCGGTCGGGCGGTTGGAGGGGGCCTCAGACGAGGGTGTGCAGCGTAACTAGAGGCCTGCCAAAAACTTTAAGGCAGACCCGAACGAAACTTTCGTTTGGCCGCCTGTCCCAGTCAGGCAGGCAAAAAGCAAAATGCCAAAGAGAAATAAATGCAAATTGCGTTGCTGCTGTTTTTGTTGTTGTTGTTGTTGCTGGCCGAAAAGGAAGCCAACGAGAAAACAAAAACAAAGCAAAAAATGCCAAAAATATTTATTTCGACTATGTATAATTAAAATGTTTTTGTTTTGTTGTTGTTGTTGTTGTTACTGTTGTTGTTGTTGTTGTTGTTACTGTTGTTGTTGTTGTTGTTGGGGCCACTGACTGCACTTGGGGGGGGGCACATTCTCATTTAGTCAGCAATTTGTGTGACACAAGGACAATAACTTTTGCCTTATAATCTAAAAATAAATTTCGCTTGTTTTGGTTTCTTTTGACCAGTTTATACTATATAATATTAATGGCCTAAATATTTTTACGTTAAATGTGCTATTTGTCCACGTTGATGAACATATTCAATAGTTGGTTATATCAAATAACTGCAGCTAAAACATTTTGTGATTGTAAAACGCTTTTTTTTTTTTTTGTTTATCAATTTTATAGAAGATTTTAGCTTTTGCTCCATAAACATGTTATTGATTTTAGATTAATCCTAGCTAAAGATTAATCCTATCAAAGCTAAACTAAGTCAAAAAGTGTATCTAAGTTAGTCTTCGGATTAATAGTTCTTTGCGATTTGTACCTGCCGCACCTGTGCAGTGCAGTAGCAATAAGTCTTAAAAAGCACACACACAAATTTTGTAGCAAACTATAGATAGATAGTATCAATCAGGTACATAAATGTATTAAACATACTTAACATCACTCAATGAATAGCTAACAACTTTGTTGTGTAAACAAAGAAAAATGTGGGCAAATTTAAATGCCATAACAGTACGATAAACAAAGCGTATTGATATGTCGGTGCATATATTGATGCTTAATGTTTTTTGTGTCCGTTTTTCTCATTCTTTATTTATTGTGGATAAGTATAATGTATATGTTTGTAGTAGTAGAAGATACTTGATGGGCAATCAGACTTTTTGTTGTTGTTGTTTTCATTATGCATGGAAGGGAGGAAGGGGCGGGGGAATGGTATTTTTAAGTGTTTTTGCGGTCCAAATATTTTTGCAATATTTCATCTGCGATTTGCGCGCTATATAATAATCTTAAGCATTTCAGAAATTTAAGCATTTTTGGCCTTTGAGCGATGTGTGTGTGTACGCGAACGTAGAACACAAAAATTTGTGTAAAAATAGCTGTAAAATGCTACTCAACTCAAGGTTGCATTCATAATATATCGCCACACCACCATCGACCATCGACCATCGCCCATCGCCCATCGACCATATTGCCGACATCATTCATATTCCATATGGTGTAAGTATTTCGTATTGTTTTAGTTTTGACTTGACACGAGACATGATGCTGTTTGTTTAATTATTTTGTTATTGTTAATACGTTTTCATGCATTATGATTTGGCGTTTGTTGTAAAACGCATCGAAAAACCGCCAACAAACACTCAAAATGGCTGCCAGCAAAAATACTATGCACATTTCCGGCTTTCAGTTGCATAACTTTTTCTGTTATTGTTGACCATATGAGTGTGTGTATTTTTTATGTGTATGTGTGTTCGTTTACGCTTAAAGGTGTGCGAAGAAAAAGAAGAAGAAGAGTGCAGTGATGGTAGTTGCAGCTGAATGTAAGCCTGGCTAACTTTGACTAACTAATTGAAGTCTGAGAACGGCAAAATCTTTTTGTTGTTTGGCTTGACTTTGCATTTTCACACACACAGACAGATAGCAACAACAATGGCCCAAATATTCGGACAATTCACGGTCCACGGAGCACAGAGAATACCAGCTGACGATGAACCACAAAAAGTTCTGTCTAGTATACAGAGTATGCGTATGTGTGTGTGTGTGTGTTGCTTTAGAAACAACTCCGGAACCAAAACCAAAACGAAATAAAACTGCAGGAACTGATGCCAAAAGGGGCAGAGCCAAAAGTGGCAAAATGCTTGGCTATGAATTCAGAAATGCCATCAAACTGGGGGCGTCTTTTGGCCAACGCATATCAAATGATGATGTTGCCAGCTTTTCTCGGGACAAACAAAGAGAGAGAGAGAGAAAGACCATTGAAATGTGGCAAAGTGCCTGAAATACCGCAAATGATGGTTTTGCACACACAAATGCAAACACACACACACACACACACACAGGCAACAAAGACAAAGATAAAACACATATGTAACTGAGGTGTGGCATTGCGAATTGTGGCTTTATTTTTGAGAAGAGAAACAAAAACAAACAAGCACATAGACGGCAGGCACATGACAGTTAGACAATAGCAACAGATGCTGTAAATTAGTAACAGTATTACAATAGAAGATTAAGGTTGGAAACGGCGGGGGGAAACGTTGAGAAGCCACAAGCAAAACATGTTCAAGCATGCTGACCAGAAAGATATTGTATATGTTTTTAAGAGCATCGTAAAGTTGAAGTAGTTGAGAAGCAAAAAAAAAAGAAGTAAAAATGAAAGCAGTGGAATGTGGTTAAGTTCAAAATGTTTATGGCAGGGAGGCCATAGACATTGTAGCAATATGTGTGAGAGAAACATTGAAAGTCTTTATCGATGTTGCGGCAGAAAGGATATTTAACGAAAAAAGTATTAAAAACAGACAAACGAGCTGAAGATGTTGCAATATTTGTAGCACGTATAGGAACAAGTAAAAGTTGAAGTATAAATTGACATTGAGTAGAAGTTTGTAGCACTAGAAATAACAGGTACACACAAACACATATACATACATAAGCACACACATATTAAGAGAGAAGAATTACAAAAAGAATGAATGCTAAGGTTTAGTATAAGTAAGTAAGTAAGAAGTTGTCCATATAACGATCAGTATTGGATTCAGCTGCCTAGGCTAAAAGATTTTCCACATTACATGACTGTATTTGGGTTTTCGTTATGTGTGATGAAATGTGATGAAAAATGTTGTTGTTTTGTTAAAATAATGAAAAAGTTAGTTGCACAAAGAGTTAAGATCATTAATGTGCAATAATGGAATGAAAGATTATAGGATAAAGGTATTGATTTTGAAGTTGAATTTAAGGAAGGTAAAACAGAAAACAAAGCACATATGTAAAAGCATTAAAAACACAAAATACACATTAAGAAAAGACATATAAAAATATCTAATTTTTTTAATAAATTGATAATGTAATGCAACCGATATAATCGATATTAATCGATAAGAAATCAATAAATATATTATTTGATACACATTTTTAAAGTGTATAAAGTTTGTAATTGATTGGGATTGCACTTACCTTTCGCTAGCAATGCTTGAGTTCCTGGACATTGACTTTGGTGACATCTCAAAGTCCGAATCGGAACGATATAGAAAGGATTCGCGACGTTGCGGTAAATTCTGTAGAACCAAACCAGCGCTGGGTGAACCGCCCTCAAGCGGTGATCGGGCGCCCTGGCCATTTTCTACATCGAAGCTGTAACAGAAACAAAAACAAAACACAAAAATTAATTAAATTGTTTAACATTGTTGTTCAGTTCAGTTAGTTTAGTTACGCAGCTAGCCTAGCTAACTAGTTTGCTAGTTAGTTAGTTGGTTGGTTAGCTGTTCGTTCTACTTTTGTGTGTGTGTGTGTTTGTGTGTGAGCAACGTAATTGAGAGTCGACACTTTTAGGCCAAACTTGAGACATGTTGTAAATGGCTGACAACCAAGACTTGACTTGACACAGCACATGCCAAGTGAAACTTGTGTATTTTTTGTTTTTTGTTTTTTTGTTTTGTTTTAGCAGTCATCCAAGAATTGAGTGGTTTAGAGGGTGGCTTTGGGGTTAAAATACAACAGCGTCGACGACCTACAGGAAACGGAAGCGCGCCTAACAAGGCGCTTTTAAAGTTTTTCAATTCGTTCGACATTTTTGCCCTTTGGTTTTTGCGTTCGTTTGGCGTTTGCTTTTGCTTTTGTCTGCTAAAAAACATTTTGAGCCAACTTGGCGAAAAATGTAACAGCCCCATTCCCCCTATTCCCCACCACCTCTTACCCACAACAACCAAAGCCGAACTCCGCTTTTTCACATAACCGCGAACCGCTTACTTTATTGAAAACTTGCTAAAACTTGGCAGCACTATGCACGGAGAGAGAGAAAGGGAGAGCGAGAGAGTAGTGAGGCTGATCAAGTTTTTGAGGTTTGCCCAGGATCAAGTTGGTAAAGTAGGCCTAACCAACCTAAGTGGCGCCATCTAATGACTATAAATCATAGCCTCATTTGCTTGTTGCCTAAACAAGTTGAGAATTTAAACAGTATTTGAAATGTAAGCAAACAATTTTATGATTTAGAAAACAAACAAAATGCTTTATAGAGAAAAAAAAAAACCTTAAATTACTATACTAAATCGATGAGGTTTTAGTTGCAAACTTTAAAACAAAAACAACAAACAGCTTAACAAACCAACAGAAGCAACAACAGCAACAGCAGCAGCAACAGCAAGTGACAGTGATAGGCATCTATCTTAGGGCACTGTCATAATTACAGAAAATACTTTCAAAAGCAGATGCCGCTGCTTAGTAAGTTTTGCTGCCCACCTTTTGCTCTCTCCCTCTCTCTCGGTCGCTCTCTCACTCTCACTCTCACTCTATTGAGAACTTGCTACTTTTGGACGCAGCTGTGTGTCCTGTTATATTGTGTTACCCCCTATTGGCCAAGCAACTAACCAACACCAAACCACCAGCTAGGCAAAAAAAAAAAAACAAAACAATACAAAGAAAAAAACAGGCAAGCGACTTGAAGGCCGCGCTTTTGGCAAGCGAAAGTCGTAAAGAAAAATGATGTTTTAAGTAAAATTTATATCGGGGTCATTAAGTAAACTTGGCACAAAGTTGACGCTGGCTTCTTTTTACTTCTTAATTTTGTTATTGTTGTTGTTGTTGGTTTGTTTCTTTTAGTTGTTTATGCTTCTGCTTTTCATTCTGTTGTTGCTGTTGTGTGTGCAACAATGTCGCCATTTACCATGGCATACTTTGTAACACTTTTCCTTAAGTTATGAGCCGGTCAAAGAAACGGGTTAGAAGGAAATAGTGTGGGTGCTTTTTCAGTTAGAAGTTTTGTCGTTTGACAAAGTTGTTTCAATAATTGAATTGTGTACGGCGGGAGGGCAAAAAATGATTAGAACTGTGAAGTTTTAAAGTTTTTGGATTTTTTTTACTAGGAATTATTATGTTTATCTAAGGATTTTATACACACTTAAAATAGTTAAGTAGTTTTCCTCTCTGTGTATACTCATTTCATTGCTCTTTCCCCTCTCGCTGCACATATACATACATACATACTTATCTTGTATTGAATCACAATCAGCTTGGAAATTCCATTCATTTACTTGTACATAAATATGTAGTATATATATATAATTAGGCGCATGAGGAGCAAATGCCGTGAGGCACATTTCCTGTCGAAGCCTTCTACAATCCCCCTCCCCATCTCTTCAGACAGTGAGAATCTTTTCTGCTTATCTATCAGTCTCTTTCTCTTGCTGTTAAGCATTTAAGCTGAAACCATTTTCCATTTTCAAATATGCAACACTCAACCAACGCCATTTGAGTTTCATTTGTGTCTGCTTTTGTGCTCGACTCATAGAAAAAGTAATTAATATTTTTTGAGTTTTAGTTGAGATTAAATACATACAAAAAGTTGGATGGTACGAGCCGTAAGTGCAAAAGTATTTAACACTAATGCACATTGCCACAAAGGCCAATGAAATGGATTCAATGAGTGCATGATAAAAAATGACCTTGGCCAGAGTATTCCCAAAGAGCAGCAACAACAACTGAATACATGTATATATATATATATATATATGTATGTGTATATATACGTACATGAAACTAAATCTGAAAGCCCAAAAACCAATCCAACGACACATGCAGCACTTGTATGTGTGTGTGTGGCAGCTGCTTTTGAGGCAACACAAACATACACACACACACACAGAGAGAAATGGAAAAACTATCACAAGGCCATTAACAAAAGCCTGAGACTGACTGCAAGGCGGCGCCAAACGGCAGGGTAGAGGTATCCAAAAAGATTCGGGCTGCTGGAGGCGTTCGCTGCCATTGCCATTGCTGCTTTGTGTGTGTCTGTGTGTGTGTGTGTGTGTGTGTGTGTATGAAAACCAAATTAAAAGTGCGAGCGAGTAGCGAGCGATATGAAATGAGCACAGATACATTACACTATACAACACTACACTACACTACATCACAGCGTCATGACACACACACACACACACACACACACACACACACACCCTTCCTTTCATGAGCGCCTTGAAACTACCTTGGATGTGGATGTGCGGATGGTGATAGCGAACGTCGAATGAGGGAGAGGGAGGCAAGGGTAGGGGGACTTTGAATGCAATGTGCATGTTGCATAATTTGGCAAGTGTGGAAATCAGAGCAGCAGCAGCAACAACATCTCAAAACTAAAAGAACAAGAAGAAGCAAAAGCAGAAGCAACTGATGCGTTTTTTCGGCCTGGCAAAAAGGCGGCAGAGAAGCAGAAGCAGACACAGAGAGATACAAAATATGTTGATTTGGATTTGATTGCGTCGCGTATTTGATTAACTATCAAACCAGCTGTCGCCTGTCGCTGCAGATATCCACCTTCACACCGCTCCCCCCCCCCCCCCTGCCTTTAACCCATTAAAAAGATAGGAAATTGAGCATGCAAACTTTTGGCAAAGATTAACCACAACAAATTGCCTGATGAGTCACCCGATAATACAGCGAGCGAGGCGGCAAGATCATATTAATTAGTACCAAAAGATTTATCTTCTTAACAATATATTTTAGGAGCTGTACGTTCACATTTTTAGGCTTTGGATAATACAGTTTAAAGTTTCTTTTAGTTCTGAATGGAAGTTAAAAGTATTAAGCCATAAAATTTAGTTTCAACTAACTTAGGTTGGTCATTCCTTTAAGCTTTTACTTTATCTCTGCAGCTTATTAAAAATATAAATATTTTTGCTACGATATAAATTCTTTTATATATAAATATATAACTAAACCTTTATTTTTCAATACACCCAAAATGACAAATATGATGAAGGAAGGGTATTTGCGTACACTATCATGCTTTGCTCAATTTTAATTAGTGGTACACACACACACACACACACATCATTGCCCATTCGATAGGATGCTTCTACTAATCAGCCACATTCTCAGGCATCTCGCCTCGCACACACATCATTCGCATCTTGTTGACTCTCGGGGATGAACACTATTTGTGGTTGTCTGCAGCCACACAATGTTGTCGACTTTGTCTATCTGTCTGTGTCTGTGTGTGTGTGTGTGTGTTGCATGCATGCGCGATTGCAGCTAATGGCAACGCTAACGATACGCACAGTGGGCAACAAATATTGTAAGACTAGAAAAACACCAAAAATATATACTTGAGAGTTTTACTCCACTGTGTTGCCACGACATTGCCAACATTGCAAACGTTGTTGCCCCTCACAACGAACTGTTTTTGAAATGTTTGTTATGACAACTCTGTTGAAAGCGGACAAACAATGCGAACGTTGTCAATTGCCAGTTGTGAAAAAGTAAACTTTACAGTTTACAGGCAACGCAGCAGCAGCAACATAAATTGTCTTTCTACACAAGATATATATAGATCTACACAAACACAGGTCATTTGGTGGAAGCAACATTTTGCCAAATGAAGCCGCAAACTAAGTATGGAGTTGCAGCGACAGCTGCCTCAGCCGCACTCTGTGAGGATGTTCGCAATTTTACAACAAGACGTCGCAATCTTTTGTACTTGATGCATCGTTATTTGCTCGAAAATGGCTATTATAGCAGCGCCGAAGCGTTGAAGGGTGAGGGTAAACTCTCCGACGAATACGAGCTGTGCGACAATGTTGACTTGGATGCCATCTATTTGGAATATGCGAGTTTTTTTAACATGAAATTTGGCAAATATCCGCGCATATTAAAGAAAATGGGACCAAAGCTCAAACTGGAACTCAATTCAAACTCAACAAAGCCGGTCAGCAAGGAGCTGACACAGTCAGCGTCACAGTCCCAGCTACAGTCGCAGCAGGCTGTGTGGCATGCGGGCATTGGAGCTGCCACTGCCGCAGCGGCTGCCAGTTTGGATCAATCGGGTTTGCAGGCAAACAGTTTGCCGTTGCATGTAAAGAAAATTGAGACAGCCGAAACGGCGACGGCGACGTCAACGACAACACAACGTCCCGCTTGTGTAAATGCACTGAGCGAAATCGAGCATGGGCATGCGGGCGATGATGCATTATTTGCCTCGGTGGAATGGCAATCGCTGGCCGAACTTGTCAAGACGAGCATTCTCACCGAGGACATCAAGCTGCGCTGGACGGACATTTGTGGCAATCAGTGTGCCATTGAGCTGGTCAAGGAGGCGGTGCTCACGCCCATCGAGTATCCGCAGCTATTTATGCATGGCCTGAAGCCCTGGCGTTCGTTGCTGTTGCACGGTCCACCGGGCAGTGGCAAGACCTATCTGGCAAAGGCACTCTATGCAGAGACGCGTGGAATGGTCACATTTTTCAATATCACCGCCAGCATTATGGTGTCCAAGTGGCGCGGTGAATCAGAGAAGATATTGCGTGTCCTTTTCCATATGGCAGCCAGACGTGCCCCATCTGTAATTTTCTTCGATGAGATTGAGAGTCTGACGTCGAGACGAGATCGTTCCACAGATCATGAGTCGTCCAAGCGTTTTAAGAACGAGCTCTTGCAGCTGCTCGATGGCATGGAGCATACACTGAGCGGCGTCTTTGTGTTGGCCAGCACAAATCTACCCTGGGAAATTGATGAGGCATTTTTGCGACGCTTCGAGAAGAAGCTACTCATTCAGTTGCCAAATGCCGCCGAACGCAGTAGTCTTATCCAGCGGCTACTTGGCTCAAGTGTTAGTCTAACGGGACGATTGCTTGAGCTTTTGGTGCAACACTCTGAGCACTTAACGGGCGATGAGATTCGTCTTGCTTGCAAGGAGATAAGCATGCAACGTATGCGTTGTGCAACACGTGGCGCTGTCGCTGGCGGTGTCGCTGGTGGTGGCGGTGGCAAGGGTGCAAATAAATCGGAAAACTCACAGGAAGCAATCTTGGAACGTGCCTTTAAACAGATTAAGCCATTGGGCATGAAGCTGCTGTCGCGGCACGAGCAATGGCAGCAAGAGAATGGCTCATAGCTGTGTTGCAAGCAAACTAAATAGAATTTAAAATTAATCACCCTATGTAAAAAACTTAAAGAACAAAAAAATAAGCTAGTACACCCGGGATATTTAACTATAAAGTTTGTCTTTAACTCTTACAAGCGAGAGTTGAAAGGGAGGATGGAAAAAGATACAAAACACAATTTGAACACAAAAAGAGGAAATCAGTTGACAAGAAAATAATAAAAACAGAACAAACAAATATCGATAAATATCGTTTTTCAATAAAAAAGACCTTATTATTATGTATAATACCCCTAACCGATGTTAATGCCACACACCAAACAAAAATAGTGCAAATTAGAATAGAACAGAATAGTTATGAGGATTGGTAGAGAGTTTAAGTGTAGTCAGCACGTGGGATTCTTTCTGCATTACC
>JAWNNS010000347.1:0-24331 GCA_035044605.1 Scaptomyza cyrtandrae | reverse complement strand
GAACAATTGAAGGAACAATTGGACCAAATGCGGGATCATTTGCCGCCAGATCAAATGGCACCAGTGACATCATCCAACATTATTCACTTATACAGAATTATGCGAGCAGAAGGCACAGTCACCGACTCTCATGTAATATTTAGAAAAATACTACCACTAGTGTCAACATCAATATTAGAACTGTTCAACATTGTGCCAATTCCGATGTGGGACTCAACAAGCTGGCAACTATTTGAGCTTAAAACACCTATTATAGCTGTTAACAACCATAACGATAAATTCATGGGACTCACAACAGATGATTTACACCGTTGCCGTACGTTACCAAATGAAGAATACATATGCTTTGACCATCAAGCTATGTTTAATGCCGACAATCGGTGTGAATTTCAACTCTTTAACAACAAAACACCAACCATGCCAAGTAGCTCACAGAGCAACTAAGATGGTATGGACAAAAACGCACCATCCTAATAATTGGATCTTTGCAACGCATTTTGTAATGGAACTACAAGCCGTATGCAATGGAACCCCATCTACTATACAACTAAAAGACACCGGACTACTGTCGCTGTCATCAGGCTGTATTGCACGCAACTCAGAAATTAGCATCAGCACCTTCAACATCATTATAAGTCAAGTGAAAAAAGGCTATGCTCACTTTGGCGAAATAATCAAGCCAGACACAACTCGAAGACCTCTACCAAAATTCAACATGTCAGAGAACAAGGTGCACGAAGATAAGGATCTGGACGACTTGCAGCTTAAATTGAACGCTCTCAACAAGCAAGAACTGCCCGACCAAATAAGTTCAGTACAACATCATCATATCGCCGCCTATGCTGCTTTGGTGGTATCAGTCTTAGTGCTATTATTATTACAACAAAGGCAAATGAATTCTTTCAATTTAGAGGACAACGATTAAAACAGAACAACTCGTCTTACGAAGAAGTTGAATTTTGCGAGATGAAACCGATAAGTAGTCAGACAGCCTCGGCATTCACACTAGAGAATATCGAGGACTCTTCGTTTTTACCGACAATGGTTCTTCAGACGTTGACGATTGGCTATTTGAATTCGAACTGAATGCGGCAAAAGTTAAGTGGAATGATAATCAAAAATTCATTTATGGTAAACAGTTAATAAAAGGTGATGCGAAATTATTTTTAAATAATCAAATCACAGTCAATGATAGGAAAACGCTTAAGCAAGCATTAAAATCCAACAAAAGAAATTTATAAATTATTAACGGCCAGGAAAAAGAAACATGAAGAATATTTCTATGCTTTAAGGAGCATTGCCAATCAGTGTAAGTTAATGCCTTTTCGGGCACATTCGCGAGATATGGTGTTTCAACAATCATTCTTCGTATCATTGGCAAGCGTTCTGGTCAAAAAAAGTTGGATTTTAATCGGTCCTTCTGACCATAATTCGCTCTACCTTCGGAGCTATTGCTCGCGGCCGACCAATTATAGGTTTCGCCCCCATCCTTCCCTCGATTTTAATTTGGCTAAAAGACATTATAAACATTTTTTTTTTGCTAACATTCTGCAATCGCAGAGGCTGATTTCCAAAAGGTGGAGTTGTAATAAGCCACCTGGATCATTTCGGAAGGTAACCGCTAACCTGGCATTTGAAAACCGGCTAAACCTGTCCCGATTCAACGTTCCATATCTTCGGTGTTTCTTAACCGATTTTAATTAAAATTTCACAGATTGGCATTATTTTGCTAAATGTTTCAAACGCCTGTTGTTATCGATCCCATGTGTATTTTGGAAACGGGAATAGTTATCGAAAATCCAAAACAAACTCGTGCTGCCTAGAGATTGGGCGAGATTATGTTCCAAATCTGAAGTCTATAGCTTTTATAGTCTCTGCGATGGCTATATCGACTCGGCTGTCAATAGCGCATTGGCAACAGCACATATTTTCATACGCTAATATACATGGTTTAAAAAACCCTGCTTAGTACACAAGAAATTCGTACATGGAGCCGATATAATAGAGAAAGCACAACTTCCAATTGGCATGGTGTTGGAGAAGCCCTGGAAGCAAGTACCAAAAGTTTATGAAATTTTCGGCTTACATATACTCACAAAAATTCGCGGTTTAGTACGATGTAGAATCTAATGAAATCGTTATTAGGTTTTTCAGATCCTGTTAAAACAAGTTTGTGCAAAATCTCAGTAAAAACCTTTACCAAAGCATTTCCTAGAAAGCCCATTTTTCATTTTGAAATTATATCTTATAATAAATTAAAATGAAAACATCTACAGACAGCACGACAAGGAGATACACTTAACCTCAAGCGTTCAGTCAAGCGTGCACTACAGAGCTATTGCATGATGACTTAACTTCAATCCTCAATATCTCCGGTTTTTCTTAACCGATTTCGAAGAAATCTTCATAATTTTGTCTAAAGTTTCTTAAGTAATTTTAAGTTTTTCGACTTTAAGATTTGAGTGCTGACAACTCCATGTGTATATTGAAAACGGGATGAGATATCAATAAACTAGAACTATCGTGTTCTATGTATGATATAGGAGAATACACATTTCAAATCTGAGCTCTGAGACATGCTTATATGAGCTCGGCAAATTATGCTGACAAAAAATTTATCGATATGACTTTTGTTGTTGGCCAATTTCACCAGCGAAACATATAGGAAATGGTCGAGTTATCTGTCTTTGGGAACCTAAAAGACAAAAAATGGGCACTGGGAACTTGTGACAAGTGGCATGCACACGACCGCAAAAAGCTGAAAATTTTAAGGAAGAAGAAGCAGGAGAAAGCTCCTGGTGTAGATAGGAATATAGTATTACACGCTGTAAACCACAAGGGAACGTGCCTAACACAGCATGAAATAAAACGATGGCATTGAGCATTGAGCAGCACAATTGCGAGCACCGGCAACAAACAGTCGGGTGGAAGGGCGACAGGACAGACAGGTGAAACATGGTGACATTGTAATAATTATTCCAAAGATTATTATCAAACCCACACACGCCGCAGCCACAGAGCAAGCCAGAACCAACGGAGTGAGAGCGACGCTGCTGTGCCGCAGGATATGGCAACATGAAGAGCTCAGTACACAACGACAGCAGTACAGCGTGGCTGACGACGACGATTGCAGCCGCGAGCGAGCCACGTTAAGTAGATGAGCTTTAATTTGCGTGCCTTCTATTAGTAATTTCGTTTTAGTCCTTCAACATTTCGTAAGTGCGCTCGTTGGGTATAGGTGTTTTTGTTTTTGCTGCTTTTGCTTTTGCTATTGCCAAAGGTTCTGTCCTTTCGCAACCGAATGTTGATGTCGATGGCTTCCGTGCACAGCGGATATCCTGTAACCAGATTTGCTCAATGTGATTAAGTAAGTCATTGAGGTGGTCTCGGTGCCGATAAGCTAGCACAGCCTGACTCAGACCCAGCATTCGACATTAAGTGGTTGTTGTTGCTATCGTTAATTGTTGTTGTAGCGGCTTATGATGCCCTCTGCTTTAACTGTCATTGAATTTAAAGTTCACAAGCAAGTGGCAAAAAAAAAAGGAATTAACAAGCTGGACAGAAAATATAAAAAGTGAAAGCGTGCGACAGAAGTGGACTTGGCATTAAAAAAATTAGTATGTATTATTGATTCCCACCTCGAGGTGTATTTTATTGCCTGCTATCAATATCACAGCCTCACATCGGGCGTTAAGTCTTTGTAATGACACGTTGTCTAACGCAGATATGATTCAAGTCTCTAGCTTAAAGTGTGTCGAAGGAAGCTTCGTTCATACCGACAGGGTCCGGACAGACACACTGACGGCCATGGCAGAAATAAGGCCGTTGTTTCATATTCAATAGGATTATGATAAGTCATTAAGGTTAGTGAGTAAGTTTACTTTCTGTCTGATTATGACAAAAACTGTAACAGACAGAAGGAAGGATCTCCGACCACATAAAGAATATATATTCTTGATCAGTATTAACAGCCGAGTCAATATGGCCATGTCCGTCCGTCCGTCTGTCTGTCTGTTCGTATGTACAAACGCGTTGATCTCAGAGACTATGAGAGCTAGAGATTTAGAACATATGATTCCCTTATCCCTAGGAAGAACAAGTTTGTTTATACACATGGGATCGACAACAACAAAATCTTGACGGCGTTTAATGACAACCTGTGAAATTTTTATTGAAATCGGTTGAGAAATACCGAAGACATGGAACATTGAATTGGAGTATGCAGTATGCGCGTATACACACACACATACACACATACTTGCAAGCACTGACTGTACGCTTTAAGTATAAGGTTCAGGGTATCGTCTAGTCGGGATTGTTTAATGCGATCTTTAGTCTTAATCTTATGCTACCGGCCTGAGACTTTCACTCAGCTGAATCCTTTGTGTAATAGGATAGGACATCAGCCCTTAAACTTCGGGGCTTATATTTTGCTATACTTCTAGTAACTCGTCGACGGTTACATTTTCCAATGTCATTTTAATCGATAATATTTTGACTTTGTCGCTTGGTGAATCTCAATGCAGAAGTGCTGTGGTCGTTTATGTTGCGAGAGCACACGTAGAATTTTGTCACCTGTTTGAAAATTTCAATTGAATCCAAATAGGGATAACTTCAGATGGCCACAATAACATCAAATTTTGTGTTCTGTGTGCGGGTATTTTTCAAATGTCGCCGTTTTGACAAATTTAATTAATAGGTTACTAGTTATCGTCGCAACAAGCACTTGTAACCAGTTGGACTACGAAGAGGGAATTCCTGCGGTGCGCAAAGAATACATTTTGCATTAACAAAAAGTCACAATATTTATTAAAAACAAGTTAAAAGGCTCTAGTCGAGAAATCCCGACACTTAGCCCTATACTTAACGCGTAGTCTGTGCTTCTTACTTCAAACTGAACTTAACTTCAATGTTCCATATCTCCGATGTTTCTCAACCGATTGCAATAAAACTTTACATATTTGCATTATTTCATCTATAGTATAGAAACGGTAATTTGAAACAAACTTATATTTCACCTAGGGATTGGGCGAGCTTTTGGTGCAAATCTGGACTATCATTTTTCAACCGATTTCAAAAAGTTTCTCAGATTGTCATTTTTATACCCTGATCCCATTAAAAATGGGAAAAAAGGGTATAATGAAGTTGTGCAAAAGTATGTAACAGGCAGAAGGAAGCATCTCCGACCCCATAAGCATCTTTATCAGCATCAACAGTCGAGTCGATATAGCCATGTCCGTCTGTCCGTCTGTATGTATGAACGCGTCGATCTCAGAGACTATAAAAGCTAGTGACTCCAGATTTGGAACTTAAGCTCGCCTAATCCCTAGGCAGTACAAATTTGTTTTCGATTTTCGATAACTCGTCCCGTTTCCGATATACACATGGGATCGATAACAACAAAATCTTGAATTTGGAAAATGATGGCATTGATGGCATTTGAATTATTAATCAACAATAATAACAATTTTTATTAAAATCGGTTGAGAAACACCGGAGATATGGAACCTTGAAGTTGAGTATGCAGTATGCAGTGTGCAGTATGGTCGTACACACACGCACACATACTTGCAAGCACTGACTGTACGCGTAAAGTATATGGATCAGGGTATTGTCTAGTCGGGATTTCTCGACTAGAGCCTTCTTACTTGTTTTTGTCTAATGTTTCAAACGGCGTCTCAAAGTTTTCCAAATTCAAGAATTCAACGGAAAGAATTGTCGGAAATTTTAAACAAATTTGTTTTGCGTAGGGATTAGGCGAGCTTGCATTTCGAACCTCTAGCTCTTATAGTCTCTGAGATCGACGTGTTTATACATACAGACGGACAGATGGACATGGATTTATAGACTCGGCTGTTTATGCTGATGAAGAATGTATATACTATTTAGGGTCGGAGATGCTTCCTTTTGCCTGTTACATACTTTTGCACAAAACCAATTTCCCCTTTTTACCCATATTTAATGGGTTCAGGGTATAAAAATAGCTTAGTTTACAAGAGCGTAGTGTCACCTAAAAGTGGCTTATTGTGTACTCCGCAGTTGCATGCCAATGCAAATAAGCATATTTAGAAACCTTTGAGTTTGCTTATTCGCTTCTATAGCGACACAAATTGTGTATTGTGCAGTCAGCGATATTCTGTGTGGTCAGCGATGTTGTAGCTGCACAATTTGTGTATGGTCTTGACAGGTTTTAATTGTGTTGATAATTGTGTCATTTCTTACATTATGGTTTATGATTTAATTGTGTGTTGACTTATGTACGTAATAATTAATAATCATGTGTTTTTTGGTAGATTATTTTAAATATAAGTTTTATTATAATTATAAGCGCCTTTTGTAGACTGTTTTCAATTGAGTTTCGAATTCTCGACATGTCACTGGCTTATTGCCCCTAGTATATTCTTTAAAAGTCATGTTACACTGTTTTTACCAGAAGGCAATACACAATTAAAATCCGTTTTTTTTCTTTCACGACACATGGTAGTCTTGAAGCGATCCAAAGCGACTTTTGATCACTCCAATAGACCTCTCGACTAAATTTTAAGCTAAGCCTGCCGCATAATTAATGAGCGTTGGCCAGTGCCCGCAACGAGGTTCATCGACGGAGCTGGCATAAAAGGTTCCAGAGCGGCGACGCTCACGTAATGGCTCATGAGCCTTTTCGGTCTCGTTCATTATTGCAAAAACAAAATACACGCTGTTTGCACCCAGCATGAAGATCGAAAAGGGTTTAGCATGTACACTTCTACACTTCTGCCTCCCCCGTTTTCCCCTATGCTAGCAGATTTCTTACCACCCGTTTTAATAAATTTTTACTTGTTCCTAAATGTGAATGTGACAGACATCACTCGTGACAAAAATATGGACAGCCCCAGTAAAAAAGTGACACACAGCCTGATAGACAGACAGCTGGCCAGAAAGGGTGGGGCATGCAGGGGATGGCAGCTGTTTGAGTTGAGCGTAAGTTAGTTAAATGCAGCGTACATAGGAACCCGCGCACATCCCCAATCATGTATAGTTTGTATACATGTTCTACTTGCAGGACTTAAATCGTATTCCCAATTATACCAAAACTGTTGGCGGATTGACACTGACACTTTTAGTTACTGACAATATGGCAATAGACAAAAAAGTTAAAACATGGCAGTCGGACGCAACCGACTGGGAAATACTTTAATACCCGTACAAAAGAAGTGAAAACGTTGCAGTCAGGTGCAACCGATGAAGTGATGTCGAAGATCTCTGCCAGATGTCTCTACCTATATTGAAACCAAGTTTGGTGCCTCTTGCCCAAAAACTGCAAGATATGGGGATTTCCGATTTAAAAAAAAGAGGGCGGGTGAGCGAGGCATTCAAATTTTAATGCAGATCGTTTGGGGACTCGCCAGAATCTTTCTAACAAAATAAGTGTATATAATGAAAAACTCCGCAGTTTTGGCATAAAGTCCATCTTTTTATGTTTCCATAGCTCAACAATAAATTTACTTATACTTGAGTATACAAGAGATAAATAAAAAACCTTATCCAAGTAATTTTTTTGGCGCGCAATAAAATTAAAAAGAACTTGCAAACTAATAAAGTATTTTATTTAGTTTATTATATAAAATTGGAGGGCTGCTGGTTATTTTGCTTTGCATTGCTTGGATGCCAGAAAAATTCTAGTAGAAAATAAATAGTAATGATTTGCCGATGTATAAATTAATATTAATTATACATTTATTTCATTTTTGAAAGAAATAAATTTTTATTTTAAAATTTGATTGATGCCGACGACAAAACAGCTGCAAGTGGCCTTGGCCCGTCTTTGTGTGTATGCATGTGTGTGCGCCTACCGAGAATTGCAAAACGCAAAAAAACAAACAACGATAACCATCACGTGTTGTTGTTGAACGCACAAGATGCAATCTTTTAATACGCTTTGTTACAATATTCAATTAAGCTCAATTAAATGATTAATGTATATATTTTTCATACTAGAAGAATTATTTTTAACTCTTTAAATGAAAAATGCGTTTATTTTATAGTTAGAATATAATGTTCAATAAGTTATTAATGCTCTACCTCAGCGGTCGGGGAACCAGGCTAAATTATCACAAATGGGGTAAAAATGAAATTTCTGGGGATAATGGTAATGATTAAAAAGTATACATTTTAAATTTTTTATTCTATTGACTTTTTTTTTTGCTCTTCACCATGGGGTAATGTCAAGTTAGACAACAATATTTGGGGTAAGATTAAAAAAGTTCCCCGACCGCTGCTCTACCTAATTTCCAATATATACATAAGCATATATTAAGGTATCCCACGTTTGGCCATACAATTACTCGACGTTCTTATAAAGTCTACACTACCCTCCGACGTTAGGCATTAGCAAGCATAAATAAGCTAAGCTATGTCGAAAATTCACAATCTTAACTTTGGTCACCACACAACAGCAAAATACATTAATAATTTCATTGACATTAATTAAATATTTTAACAAAGGGTACTAAAGCACATTGAGCAGCGTGAGCGTTTCAGCAACGTGAACCATCACGTGTTGTTGTTGTTATTATTTTTGCGTTTTGCCTAGTCCCTTTAGACGTGCATGCATACACAAAAAGACGGACCAAGGCACATGCAGCAGGCTAGCTGCAGATGATTTGCCTTCGACACCAATGAGCATACAAACACAAACAAACATATGGATATGTACATACTCATTTGTCGGCAACAACAAAATTTTAAAATACAAGTAAGGCTCTAGTCGAGAAATCCCTACTAGATGATACCCTAAACCCTATACTGTGCTTACTACTACTTACTATACATCGACTGGCTGTTCATACTGATCAATAATATATATACTTTATGGGGTCCGAGAAGCTTCCTTTTGCGTGTTACATACGTTTGCGCATAAACAATACACCCTTTTTCCCATTTTTCCCAGTGCCAAATACATACGACACAGCATGAGCAGTCCAGACACAAAGAAAACAAATTCATACACGGCGGCACACCGAGAAGTATAAGCCTGCATACTGCATACTCAACTTCAAGGTTCCATATCTCCGGTGTTTCTCAACCGATTTTAATAAAAATTCCACAGATTGTTATTATTTTGATTATTCATTCAAATGCTTTCTAACATTTTTTCAAATTCAAGATTTTGTTGTTATCGATCCCATGTGTATATCGGAAACGGGATGAGTTATCGAAAATCGAAAACAAACTGCCTAGGGATTAGGCGAGCTTCAGTTCCAAATCTGGAGTCTCTAGCTCTTATAGTCTCTGAGATCGACGCGTGCATACATACAGACGGACGGACGGACAGACGGACATGGCTATATCGACTCGACTGTTGATGCTGATCAAGAATATATATACTTTATGGTGTCGGAGATGCTTCCTTCTGCCTGTTACATACTTTTGCACAACTTCATTATATCCTTTTTTCCCATTTTTAATGGGATCAGGGTATAATAAGAATCTAACTGGGAGAAATATGAAGGGGAAATAGGTGCTAATTCACAGGGCGCAAATATTATCTGTAAAAAAAAGAGGGGTAGCTTGTTACCAATCTTGATTCATTACAGGAAAAAAAATTTGTAAAACAATCCGGAAAAGTAGTTCTAGCTCAAAAACTGTAGATATGGGGATTTCCGATTTCAAAACTAGACGATTCGAAAGTGGTGGGTTTGCGTTTTTGATTGATTTTCCACTTTTCTACATGCCATAGACATAGAAATTTTCAAAGTGTTAAGTCCTTAGCTTTTTATATATACTCCTTACCATCGGTTTCTGAGTATTAAAAGAATAATATATATACTGGTAAATTAATAAATTTCTACTTGTCTGGCCATATCGCCCATTGTGCAGTGGTGGCTATTTGCTGGAAAAAATAACATCAAAGAGGAGGCAACACACAACTGCAATAATCGAGACAAAAACAATGCTGGACCGGAGCTCTTCGAGTTTGAGTTTAAGTTGTTGCAAATTCGAGCTGCTTCTGGTGCTGCTGCATCATTGCAATTTTAATTTAAAAATAAAGTTAACGTGCATTATAAAAAACAAGTAAGAAGGCTCTAGTCGAGAAATCCTGACTAGACAATACCCTGATCTCTATACCTTACGCGTATAGTCAGTGCTTGCAAGTATGTGAGTATGTGTGTACGCGCATTCTGCACACTGCATAAAAAACTTCAATGTCCCATATCTCCGGTGTTTCTCAACCGATTTCAATAAAAATTTCACAGATTGTCATTATTTTGTTTATTATTTTAAGATTTTGTTGTTATCGATCCCATGTGTATATCGGAAAGGGGTTGAGTTATCGAAAATCGAAAACAAACTTGTAATGCCTAGGGATAAGGCGAGCTTAAGTTCCAAATCTGGGGTCTCAAGCTATTATAGTTTCTGAGATCGACGCGTTCATACATACAGACGGACGGACAGACGGACAGTCGGACATGGCTATATCGACTCGGCTGTTGATGCTGGTCAAGAATATATATACTTTATGGGGTCGGAGATGCTTCCTTCTGCCTGTTACATACTTTTGCACAAAACCATTATACCCTTTTTACATGTTTTTAATGGGATCAGGGTATAAAAAGTAAATGCATTGCAGTCGGGTGCAACCGACTACGACGTACTTTATCTTTAAAGTCGGATTGTACGAAAGCGCTGGGTACGGCTTAACATTTTAAAAAGAACAAACTAATTGACTGTTAAGTTTTTATACCCTGAACCCATCAAAAATGGTTTAAAGGGGTATAATGTTTTTGTGCATAACTATGTAATGTAAGCAGAACGAAGCTTCTCCGACCGCATAAAGTATATATATTCTTGATCAGCATCAAAAGCCGAGTCGATATAGCCATGTCCGTCTGTGTGTATGTATGAGCGCGTTGATCCTAGGCAGTAAAAGTTTGTTTTTGATTTTCGATAACTCTTCCCGTTTCCGATGTACACATGTGATCGACAACAAAAAAATCTTTAATTTGGAAACTTTGAGACGACTTTTGAAACATTAGACAAAATAATGAAAATTTTTTATTGAAATCGGTTAAGAAAAACCGGAGATACGGAACATTGAAGTTGAGTATGCAGTAAGTGCGTACATACTCACACGCATACTTTAATTTTGTTGCGTAGTGCAAGTGGTAATGTTTCAGGTACAATGATAATTACAACAACAACAAAAACAACAGCAAAAACATTAACTACATTAGTAGACTGCAGAGCCAGTGCTGCAAGATGAGAGAAAACTTAACGTGCACTGAATATCCTCATTGAAGTGAAGGTAAAAATGGCAAGAGTAGCCGCCGCAGTCACTACTTGCTCCGCCGAATCGACTAAAGCAAACATGCAGCTTAGCAGCTGGCAGGTTGGGCCATTCTGAATCAGGTATTGTGGACTGGTGGCTGTGACTGGTGACAGGGGTCTTGGCCACTCGACCTGCTGTCCACCGCATCGCTACGTGAGCAGCACGCGGCGTTATTACGGGCGGTTGCGATATAAGTTGCGGCTGCGGTTGCGGTTTTTGTACACCAAGAGCGGCAACAAAAACAACAAAGAAAATTATAAAGCTATTTAAGAAAGCTCGACCACGATCCCTAGATTTTGAGTGAGTATTGACGCATATGCAAACAAGTAAAAAGGCTCTAGTCGAGAAATCCCGACTAGGCGATACCCTGAACCTTATACTTTTCGCGTACAGTCTGTGCTGGCAAGTATGTGTGTGTGTATGTACGCACTTACTGCATACACAGCTTCAATGTTCCATTTCTCCGGTGTTGCTCAACCGATTTCAATAAAAATTTCACAATCATTATTTTGTCTAATGTCTCAAATGCCGTCTCAAAGTTTAGCAAATTTAATTGTTGTTATCGATCACATGTGTACATCGAAAACGGGAAGAGTTATCGGAAATCGAAAACACACTTGTACTGCCTAGAGATTAGGCGAGCTTAAGGTCCAAATCGGGAGTCCAGCTCTTATAGTCTTTAAGATCGACGCGTTCATACATACGGACGGACGGAGAGACTGACAGACAGACGGATATGGCTATATCGACTCGGATGTTGATGCTGATCAAGAATATATATACTTTAGTCGGAGTCGGAGATGCTTCCTTCTGCCTATTACATACATTTGCACAAAACTATTATACCCTTTTTACCCATTTTTAATGGGTTCAGGGTATAATACAAAACAGAATTGTAAACGTTTGCTCAAATTCAATTACCACTGAATATTCAAAATTTAAAATAGCTTTTATAGTCTCTGAGGTCGAAGCGTTCATACATACGGACAGACAGACGGGCAGGCGGACATGGCTTTATCAACTCGGCTGTTGATGCTGATCAAGAATATATATACTGTAAACGACTTATAGCCCTTGGTTTCAACCAGTTGTCATGCCGTACCCTTATCAGCTTAATGACTCAAATTGCATTTTCATACCGGAAATCACAGAAAGTTCTCTACTTTGTGATCTTCAGGTTATTAAGCCCACATTTTCTCCAGGACCTGATGGAATACCTAGCTGTGTGCTTAGGTACTGTGCTCAGGATCTTTTAAAACCTTTGCATAAATTGTTTAGTTTGTCCGTGGAGCTATGCTCTTTCCCAAAAATTTGGAAAGAGTCTTACATTATTCCTTTGCACAAAAAAGGAAACAAATCGAATGCTCAAAATTATAGGGGTATCTCCAAGTTGTCTGCTATTCCTAAGATTTTTGAGAAACTATTAACCTCTCATCTTCAACATCTTTGTAAATCTATGATTTCACCGTGCCAGCACGGGCTCATGAAACAAAGATCTACCACAACTAACTTGCTAGAATTCACATCATTTGTTATTAAGGGCTTTGAAGACAAATTGCCAACTGATGTTATTTACACTGATTTCAGTAAGGCTTTTGACTCAGTAAATCACCTCCTTTTAATTTATAAACTTAAACTTTTGGGCTTACTCAATAATCTTATTCTTTTGATTGAAGATTATTTAACTTTTAGAATTCAGGGAGTCTATTTTAATGGCTCAGTTCTAAAGCGGTCCAGGTCACTTCTGGTGTTCCGCAAGGAAGTCACCTTGGACCGTTATTATTTACACTGTTTATAAACGACCTTCCGTCCGTAATAAATCACTCACGGGTACTGATGTATGCTGATGATGTAAAATTATGAATGCCAGCTACAACTCTTCTGTCTAGTCATAAATTACAAAGTGACTTAGACAATTTTCAAACTTGGTGCAAAGTAAATTTACTGCATCTCAATTGCAATAAATGTAAAGTTATGTCTTTTTATAGACGAATGCCCTTTTTTAATATCTTTATTCTGGATAACCTACCACTTGATCGGATTGATTTGGTTGAGAATTTGGGTATCTAAATGGACCCAAAGCCTAAGTTTGACAAGCATATAGCTTCAATAACAAATCGAGCATCAAGTGCCTTGGGGTTCATTAAGCGCTGGTCGAAGGAATTCAACGATCCCTACATAACAAAAACTACAGGATTCATCAGGATAGAATAGAATCGGTTCAAAAACAATTTTTACTCTTTGCCCTTCGGGGTCTTAACTGCGATAAAAATATTAATTTACCTGCTTACCACAGTAGACTTTTACTAATAAATCTTCCTTCTCTGACTAATCGTAGAACTAAGCTAGCCATAACCTTTGTTCACAAACTAATAAATGGTAAAATAGATTCCCCCATACTAAGCAACCAAATTAACTTTGCTGTACCCATTTGAAATAGTAGACATTTTTTACCTATAGCCCTGCATGCTTGCTATTCTAAATATGCTGACCACAACCCTTTTCGGACCTTATGTTAATTATATAACGATCTTTTCCACATACCACATAGTACCACTTCTGAATGCAACCTAAAAAAATTGTCTTGTCATTTGTCTACATGTTCGCGATCATCGTAACCGCACGCTACGCGGTGCGCCCCTCGGTCGGACGGGCGGGAGATGGCTCGCTTTTTGCTTGGGTCCGCGCGTTAACCAGCCGGTGCTTGGTATCGTTGGGCCACTTGAATGTACTGTCCGTTAGTACATCTACGTCCAATAATATAAAAAAATATATATAGGGTCGGAGAAGCTTCCTTCTGCCTGTTACATACTTTTGAACATAACTATTATACCCTCTTATCCATTTTAATGGGTTCAGGGTATAAAAATGGTAACACAAGTTAACCAGTTGTTTTATTTTAGATATTGGAGTCGTTTCCAATGTAATTTTGTTGAACACGATATCGTTTGCGTATCAAGTCAGGATTTTGAGAAAAATGGGTGCATAGGTCCGAAACACGGGCTTTTGAGTGGTTTCTCCCTTAACTCAGATGCTAGAAGCATATTTAAGCTCTTAAATACATTTTGTACAATAAAAATTATATTTGTCAAAACATTAAAACATAAAAATTAGTTAAAAAATTTGAGTTTAAGACGAAAATAGTTTTTCCAGTACTTCAAATAACAAAACCTAAATCGGAAAAAATTCGTACCAGAAAACGTGTTTTTGGGTCCTTAACCCAATTTTTTTTAAAAAACCGACTTTCGAAAATTCTGAAAACGACATAGTGTTCAGTACGAAAAACCAAACTTGCTTTTCCTGGAATTCTTAATTTAGTCGCTTTTTAACTTGATTGGCTTATTTAAATTATTTTGTACTACAAAATTAATTGATTATTTTGATTCTAAATCCAAGACTTGTGTGCATGATTCAAGTATGACATATATTAAATTTTTCATTTCTAAGATATGACACCTAGATATTTTTTTTTAATCGCCAATCGTTCCCAAGCTTTAGGTAGAAATGTAAGGAATCAGAAAAACTATTAATAATTTTCCTGTGTACACCTACCGAGACGTGAATAAAATCTTAGATTTTTTGTTAATGCGGCGAGTGCCATAGCTGTTGAGCTAGTTCCGAACACATTTCAAATGCAGTTAATGTTAATGCATAGCGAACATTATTTTGCATTCATATTTACATAAAATCCCCCTTAAACAGCTAAAAAATTATAAATGGTCGCTAGTAGGATTCGAACTCACGTTATTTCGAGTATTTCGTACTTAAATTTACTTTATTTAAGCCATTTCAGTAAAATTCGTACTTGAAATTTAAGCCCACGTTGAAATAATATTAAATTCAAAATACATCAACTTCTTTTTTTACCCTGAACCCATTAAAAATGTGTAAAAAGGTATAATGGTTTTGTGCAAAAGTATGTAACAGGCAGAAGGAAGCATCTCCGACTCCATAAAAAAATATATATTCTTGATCAGCTTCAACAACCGAGTCGATATAGCCATGTTCGTCTGTATATCCGTCCGTATGTATGAACGCGTCGATCTCAGAGACTATAAGAGCTAGAGACTCCAGATTTGGAATTTAAGCTCGCCTAAACTCTAGGCAGTACAAGTTTGTTTTCGATTTCCGATAACTCTTCCCGTTTTTGATGTACACATGGGATCGATAACAACAAAATCTTAAATTTTTTAAGCTTTGAGGCGACATTTTAGACATTAGACAAAATAATGACAATCTGTCAAATTTTTATTGAAATCAGCTTAGAAACACCCGAGACATGAAACATTGAAGTTGAGTTTGGAGTATGCAGTAAGCGCTATGCACACACACACACATACATGAAAGCACTGACTCTAAGCGTAAAGTATAATGTAACGTCTAGTTGGAATTTCTCGACTAGAGCCCTCTTACTTGTTTTTTTTTTCTTAATACACAAGGAATGTTCTACTGCTATTATGAGCAATGTAATTAATTAATATGATTAATTGACAACACTTGTTTAAGCTTATTAAAGCTTTAGAATGAGCTATTAGGAGCATTTCTGATAAGCCGCAAGCTTCCGAAATTAACATATGTTCATAACGTGACCTGCAAAGATTTAGTAGCATTTTGTGACTTTCGTTGATTGAGACAGAAAAAAAACAAATTAAAGATTATTGTGTTAATATTTGTCTCCTTCAGATAAGGTACGTAGTTAATACAAGTTATAAATTTCTGTCCCACCTTTTCAGGTGTATCAAAAATATAGTGTAAACAAGTTGTTTTAGCAAATATGGTTTTTGAGATTATACTGACGTCTTTGGACTATAACTTACGTCGCACAGTAACGCCCGTAAAACAAATGAGGTTGCAAAAATAAAAACTTTCATGTACGCTTAAAAATATTTGATTAAACCTACTTTGTTTAACGATTACAAATACCCTTAATAAAATTCGATTTTTGGCTTAGAAGATATTCCTACAAACTTGACTTTTTTTAGTGTTAAAAACATCATATGATTGTTATTGTTTCTAGACTCTATTGATAGATCTACTTATAAATTTAAAAAAATAAATAGTTATAATAAATGTTGTTTGCTTTGTTTCTCTATGTAAATCGAAATTTATTATTATTAGAGTTGTTGTGGAAGGCTCTTATTTCGATACATTTTTTTCCCAAAGGATTCTCTTTTTATGTTGCAAAACCTGCAGATGCCGCTTCTGGCTATTCCTAGGTTAGCTAGGTGACGTCTAAGCTGTCCTGTCAAGAGGCCGGTTAGTATCCTAAGTCTATTTCTACCCATAGATATTGCTTTGTTAAACCGTTAAGGATTATAGCTTCTCAAGGGACTTTTAGCTTGCCTAAGTCCTAGTGTCCTTGCCGATCTCATTTTCCTCTCTCTTCGTACCATCTAAGGGCTAGCCTGTTGTGTGATCCCAGAATGTCTAACTTGGTTTGACCCTCGCGAACTACTTTCGGATAAGATGGCTATGTCTCTATTTCGTAAGTTACACTTTTAATGAAAGTCCGCACACATCGTGGTGTATTAGCAGAGGGCCTACCAGTTTCATGGAGTGGACCTCTTCGGGAGATGGTTTGCTTGTTCCTCTTTGGTTGACCCACTCGACTGACCCTGGACGCTTGCCTGGGACTTATCATTATGCCAAGGTATTTGACCGCAGGTTTTGACGTCACCGCAGCCTCCCCGACTCTTGGTGAGATTATCGTTTCTGGTAAACCGACCCACCCGTGCTGCCTCAGTGAGAGTCCCCCGGCGTTACGAATTGCTGCCGTTATCCTGGACCTAACCAGCTTCTCCATCACCTTTCCCGCTGTATCCAGCATACACAAAGGGCGGTAGGACGATGGAGACTCCGGATCGCCCTCTCCTTTGCTGATGAGCACTAACCTTGTAGTTTTCCAAGACGAGAAGAAAACTTAATCTGATAGGCAGACATTATACATGCGCAATAGAAGTCCTGGGTTTTGATGGTAGACTAGCTTCAGAGCCTCATTCGGTCCCCCATCCAGGCCAGGTGCCTTCTTATCCTTCATCGTAAGAACCGCTTTTTCCAGGTTTCCATGGGTAAAGAGAGGAATTACTTCTATCTGAATCCATTCCCTTTGCGGCCTGGGGTGCTGTGGGAATAGCGCGGCGACTATGGTCTCCATTGTCACGGCTTCTTCAGCTTCCACAAATTTCAGGGCCCCCAGTTTTCGAGTCACAGGTTTGTAGCCCAGTCCTTAAAATACCTTTCTATGTCTGCAACCAATTCCATCCAGCAGCAGGCCTTGCTCTGATTAATGGCTCGTCGGAATTCCTTTTTTACGGCCCTATGCTCCGCTGACTTATCGTTCGCTTTAACTTGGTTTCTCGCCCGTTGTGCGACGCGGTGTAACCTGTGACACTTCCTGAGCTGATCTGCTATCTCTGGTCTCCACCAGTAAACCAGCTTTTTCCCATGGCGGGGCCTACTACGGGGCATGGAACCCTCACAGGCCGCCCTGATAAAATTAATGGGGGAAGCTAATGTTTCTGCAGCTACTTCTCTATTAGTTTACCCCGGGTGCCGGGGAAAGGCAAACCCCATTCCGCGTTTAAGTCCCAGGCTACCATGAAGCCGCTATCACCGCGTCTTGCAGGCCCTCTAGCTGTCCTCTGTAACTTTGGGTCGGTTGATTCGGCGAGATAGCAACTGAAAAAAGTCGTCGCACAAATGATGCAGCGTGCTTGCGCATCACATATCATGCCCTTGTGTCCGGCTACTGCACATTTATAGCACAAGGAGCTGCCATCAGGCACTTTGCACGGCTCAGCTACATGCCCGTAACCAAGGCATAACAGCGCGTTACAGATGCCCGCTCCCGCACTCGGCAGTTAACCCATCGAATGTGGATCTTCCCGCGCCCCAGGATGTAGGATGCGTCGTGCGTACTCATCTCAACCACCGCCATCTTTTGCTCTCTCATAGTTCTCGGGATTAAACCAATCTTAGCATCCCCGATGTTGGGCATATCCCGCTTAAGGGCCTCTTTAATATCGACTACCTTTGTGAGGCAGTCAAAAGCCCGGATCTCCACAGCAGCGGCTGATATAAACCGTCTTTATACTTTTTTTGACATAAAGGCCCGCAGGGCTCGATGCTAAACGCTTCTCTGCTGGCGTGTACCTGTCCTGCGGGACTGCATGGCTGTGATGGCGTCCTCCAAAGTAGCAAGACCAAGTTTGATGTTTTGAGGTGGTCGTGTCATATGAAGCACTTCCTTACTCTGGACGCGATTTGCAATTTGCAAAACAATAGAGGGAATGTGTTCCCCATCTCCACATTATTTTTGTCGCTATCCTTATCCACGGTGATAGCTGTTCGCCCAGTCGGGTCGGGTTAGACTGGGACAAGCCTGGGATTCGGTGAAGGATTGGTTGTAGAGTCGCCTACTGGCAATTCATCGACTCCACCGGCAATATCCGCTCCACCGTTTTTTCAGGTACTTTGACTCTGTGTGGACTCCTAGGCACCTTTGAGCTTCTTCGAAAGGAACTATGATTCTTTCCTTCAGCTATTTCATGGGCGGCTGGGATAATTTGGGAGACTATTATCGAAACCAAATCATCACTATATGTGGTCCCATCAGTACTCGATGTAGTGGTACTTCGAGTCAGTCGCACTTCACCCGCACTTGTCTCTTCAGTAATACCGTAGGCCAAGTGGTCCACCTCTGCTGTTTTGCGGTCGCAAGATCTCGACGCCCCGGTGCCCACTTCAAAACCCCTGACCGTCGACGGTACTAAGTATCCAACCCCCTTCACCGTAATTTTTTTCTTTCAACAATTATTGTTGGTTTAATTTCAGGGTTCCTTCCCCGAGGACTGTTCTTAGCAGCAAGGTAGCACGTCTGGCTTGGCGTGCTAAGAGTCGAGCCCCCCCACCACGGCAAGGTGGCAGCGATCGGGGGGATTGCCTAGGAATTTGGCGAGCTTATGTTACAAATCCGGAGTCTCTAGCTCTTATAGCATTTGAGATCGACGCATTCATAAACGGACAGACGGACGGAAAGACGTACGGACGGACGGACGGATAGATGGACGGAAGGACAAACAGACGGACGAACAGACGGACGGACAGACAGACGGACGGACAGATGGACAAACGGACGGACGGGCAGACGGTCAGACGGACGGACAAAACGACGGATGGACAGACGAACGGACGAACGGATGGGAATGGATGGAGACGGAAGGACGGACGGACAGACGGATGGACAGACGCATGGACGGATGGATGGTCAGACGGACATTACTACATCGACTCGGCTGTTGATGCTGATCAAGAATATAAATACTTTATAAGGTCGAAGACTCTTGCATCTGCCTGTTACATACTTTTGCACAAAACCACCTTTTTCCCATTTTCAATGGGTTCAGAGGACAAAAAAGGATCGAGACGAACAGTATGTGTTGCCTTCATGGCAAGGTCCCCCGAAAAATGAATTTTTTTGCTGCTTCGAAAAAATTTACCACCAAAAATGAATTTAAAAGTGGAAATGAAAATTTTATTTTTTTGTTCCTGGGATATGAATTCATAAACTTAATTTAAATTTTTCACAAAGTTTGACTTTTGACAACCATTAAGATATTTGAGCCCCTTTAAAAAGGGCGGTCAAGAAGATCGGCAAAGTTGACTTAATTTGTTTTTTTTTTCCCCCTTAAAAGCGCCCGAAATATTGCATAAAGAAGAAAGTATAAAAGTTTTCTTTTTTCGACTTTGGGGTAGTCTAGTAAGAAAGATGAACCAACAAAGCATTAAAAATAATTTTTTTCCAAAAGTCAAATTTTTTATTTATATGTTATAATTATTAATAACACCCTTGTGTCCCAGTGGTCGAAAAAGAGTAAAGCTTGTCAAACTATCTGCACAATAATTTATTACTATGGGGCGCAATGTTGCACCTACACAAGATCGAGTGACGTGTATTAATATTTAAAACAAACGTTGTTTGGTTACGCATGTATCCGCGCCAAACGACAACTAAAGCAGCTTCGCTCTTAATATTCAACTTTTCGATAAGTTATGCTCTGCGCAGCATAAGAGCAATTTAACGTAACTGACCCACCCGTGCTGCCTCAGTGAGAGTCCCCCGGCGTTACGAATTGCTGCCGTTATCCTGGACCTAACCAGCTTCTCCATCACCTTTCCCGCTATATCCAGCATACACAAAGGGCGGTAGGACGATGGAGACTCCGGATCGCCCTCTCCTTTGCTGATGAGCACTAACCTTGTAGTTTTCCAAGACGAGAAGAAAACTTAATCTGATAGGCAGACATTATACATGCGCAATAGAAGTCCTGGGTTTTGATGGTAGACTAGCTTCAGAGCCTCATTCGGTCCCCCATCCAGGCCAGGTGCCTTCTTATCCTTCATCGTAAGAACCGCTTTTTCCAGGTTTCCATGGGTAAAGAGAGGAATTACTTCTATCTGAATCCATTCCCTTTGCGGCCTGGGGTGCTGTGGGAATAGCGCGGCGACTATGGTCTCCATTGTCACGGCTTCTTCAGCTTCCACAAATTTCAGGGCCCCCAGTTTTCGAGTCACAGGTTTGTAGCCCAGTCCTTAAAATACCTTTCTATGTCTGCAACCAATTCCATCCAGCAGCAGGCCTTGCTCTGATTAATGGCTCGTCGGAATTCCTTTTTTACGGCCCTATGCTCCGCTGACTTATCGTTCGCTTTAACTTGGTTTCTCGCCCGTTGTGCGACGCGGTGTAACCTGTGACACTTCCTGAGCTGATCTGCTATCTCTGGTCTCCACCAGTAAACCAGCTTTTTCCCATGGCGGGGCCTACTACGGGGCATGGAACCCTCACAGGCCGCCCTGATAAAATTAATGGGGGAAGCTAATGTTTCTGCAGCTACTTCTCTATTAGTTTACCCCGGGTGCCGGGGAAAGGCAAACCCCATTCCGCGTTTAAGTCCCAGGCTACCATGAAGCCGCTATCACCGCGTCTTGCAGGCCCTCTAGCTGTCCTCTGTAACTTTGGGTCGGTTGATTCGGCGAGATAGCAACTGAAAAAAGTCGTCGCACAAATGATGCAGCGTGCTTGCGCATCACATATCATGCCCTTGTGTCCGGCTACTGCACATTTATAGCACAAGGAGCTGCCATCAGGCACTTTGCACGGCTCAGCTACATGCCCGTAACCAAGGCATAACAGCGCGTTACAGATGCCCGCTCCCGCACTCGGCAGTTAACCCATCGAATGTGGATCTTCCCGCGCCCCAGGATGTAGGATGCGTCGTGCGTACTCATCTCAACCACCGCCATCTTTTGCTCTCTCATAGTTCTCGGGATTAAACCAATCTTAGCATCCCCGATGTTGGGCATATCCCGCTTAAGGGCCTCTTTAATATCGACTACCTTTGTGAGGCAGTCAAAAGCCCGGATCTCCACAGCAGCGGCTGATATAAACCGTCTTTATACTTTTTTTGACATAAAGGCCCGCAGGGCTCGATGCTAAACGCTTCTCTGCTGGCGTGTACCTGTCCTGCGGGACTGCATGGCTGTGATGGCGTCCTCCAAAGTAGCAAGACCAAGTTTGATGTTTTGAGGTGGTCGTGTCATATGAAGCACTTCCTTACTCTGGACGCGATTTGCAATTTGCAAAACAATAGAGGGAATGTGTTCCCCATCTCCACATTATTTTTGTCGCTATCCTTATCCACGGTGATAGCTGTTCGCCCAGTCGGGTCGGGTTAGACTGGGACAAGCCTGGGATTCGGTGAAGGATTGGTTGTAGAGTCGCCTACTGGCAATTCATCGACTCCACCGGCAATATCCGCTCCACCGTTTTTTCAGGTACTTTGACTCTGTGTGGACTCCTAGGCACCTTTGAGCTTCTTCGAAAGGAACTATGATTCTTTCCTTCAGCTATTTCATGGGCGGCTGGGATAATTTGGGAGACTATTATCGAAACCAAATCATCACTATATGTGGTCCCATCAGTACTCGATGTAGTGGTACTTCGAGTCAGTCGCACTTCACCCGCACTTGTCTCTTCAGTAATACCGTAGGCCAAGTGGTCCACCTCTGCTGTTTTGCGGTCGCAAGATCTCGACGCCCCGGTGCCCACTTCAAAACCCCTGACCGTCGACGGTACTAAGTATCCAACCCTCTTCACCGTAATTTTTTTCTTTCAACAATTATTGTTGGTTTAATTTCAGGGTTCCTTCCCCGAGGACTGTTCTTAGCAGCAAGGTAGCACGTCTGGCTTGGCGTGCTAAGAGTCGAGCCCCCCCACCACGGCAAGGTGGCAGCGATCGGGGGGATTGCCTAGGAATTTGGCGAGCTTATGTTACAAATCCGGAGTCTCTAGCTCTTATAGCATTTGAGATCGACGCATTCATAAACGGACAGACGGACGGAAAGACGTACGGACGGACGGACGGATAGATGGACGGAAGGACAAACAGACGGACGAACAGACGGACGGACAGACAGACGGACGGACAGATGGACAAACGGACGGACGGGCAGACGGTCAGACGGACGGACAAAACGACGGATGGACAGACGAACGGACGAACGGATGGGAATGGATGGAGACGGAAGGACGGACGGACAGACGGATGGACAGACGCATGGACGGATGGATGGTCAGACGGACATTACTACATCGACTCGGCTGTTGATGCTGATCAAGAATATAAATACTTTATAAGGTCGAAGACTCTTGCATCTGCCTGTTACATACTTTTGCACAAAACCACCTTTTTCCCATTTTCAATGGGTTCAGAGGACAAAAAAGGATCGAGACGAACAGTATGTGTTGCCTTCATGGCAAGGTCCCCCGAAAAATGAATTTTTTTGCTGCTTCGAAAAAATTTACCACCAAAAATGAATTTAAAAGTGGAAATGAAAATTTTATTTTTTTGTTCCTGGGATATGAATTCATAAACTTAATTTAAATTTTTCACAAAGTTTGACTTTTGACAACCATTAAGATATTTGAGCCCCTTTAAAAAGGGCGGTCAAGAAGATCGGCAAAGTTGACTTAATTTGTTTTTTTTTTCCCCTTAAAAGCGCCCGAAATATTGCATAAAGAAGAAAGTATAAAAGTTTTCTTTTTTCGACTTTGGGGTAGTCTAGTAAGAAAGATGAATCAACAAAGCATTAAAAATAATTTTTTTCCAAAAGTCAAATTTTTTTTTATATGTTATAATTATTAATAACACCCTTGTGTCCCAGTGGTCGAAAAAGAGTAAAGCTTGTCAAACTATCTGCACAATAATTTATTACTATGGGGCGCAATGTTGCACCTACACAAGATCGAGTGACGTGTATTAATATTTAAAACAAACGTTGTTTTGTTACGCATGTATCCGCGCCAAACAACAACTAAAGCAGCTTCGCTCTTAATATTCAACTTTTCGATAAGTTATGCTCTGCGCAGCATAAGAGCAATTTAACGTAACTGTCATAACTGTTGATTTGCATATGCTCATCGGACTTTCTTTGTATTGTATTTTCTATTGCTTGCCCTTGGTCTTAGCTGAGCGCAAGCAGCAGCTGCAATTCGGCAGCTAATCAGTTCTGTTTGATAGATCGGGAATTCAAGTCGCGGTGCGGTATTCGACACCGCTTGCCAAAATATAATTCGTTTAATTAAAGGTGCACAGCTCAACTCGGAGCTTACAATTACCAATTATAACTATTTTAAGTTTTGCCACGAAGGCAAATAAACTACATTTATATTAATGCAAATTTCGGTGCATTTTTATTTGTTTATTTATTGTGAAAAACTCGATAGCTATTGAAAAAGCTCAATAGCTCAACATTTGGTGACCCCGACGTGATTCACATTAGCTCTGTTTGTTTAAATAAATACAAATTATTTAAAGTATAGAGTTAATAAACCTCGCGCCCGCGCTCTTGCTTCTTTTTCGCTATTCTCGGTTCGTTTTGTGCTCACTTTCGGTTCAGGTGTTTGACCTGCATTGGTGTCTGCGCAGTCGATTCCCTTATCGCGTTTGTTTAAACAGTTGCAGC
>JAWNNS010000344.1:0-10701 GCA_035044605.1 Scaptomyza cyrtandrae | reverse complement strand
ACTCATCTTCTTCAACTGCATCGAGCAAACATTGACGTTTATTTTAGATCCCTATGCTTGCTGCAGTTACGTCGTTAATTATATTAACAAGTCCCAGAGAGGTATTTCTAAATTAACGCGTGATGCAGTAAGTGAGATTACTAGGTGCAATGTAACAATTAAGCAAAAGTTACAATGTATAGGTCAAAAAATTATTTCGAGTACGGAAATATAGGCCTAAGAAGCCGTTTACTGCTGTTTGCTGTAAGTCGTTTGGAAAAATTTGCCAAATAGATCGGCAATTGCCTGATCTGAGTTGGCTTTTATTTCATCAAAGAATATGTTTGATGGACGTGTCGATGACTTGCGTTTCGTATTAACAAAATTAAAAAAGCGTTTGGGATCCTGATGTAACTGTAACTTACACCTTGTCAGGTAATTCCTGTAATATTGGTTTTTGAGGACTGAAAAATTGGAACGAGAAATCAAGAAATCAAATCTGAAACTTGTAGAGTTTAAATTTTTAAGAATTATCCACTCTCTAGTAAACCACACAGGTTTATTTGACCTGTTTGGCATTCCATAAGGGCCACTCAAATCTAATAATGAATTTAAAGTGTTATATTAAATACTGATTTCCACGTCCAAATTGTCAGACCGTAGAGGGTAAACCAGTCAGTCAGGGATAAAAGCCGAGTAAGTTTTGCAAAATCGGTTATCCGAAATTGACGTACTCGGCTTAAACGTTTTGTGCTGGGGCATAGCACATTTTATTAAGAGAATTTGGGATATCATTTATTTTATTCAATGATATCAAAAGTAAGTAAATCAAAAATTCATTCATGCCGAGGGGTCAGGGCGCCAGAGTCGGGACAAGAAATCCAAGTAACTTCAGCAATATTGAAACCACCAAGAACTACAAGGAAATCGCGATCAGAAAGCATGCACGAAACTGACAGTATAGCAGACAAATGAGCATCGTAAACAGAGTATTCAGAGGAAGGGGGTATAAACGAGCATGTAATAAAAATACCAACACCATTAATATTAAACTTTACGGCAACATATTCTATGTCTATAGAACCACGTACTATAACTGTCTCTGAATAATCTACACCAACATCAATGAGAGTAAGGTGTTTTCTATAGATACAGTATCTTTTGGGTAGAACTTCAAAGCTAAGAATGTCTTGCCTTAATAAAGTTTCAGTGAAGGCACAAGGAAAAGCAAGGCTATTAAAATATAAACTACTAAGTTTACTTACTACAAAGGCCTCTAACATTCTGATAGGAGGGAAGTTGTTAGTTTTTTGAACTATAAGAATCGGGAAGAGTTTTAGGTAAAACTACTGTGAGGGGAGATACAATCGGAGGCCGAATTTTTTTCTGGCAGTATATTCATTTACTATAATGTGCTCCGGCCACAACTCTGCATTATATAGAGCTAAAGTCTTGACTCAAAACACTGATTTTAAGTGACGAGATATTCCTAGTATAATTAAGTTTGAATTTTTCCACTGTGAAATTGGCTTTCGATTTGGCCTTAACATATACCGTGACATCATGTGATGTTAAATCAGGGGGAAGCCTGGAAACAAAAATTTGTTTTTTTGGTGGAACGGCGACAAATCTTTTGATGATCTCTTCAACCGAAGCTATATTTTCAGGTAAAGGAATTATTGGCTCTTTGGATATGTTTTGTGTGTTTTGTTGAACTACGTCAACACTACTCACCACCAAAGAAGCCGACGGACCAGGATTAGATGAAAGGACATCCATGGGGACTATAATCTTTTCATCTGGTATCTCGTTAATTTTTGGGACTGGGGCAGAAGAAAAAGGGCAGTTGAGAAATTTTCGCACAGTTTTTTTAACTGGCCGAAAACTCCCTCAAAGCCAAGCTGAGTCTGCATGAAGTTTGCCATATATTTCTTTCGCTCCAAACGAGAAAGAATGGCCACTCTAAATTATGACAGCCGATGATATTAGTCTTACTCTATCCCGCATGTGTCAGTCATCGGACGTGCCTGATAATGCAATTCATATTTTTAGTACAAATGCGGCAACATTACAACATACATTTAATGTTTCAAAATTAAATTCTTTTTCCACTGACCAATATTTTTCTACCACGTGGCTGTGTGTGTCACTTTTTTTAAAAACAACTGCCAAATATATGACTACGGTCAATGTAGATACAGGGGATGGGTTAGTTAACGTGGCAACAGGCAATTTTATGCACTTAGATTTCGAAGAATCAAGCAATCCACCTACTCCAAGTACTTTGTAAATGAAATTTTTAGAGGAAAGTGTAGGATTCTTGCTCGCTCAAAGTTTGCACATAGCACAGAACCTTCGTAGACCCCAATTCATAAAATAGTTAAAAATTTTCAATATAAAAAAACTAGCAAGTTAATATTGACCGTAAGCAGTTTCCAGTTGTACCACCAGAAGGTGTAACTATACATAAAAGTCAAGGAGCTACGTATAGCAAAGTGGTGGTTCACACTTGCCCTAGAATGCAGCGTATGAATACCTCCCAGAACTCCCAAAAATGACGACAAGGTTCAAAAACACTTGCTGCTATTGCGGACACAAAAAATCTGTGAACATATTTTGAACATCTTAACACTTCCGGCTTAGATATTTTGTTGCTCAATATAGGAAGCCTTTATTGCCACATTGAATATGTAAGGGTAGATAAATTAATGCTACAGTCAGTAATGAATTAATTGGCAATGTATAAAATTGTTTTAGAGGTGGAAAAAGATATAGTATTTTCCAGTTTAAATTATTTGTTTATAAAAGTCCATCCTTTCCGCTGTCAACATTTAAAACAGAACTTGAGGATATATTTCAGCAGTTTTCGTTTTCGATTTTAATGATGTGATTTTAATTTGTGTTTGAGTAAGTTTGATAGATGTGAGCCCATTTATAACGAACTTCTCAGAAAAGGATTTAGGTGCTTGTATTTTCAAATATTTAAAGTGGGGAAATAAGCGCCAGGACTTATGAGACAGCGTACAGTTACCACAATGGAATTTTTCTGAGTGTTAATTATAGTGAAAATTTGGTTTTGTAAAGAATTATAACAAAATAATTTAAGCTAACCAAAAAAAACAAGTAAGAAGGCTCTAGTCGAGAAATCCCGACTAGACGATACCCTGATCCCTATATTTTACGCGTACAGTCAGTGCTTGCAAGTATTTGTGCGTGTGTGTACGACCATACTGCGTACTGCATACTCAACTTCAAGGTTCCATATCTCCGGTGTTTCTTAACCGATTTTAATAAAAATTTCACAGATTGTTATTATTTTGATAAATAATTAAAATGCCATCTAAAGTTTTTTCAAATTCAAGATTTTATTGTTATCGATCCCATGTGTATATCGGAAACGGGATGAGTTATCGAAAATCGAAAACAAACTTGTACTGCCTAGGGATTAGGCGAGCTTAAGTTCGAAATCTGGAGTCTCTAGCTCTTATAGTCTCTGAGATCGACGCGTTCATACATACGGACGAACAGACGGACAGACGGACATGGCTATATCGACTCGACTGTTGATGCTGATAAAGAATATATATACTTTATGGGGTCGGATATGCTTTCTTCTGCCTGTTACATACTTTTGCACAACTTCATGATACCCTTTTTTCCCATTTTTAATGGGATCAGGGTATAAAAAGGAACTGTGTCTTATATTGATTTAATATATTAAATAGCTGGGTTCAGAGTATTTTCTAGTCGGGATCTCCCGACAAGAGCCTTCTTACTTGTTAAAATTAGGTGTCAGCCTTAGAATCTCATTGCTAATATCTTGCTGGATGTCAAGTAAATCATCGATGGTTAACTCTGATGCCATTTTGAATGATTTTTGTCGCTCGTTGGCTTTTGCAGATATATAATGGTATCTGTTAGGTGGTTGTAGGTTGTAGAGGATTTGGTTGAGTTATTTATACTTTTGTCGCCTAGTTGACAACTTGAGATGAGGATTTGGTTCAGTTAGTTATCCTTTTTTTCGCCTAGTTGACAACTTCAGATATCCATTCGTCGGCGTCACCAAACTTTTTTGTTAATATTTAAAGGGAAGTGTTCAGTAAACAATCTGACTACTAAGAGGTGTCGCAACTAGAACTTGTAACTAGGTGGACTACGGAGAGGGGGGTCCTTCGATGCGCACAGTAAGTGCAATGGAAGAAATTGGTGAATAGAATTGAATGCGGTGGTACTAAAACACTGATTTTCTTAACGAAAAAGTCAAAATATTTATAGGTAAAGAGTAAGAAGGCTCTAGACGATACCCTGAATCCTATACTTTACGCGTACAGTCAGTGCTTGCAAATATGTGTGCACATACATTCATACTTGACTTCAATGTTGCATATCTCCGGTGTTTCTAAGCCGATTTTAATAAAAACTGTACAGATTGTCATTATTTCGATTAATGTTTCAAACGTTTTCTCAAAATTTTCGAACTGCATGATTTTGTTGATACCGATCATGTGTATATCGGAAACGGAAAGGGTTATCGAAAACCGAAAAAAAAACTGCCTAATGATTAGGCGAGGCTCGTTTTAAAGGAGTCTCTAGATCTTATAGTCTTTAAGATCGACGAGTTCTTACGGACAGACGGACGGACAGACGGACATGGCTTTATCGACTCGACTATTGATGCTTATCAATAATATATATGCTTTATGGAGTCGGAGATGCTTCCTTCGGCCTGTTACATACTTTTTCAAAACGATTATACCCTTTTTACTCATTTTTAATGGGTTCACGGTATAAAAACAGCTTAGTTTACATTTTTGTATTGTCAGTTAAATTTGGTTTTTGAATACTCAGCAATTGCTTTTTTATGCATAATAGCATATTTCGCCACGACCGGGTTTGCTGACCGCTGCTCTAATAACACATATTGTGTAGTGAGCGATATTTTGTCGTGTGTTTTTTGACCTATATTATCGAATACAAGTTAATTGTGTTAATATATATATGGTAACGTTTATGGTCTTGACATAGTTCTGACTGTGTTCGTAAGTGTAAGTCATATCTTACATAATTGGTTTATGGTTTATTATTTAAATGTGTGTTGTTGCACCTAAACAAGCTATCTTGCTACCAAATTTTGACACCCGAGCTTAAAAATTTTAGACATACAGGTACTCCCGGTTGTGAAATGATCTTTGGAGATGCCAACAGCTATTAATCGATACAGACATTAAGTAACTACAAAATTTGGTGACTATCGCTGTTTAAATGTGGGAAGTATGTGTGATTCATCGACTTGCACTACGAGGTGCTTCGACTTTTTAAGGTTGGTTGTTGCGACAGCCGGCTTCACTATTATTTTTTGCTGGTTTGTTTTTATACCCTGATCCCATTAAAAATGGGTAAAAAGGGTATCATGAAGTTGTGCAAAAGTATGTAACAGGCAGAAGGAAGCATCTCCGACCCCATAAAGTATATATATTCTTTATCAGCATCAAAAGTCGAGTCGATATAGCCATGTCCGTCTGTCCGTATGTATGAGCCAACCGATCTCAGAGACTATAAGAGCTAGAGACTCCAGATTTAAAAATTAAGCTCGCCTAATCCCCAGGCAGTACAAGTTTGTTCGATTTTCGATAACTCACCCCGTTTCCGATATACACATGTGATCGATAACAATAAAATCTTGAATTTGAAAAAATTTTAGATGGCATTTTAATTATTAACCAAAATAATAACAATCTGTGAAATTTTTATTATATGGATATATGGGACATTGAAGTTGAGTATGCATTATGCAGTATGGTCGTACACACACTTACCCATACTTGCAAGCACTGACTGTACGCGTAAAGTATAGGGATCAGGGTATCGTCTAGTCGGGATTTCTCGACTAGAGCCTTCTTACTTGTTAAATTAGCATTTGAAGCGCTCCAGTTTTGGTTTAGCTTGTAAGCTTAACTTATCTATTTTGTTCAATCACAAAAACAAATATTTGAGTTTTGTCGGAGGTAACAGATGATTATTAACAAAAACATTAAAAATTTGATATGGAAAGTATTTAGCTCTAACCCTACCAAATTTTGTGATTAGCTGAAAAATTGTGGAAATATATTTGCCTTACTTTCTGTAACCGAGTATTTTTAAATTTATTTATTTATTATCTTTTTATTTTACGTTTTCGCTTTTGGTTTCGATATAGTTTTAGGTTTTCGCGCGACAGTTCTCAACACGAACCAGGCCCTTTTTAGGGAATTTGCAGCTCTGCTCTCTTACCATCGAGAGAATAGAACGCATGCAAATATAGTTTTTACAATACTTAGATTCTTATTAGCTTGCTTAAATACTAAATTATTTACATGTGTAGGTAGTTACAAAAGGTACTTACATCCTCAATAACAGGCTGAATCTTCATAAAAACAGCAAATAATAAATCCTTAATTATGTTATAGTATCCTCGTAGTATATGACTTACACGTCGAATATAATTAGATAGATGGCTCTCAAAAATTGATATTACTACTGCCCCTGTAAATGTAAACTTCAACATTGGTGTATTACAAATCTTTTCGCAAGTTCGTGCTATGTTCCTATTAGCACTCTTGTACATATCCATAGTTTCTTGAAGCTTAGTTGTATGTTTAGCGCAGTCTGCTATGTAAGCATCGCTTAAATCACCTCCATAGCTCAACTTAAGAACTCCAGGAGCGATCTTTCGATCGCAAGCCTGTATAAGTGAACGAAAAAATGTTCTTTCCTGCTTCGACAATGCAGAGAGAATATGATTGTAGTTTAGACAGTAATACGCTATTATAAACAAATCGAAGTGATTTATATTTGTCATAAATTTTGAGCACTGGTCCGAGTGACGAAAATCCAAGTCGTGTAAAATGTTGAGCCTGTTCGCAGACACTTATAATGCTTGGGTCAATGTTACACTCAAGCATACCTTTGCACTTTTTACTACGAGCAAGCAAAAATCGATCCAACTTTTGATGCAAAACTGAGCTACAACAATATTTTTGCCATTCCTCGTAAGACTTTCGCATCTCCTCATCGAATTGTTTTCTTAAATTTTCGAACTTTATTAGCACAAGAAATGCCTCCGAAACATTTGGCATCCATTCAGACGAATTTAAGCGATTTTTAAGATATATAAGTCTTTCTATGTTGATTCGGTACCCAATAGCTCTGGAGGCGTAATATGGTACCCAGGTCTCATGTAGTTTACTGCGATCCATAAGAATATGTGAGGTAGATTCCATTTCGTTGCATAACAATAACCAAACTTTTGTTACTTGTCGTAAATATGATTTTCTTATCGAACTTCTGTATGAATAAAAAAGCATAACGTTTAGAGCTTCAATGGCTTCTTCAACATTACAGACATGCAAAAAAACGTTGGACATAAGACGTTGCACAGTTTCATCCATGCTTTGAACACTGCGTCGATACTTAAGCACTTCTTGGTACCAATCGTTCTTGTGAACATTAAGTATTAACTCCTTCGAATCAGTGCTTAAAGTCGATAACGTAGAAAGGAAATGACTTTTAACTAATTCAGTTTTTTTTTCAAACTCTGGCCCATTAGTTCCTCCAAATTGAAGCTTTTAAATGTTCTCCGACTGATCCAAGCGACCAAATACAATCATCGACTCGCAAATATCTATGACATCATTTAATCGCTCCATAAAAGCGTCTACGTGATTAAAAATCATTGCATTGTCAAGATTCCAGCTGAAGCATGGGTAAACTTTCGCATTTTTGTTTGCCATCAAACTATATATGCCTTTAAACGTAAGACAACAATCTAGGGACAAATTGCAGCCTTTTATCCCAAACCTTGAACTGCCCAAAAGAATTTTGTCCAAATTAATAAATTCCGTGCAAAATTGAATAATCCGATTTCTTAAGTCACGGAAAAGCCCAGTTATTAAGTCACGTTTATTGTAGTGTGCGGAACTAACCCAAAATAAATAAAATGAATAAGTTTTGGCAAAAGCTGAGACAGTACTGCTGGATTTTCACAATAATTAATTTCACTACTTGGGTCCATAAGAAGATACAGAAATTTAATGTTTGACATAGTTGGTCCCAATCATTAATGTTGTCACATAAATGAGATCATCAATTTGCTTGATGTAAACAGAATGAGAGTTTCGTAAAATTTGTATTATATTCTGCACATCGTCTTCTACCAACTGAGTGTAAAGAGCCTGCAGAACTTCGACTATAAAGGATACAAATTACTCAATACCTTTTTGATTTAAGAGACATTAGCTTACAACGGTAAAGCCAAAACTCGTATTCATCCTCTAATATTACGAACTCATTGGGTGCCGTCAGAGTCCTATCATTCAAAAGCGTGCGTATTTGTGTTGCCCAATAGACTGAAATAGACTCCAGATTTTTTACAAACTCTTGATCGTATGAAATGACTTCCTGCCTAATTTGTCCAACGACATAAGGCACATATAACAGCGTCATACCAGACATTTTAAAGTGCATTCCTGTTAGGTATACTAGAAATTTGTCTAAAGCTTTGCAAAAGCGGTGCTTAATATTATCGTCCCACTCAAACAGATTCCAAAATACAGGTACATAGACAAGTTCTAAAACTTTAAGCAAGCAACCATCAACATCGTTTTGTATCGTTCCAAAAATTACAAAATCATGAAACGTTTTTACCGAAAATATCTCGTTAGTGGTACGTACAAAGTAACTTATGTCAAAAACAGGTGCAACAGGAAGTCCCAAGCAGGCAGTTATAATATTAGAATCGTAAAAGATGGAAAGCATTGATTCACTCGGCTGAAGAAACCAAAATTTTATTATGTTAATAGTTTTCTTACTCCAATCATGGTGATCAAGTGAGTATAGAACAGTCATTCGTTGGACAAGCACAACCAAATTGGGTAATTCTTCTCGACTGTATACGGCGGTGGATAAATTATTTCTTGCTAATTTATAAGATTCTCGATATTTGCGTTTTCTAATGAGTTAAAAAATAAATTAGTTTTGAAAATTTTACTAAAATCTTAAAACCAATTACCATAATGCGGATCAAAATCATTTATTCTATTTACGCTTTTTTCGCGAGCACCTTGAGATTCCATTTTACTATATTAACCTATATTTTTATGTTTCAAGCTAACAATTTTATGGTATCATAAAAATGTACACTGTGTAGATTCTCCGTTACAAAAAATAAAAGGTGACTTTATGTTAAAGGCTACATTGATTGATTGATAAAAGACATATATTTTTACATTTTATATTACTCGTAAACTGTGTTATGACCCAATTGTTAACCATCAAAAACTATAAACAATGTTAGTTTCTTAATATATTTTTAAGATTGCTGGAACTGTAGAAGTTACGAACTTTCCCTGTACACAGGGCAGCGGCAGCATTATATAGATTTATACTTCTTACTCATTAAAGCTAACCCTTTTATCTATTTTTTATTATGCGGGTTTCGTTATTTTTGGGGTTTTATATCTCTTTTTATTATTTTTTGTTAAATTTATTTAATTATTCACTTAATTTGGACCTTGCTTTGGATACTTGCATTGCTTGTCGGCTAGGCCGTACTCACTCTTATTCCATCGATGTCAGCAGACCTGATGAAGACGAGGTGTTTATCTGCGCCGTTTTTATTGCACATTAAATTTACACTTAAATAATGTGCGTAACAATTCGATGCTAGCGCGCAACCGCAATCGACGAATATATAAAAGAGTCTGCGCGTGAGTTAGATAAGCCATGCCAAGCAGTAAGACGAAGGGTTATCTATGCAATTAGATAAAGTCGCATGTGCAATGCCATTTTTATTATACCCTGATCCCATTAAAAATGGGAAAAAAGGGTATAATGGTTTTGTGCAAAAGTATGTAACGGGCAGAAGGAAGCATCTCCGACCCCATAAAGTATATATATTCTTGATCAGCATCAACAGCCGAGTCGATATAGCCATGTCTGTCCGTCTGTCCGTATGTATGAGCCAACCGATCTCAGAGGCTATAAGAGCTACAGACTCCAGATTTCGAACTTAAGCTCGCCTAATCCTTAGGCAGTACAAGTTTGTTTTTGATTTTCGATAACTCATCCCGTTTTCGATATACACATGGGATCGATAACAAAAAAATCTTGAATTTTGAAAACTTTAAAATGGCATTTGAAATAATGAACAAAATAATGACAGTCTGTGAAATTTTTATTAAAATCGGTTAAGAAACACCGGAGATATGGAACATTGAAGTTGTGTATGCAGTATGCAGTATGTGCGTACATACATACTTGCAAACACTGACTGTACGCGTAAAATATTGGGATCAGGGTATCGTCTAGTCGGGATTTCTCGACTAGAGCCTTCTTGTTTTTTTTTTTGTGTGCAAGTGCTGGAGAGAAGAAACACTTTGCGTGCCGTAGGTTTCGTGCCCGAATAGCAACCCGTGTGCCGGGCTCCTCTGTTTTAACAGCAAGTATACCGGCTAAAACCCCTCATCTTGTTCCTCAATAGTCGACCCACTCGACTGACCCTGGTCGCTTGCCTGGGACTATTTAACACATTACTTCAAACAATGTCCCTCATGTGGCCCTAAAGGCCCTCGTCTTCTTACTCATTTATTTCGGACTCGAACTCACTTTGATCTCGGTCCAAGATGGCTTTCTTAGCTCTCAACCACACGGCACCAATTCCTCTCTCTCTTGGGATCATAACGTCAT
>JAWNNS010000337.1:0-11143 GCA_035044605.1 Scaptomyza cyrtandrae | reverse complement strand
GTTCGAGTTTGGTTATGTTCATCACTCCGCGTTGTTGTCCCCCAGGGGATCTTGACTAACAGCAAACGCCATGCAGCCCCTATAAAACACAAAAAAATATATATATAGATAATAAAATTTTTTTTGAGTGATCACGCGGAGATTTGAAGCCAGCCACCCCGTCCAGCCTAGGGTCATCGTTCTTCTTGTCCACTATTCGAGGCATTATTCAACCCCCACACTGAAAGAAAACTGGAAGTTATAATTTAAAATATTTTGTTGTTAATAATTTAAGCCAATCAAATCGAACAAAATATAGAAAAAAAAAATTAAATAAAATAAAATACAATAAAAATAATGATAATATAAACGTATTAAAACAAATAAATTTCAAACTATAAACTATAACTCGCCAACGGCAAAAGATCTTTTGGACGTCGAGAAGACCATGTAAGTGCATTCCTTGAACTATACTATTATTTTTTTTGTAAAAAAAAATAAAAATAAATATTTTTTTTTTGTTGTTGCACATATATGGTGCTTTATATATCACAAGAATAAGCCTTATGCCTAAAAGTATGCCACCGAAATCACCTGATCACTTCCGCCTTAATTGATACAAAAAAAAAATAATTAATAAATAAAAAATAAATAAAAATAAGATTAAATTTGCTTTTTTTGTAAAAAAAAATAAAATAAATATTTTTTTTTTGTTGTTGCACATATATGGTGCTTTATATATCACAAGAATAAGCCTTATGCCTAAAAGTATGCCACCGAAATCACCTGATCACTTCCGCCTTAATTGATACAAAAAAAATAATAATTAATAATTAAAAAAAAAATAAAAATAAGATTAAATTTAAGTTAATAAATTTTTCGTTTTTGAATTTGAATTCCCTAGTGTCCTCATAAATATTATTTTTTTTGAATTGAATTGAGCTTTAAAGACGAAGTCACTGGCAAATGTAAAATAGGAATTTAATTTTGTTCCGTTAAAATGTTTAAATAGAATTAAATAAATACAATTAAGTACAGTTAGCTGATAGGAAAATATGAAACAATAGTTGTTTAATATATATAATTTTAATTAAGGTTTTCCTATCACTTAGATTTATCCGACCATGCCTATTAATAATAAACTGAATCTATGTAACTTTTCCTTTTAAAATGAACCAATAATTTTGTTTTCTTTTGGGAGTCATGCAGCGAAGAAATGTGAGAAGTAGGAATTAGTAGGTCGTTTGGCTTAGAAATCCTCCCACAAATAATGTAGTGGAAAAGGAGGATCATGGTAGGGTGGGCAACAGCTGGACCCAACATCAGTCCAGCACAGCCAAACGGCAAACGAGGAGTGTCGTCTCCAACAAATTATATGAGAAGTGTGTCTGTAGTCCTGTCCTTCCGTTTCCGCACCCGTTTCCCCTTGTTAAATTACTATGGCCCGCACGCGATTTGTGATTGATAATATGAGCACCGCGAGATCGTAGTATTAGAAAATAAAAGAAGTGGAACCTGCCCCTTCTACCGATCATAAAACCGGAGCCAGCGCGTGCACCCTCTCTAATATTACTCCAATTTCCATCTTCTCGTTTCACACGTTATATGCTACAATTTGGAAGATAAATCTGATGTCAAAACAGCAGCTTCGGCAAGTAGTGTAAAAAAAAAATATTTAATTCTTGCCACAGCACGAGTCCTTATTGAAGAAAACAATGGACAAATAGGAGAATTCAGAGCTCTACTTGACTCTGTCTCGCAAGTCAATGTCATCTCGGAAAGGGCATTAAAAATGCTAAATATAAAGAGGCAAAAGTCTGAACTACAAATCAACGAAATTGAAAATTGAAATTGTTCAAAATAATCATTTTAAGATTGTAAGAGGAATGCCAAAGCTACTAAAAACCAAACTTGGATGGATCATTGCAGGAAAACTTTAAGATGCGTCATCGACAACAAGTACATGCTCAGTACTAACTGAAAAAGATAAGCTAGATCAACAAATAGCAAAATTTTGGGAATTGGACTCATTCGAAAACAAAACATTTTGCATTTCACCGTTGGAGAAACAATGCGAAAAACATTTTTTGCAAAACGTCAAAACTGCAGTCGACAAGAACCTCATCGTTCGACTCCCATTTTTGGAAAACACTTCAGCCCTAGGGGAGAGTCGTAACCTAAAACACGAAGATTTTTGTGCTTGGAAAAACGACTCACACGAGATCCTCTGACTAAGGCCAGCTATATTCAGTTCATGAAAGACTACGAAGCCCTGGGTCATATGAAGGAAATGCATACAAAAGAAATAGCAAAGGCACGTTATTTCATACCACATCATTGTGTAGTCAAGCCCGACAGCTCTACAACAAAATTAAGAGTAGTTTTTGATGCTTCTGCAGTTACATCATCTGGAAACTCACTCAACGACTTAATGCACAAAGGATCAACTGTTCAAAATTCAATATTTTCAATTTTGCTCCGTTTTAGAATACACAAATATGTATTCACAGCGGACATTGAAAAAATTTATCGTCAAATTTGGATGAATCCCGAAGATCAGTACTATCAGTGCATAGTATGGCGCAGCGACCCATCGAAGGATTTAATATACTACAGACTAAAAACAGTCACATATGGAACAAAGGTAGCACCATTTTTAGCAACGAAATGTCTACAACATCTGGCACAAAAGCCAAAAAGGGAACTTCCATTAGGAGCTGCTGCTTTGGAAAATGATTTTTATGTTGACGACTGCATAACAGGGACGGATACACTACCAGAGGCTCTTCAGAGACAACAACAGCTTAATAAGCTCCTGCAAAGTTCTGGATTTAAGTTGAGAAAATGGTGCAGTAATAAGACTGAACTACTACAAGAAGTACAAAAGGAAGATATTATATCAAATGTTCAACTAGAAGATACCGCATACGAGGATTGCTCCATTAAAACTCTTGAAATCACTTGGAACCCCAAATCAGATCTATTATGTGGTAAAACTGACATTATCACTAAAGAGAACATATCAAGAAGAGATGTAATGTCTGAAATCTTTAGAATTTTCGATCCTCGATCCTCGAAGGCAAAAATCTTCATGCAACACCTTACAAAGGAAGGATTTGATTACAAAGAAGATATTCCATTTAATCTTCAAGACGAATGGAAACGATACAGGGAGGATCTGAAAATTCTCAATACCATTCATGTACCACGTCACATGTTTCGTGGATAAATACCAGTATCAACAGAAATTCATGCATTTGTTGACGCTTCAGAAAAGGCATTTGGAGCTGCCATATATTTAAGAGCAACACATAAGGACAAACAAGCTACAGTACAATTATTGTGTGCCAAATCACATCTAGCCCCAATCAACATAATAACACTACCACGTCTGGAATTAAAAGCTGCTGTATTGGGAGCTCAGCTTGTCGACAGAGTTAAAGAGGATCTATCAATGAAAAACGTACCAACCTACTATTGGTCCGATTCAAGGATAGTACTATCATGGATTAATTCTCCGGTTTCCATTCGTGACAAATTTGTCGCTACAAGAGTTGGTACAATTCAACGACTAACACTACAAAAGAAATGGAGGCATGTTGCTACAGAGAATAATGTAGCTGACGTACTGTCTAGAGGAATATCTGCTGCAAAATTTGCCATAGACAGTATGTGGTTTTATGGTCTTTTGTCTTTACATAATGGATCATTCAATAAGCTAGTCAGAATCATAGCGCTTCCGAAAAGGAAAGAAGCACTCCAGCCAAATTATAGAGTTTAATGAACTCCAAGAAGCAAAAAAAATCATTGTTCGCAACATACAACGATATGATTTTATTGACGACATCAAACAAATTAAAGAGAAAGTGCCATTAGATCTTTAGCCCCTTTTTTGGATCAGGAAGGCATCTTGCGAGTAGGAGGTCGATTGGAAGCACCCAATGCTTTTACCATACAACTATCCAATCGTTAAAAACCTTATTTGAACAAGTTCATAAGGATAACATGCATTGCGGCCCCCAAGCATTGCTGACCATTTCAAGACAGCAATTCTGGACTATAAAGGGAAAGAGCATGGCAAGAACTTTTGTTCGAAACTGCATCAAGTGCACTAAAGCAAAACCAAAACAAGTAAGAAGGCTCTAGTCGAGAAATCCCTAGACGGTACCCTGATCCCTATACTTTACGCGTACAGTCAGTGCTTGCAAGTATGTGTGCGTGTGTGTACGACCATACTGCATACTGCATACTCAACTTCAAGGTTCCATATCTTCGGTGTTTCTAAACCGATTTTCATAAAAATTTCACAGATTGAGATTGCATTTGATTAATAATTCAAATGCAATCTAAAATTTTTTCAAGTTCAAGATTTTGTTGTTATCGATCCCATGTGTATATCGGAAACGGGAGGAGTTATCGAAAATCGAAAACAAACTTGTACTGCCTAGGGATTAGGCGAGCTTAAGTTGCAAATCTGGAGTCTCTAGCTCTTATAGTCTCTTAGATCGACGCGTTCATACATACAGACGGACAGACGGGCAGACGGACATGGCTATATCGACTACTTTTGCACAACTTCATTATACCCTTTTTTCCCATTTTGAATGGGATCAGGGTATAATTAATGGGTCAGATTATGGGAAATCTACCACCACTCCGCGTCACACAAGCAAGACCATTTTTGAACTCTGGTGATGACTACTGTGGACCTCTTAAAATCCACTACAAAATTCGTGGAAAGAAGCCCAACACAGCATGTATAGTAATATTCTGCTGCTTCACGAGAAAAAAGGCAGTTCATCTGGAGTTAGTAAGTGATCTTACCACCGAAGCATTTCTGGCAGCACTGCGACGTTTCATTAGTCGCCGTGGAAAGTGTCAAACATTGCACTGTGATAACGCAACAAATTTTGTAGGAGCAAAAAACAAGCTACAATGACTAGAGGATGCAATATACACAGAAAAGGCTCAATCTACAATAATTCAGGAATGCAATAATAGAGGAGTCCAATTTAAATTTATACCTCCTGGAGCACCACACTTTGGCGGACTATGGGAAGCTGCGGGAAAATCAGCGAAACATCTTCTATTAAAAAAGTTACAACGGCCAATTTAACATATGAAGAGTTGGAAACCGCCCCTATCAGATGATCCAAATGATATCACTGCACTAACACCAGGACATTTTCTTGTTGGAGAACCATTAACCGCGCAAGCAGACAGTGAACCAACCCAGCAAACCCAAAACACTAGGACAACGATGGCAAGCAGTATCAAAATTAAAACACTCGTTCTTAAAGAAGACAACACTCCAGCCTTACAACGGCCCATGGGTAAAATCGTTCGAGTTTACCATGGAAAAGACAATTTTGTAAGGGTTGTCAATGTGAAAACCACCAAAGGAATTTTTAAGAGGGAGATTCAACATGTAGCTCCTCTATTTAATGAAGAGGAGCCCAACCAACGACACCCAGAGATGAACACCATGCTAGAAATCAACCATTCACCATTAGATTAAATGAATGGTTGAATCGGCCGGAAGGATGTACGATTTCACCAAGAGCAGCAAATCGTACGCTGCAGATAGCGCAGATACACAACCATGAAAATACACCCAATCCACGGGCTATGATAAGAAATAGGTTCACACCATCTGTCGAGCTACCTGCAGTAAGCAGATGCACCCGAGCCATGGTTGGTGATTATAAATCTGTTTTCACACCATCTGTTGAGCTGCCTGCAGTAAGCAGATAGTATCACAGGCAGGGTCATAAATAAGATAATTATAAGACATGTACACGCATAGATAATCATGGATTGTTTAGGTCTTGTAGATAGCATAACTAGTCCTAAACAAACCTTATAGCGTAAGAATTCTGTATATATATAAACCATACATTTTTACTTAATAAATCAGTACGAAAAGAACTTCTTGCGTATTCACTTCATCGTTGAGCCCAATTTATCCATAGTATCGATTGCGGCGACTTTTGCTACTGGTACATGAACCGATAGCATATCAAACATATTTCAGCATAACAGGAAAAGTGCAGTCACTTATTATCCTACAAAATGAAAGAAAATAATGCAAAGTTATCGTGTTTTGCATTTAGTAAAATAATTCACAAAACTTTTTGTAATTTCGAACATAGGTGAACACAAAATAGTGCCTCCTCTAAACAACATGTATTAACAATCTTAGACCACTTACTTACTTGGATTAATTAAGTGTTGCGAAGTGTTAAGAATGTTTGTGAAGGATCCCAGTTAAAAGATCTTTAAGGAGTTATTGTTTAGTTGAATGTGTGTGTGTGTTTGTTTGTGTATTTACCATATTAAAAGAGTATTATATAATGTTTTTACTTAGAAGCAGCGTCCTCCTCTTGACCCTCATCGCGATAAGGTTGATTATTGTGGGCTATACAAACACTTAAATGGAATAATCATCATTACGACCAGAGAACCCCTGCCCAATATTAGCTTCTGGGCAGTGGAAATGGGAAAGCGTGGTGGTCTAGTAATGGGCGCATGACGACGCACCTGTTGCAATTGGCCGCCAAATCCAGCTGCCATGCCGAGGCGCTGCATCGGTGCCTTTTCAATGGGAATACAGATGCGTCCTATTGACAACAGTTTTTTCTTCAATGCAAAATTCATTTTGAGTGCTGGAAAATGAGCAAAAATTATAAGTATACAAATATATGAGCGCGTCGATCTCCGAGACTATAAGAGCTAGAGACTCCAGATTTGGAACTTAAGCTCGCCTAATCCCTAGGCAGTACATGTTCCGATTTTCGATAACTCTTCCCGTTTCCGATATACACATGTGATCGATAACAACAAAATCTTGAATTTTGAAAATTGAAATGGCATTTGAAATAATGAACAAAATAATGACAATCTGCGAAATTTTTATTAAATCGGTTAAGAAACAGCGGAGATATGGAACATTAAAGTTGTGTATGCAGTATTTCCCGACTAGAGCCTTCTTACTTGTTTTATATATATAATAATAATTATAAATTTATTTCAATTAAAACAAATTCAATAAATGACAATATCAATTTAAACATATCTCAAATCAATAAATAAATTTATACAAATCATTTCAATTAATTTACTTTTAGTTTTACGTTACTTTACTTTTAATACATTAGTATATTAAAAAGGGCCGCGGTAAAAAAAAGTTGAGCACCAAGAAGTTTTCCAGTCAGCTAGTTGGCAGCTCCATCGGTATATAAATCGGTGTATCTGAAGAAATTGACAATTGAATTAATATTATATTTATATGGTGGATAAATATATGGGCAAATAACTTATCTTTTATAGTTTCGCTTTGTCTTATGAATTGCTGACCAGCGCAATGTAACTTGCAATGATAATGAAACGAAATTTTGGTAAAATAAACGTAATAAGAACGTACCGGGGCTGCATAGCAGCCCTTGCGCTGTGTGCCAACTTCGGATATACAGAAAAAGACTTCTGAGGACCTATTAAAATAAAATACAAATAAATATATTTTGAATTATCGCATTTTCAATCTGCGAACTCACCATTGAAACTACTGCTTCAAAATTTTGAGCTTCTTTGCCTGTGGTCCATATCGTGTAGCCGATGTCCCTATGAGCATTTCCTGCTGCAGCCATTTTGTATCATTCATTTGTATCTGCATTCGGTGGCTGTGGCAATTGTGGTTTACATCGATCCACTCCGGGTTGAACTCATTTGTTAGGCGGACACATTCATCTATAATACTCCTAAAAAGGTTCAACTTGTGCGGTTCTTGATTAAAAACTTTGACGAAGGCCTCAAAATGCAAGTTGCTGACTTGGAAAAATAAATCTGACGGATTTTTAAGACACATTTTCTTCAAAACATAATTCCGTGCCTGGATCAGGTCTTCATAAATTTTGATGCAAATGAGTCCATTTAGTTGAGGTGTTTATCGCATTCAGGGCAATCGAACCTTTTCTTCGCTATTAGGTATCGTCATAGTATCTGCGTGAGACAAGCTCTGCGACAGATAAATCAGGCAAACTTGTTGCGACTTCCTCACTATTATCAATGTCTATGTCAGTCTGCTGATCTGTGGGATATGACGCCACGCATTCCTCGATGCGATCGGTTGGCTGATCCGGATCAATTATCCAATCCATTTCTAGATCATTGTCATCATCCTAACAGTTGGCATTTTGAAGATATGCAAGTATTGCATCTCTCTTACTGAGGGGTTGATATTATTCCCCAGTTTGGAGCGCAATGCCGCAAAGAAATTTTCCAAGCTATCTTGGTTGAACCTTGTTAGGTGTATATAGTGGATATCTGCGTTGCTCAGCAGATCATCCGTCAGGCTTATTAAATGGTCTACAGTATATAGAAGACCTTGTTGCCACTGGCATCTTTGCGCAGAACGACAGTTCAAAAAATCAAAGGCATCATTCAGCGTTAGTAGGAAATTAGCAGTGGACAACGCTTTATCCATAGCTTGAACAGCTTATTCGAGTGGCATACTTTTATGGCGTTGCCCACAGATCTGGAAAATACTTGAGTGGCCAATTTCACACTCATTTTTTCGGTAAATTAAGGCCGAATGTGCCTCTCCGTCAACTTTGGAGCCATTGTAGTTGTTTGACTTTTCAAGTCAATATCGTACAACTCGGAAATGACACTCCAGTTTGCAAAGCCTTTTGCTGTGGTGATATCTCTTGCCTACAAGCAGTTTCTGGTGCTTTTAAACATATGTACATAGTCGTACAAGAGTTATACTTTGTTCCCACTAGCCTCTTCATAAATTTGTGTGTGCTTATATCTTAGTGCGCTATAAGAATTGACTTTGATTATTGCCTGATCGCATACCGCGGCTATCACTTTTAGTCCAATTCGGCTTAATGATGTAAGCAAACTGCACTTTCAAATTTTTATACTTTATATCAAGTTAAAAGTATTCATTGCGCCAATAGTTTTCGTTGCGACAGTATAACTCGCAACGTGCTAAAATACACATACACATATAATCGGACAGACACTTACGGATTGAGCAAGACATCTTGCAGAAACGAACAATTGAGCACAAACAATCACAACAATAAACATAATAAAAAAACAATCACAGAACTAAAAACACATATATATATAAACAAACAAACACATATAAATAATTATCAAACATGTTTGGCGAATGCTTAGAACACTGCCATTCATATTTGCATGCATTGAAACTTACCTAGTTGGAGCGTGGGCATAGAACCAGCTTTTAATTTTCTAATTGAAACGCATTCCTCTTCAAAGTGTAGATCACACACTCTAGTGTGTTCATTGCAATAGTCATAATGGCAGTGAAATCGCTTAAAACAAGTGAATCAAAAAAGCAAGAAAAAAAAAACAGAATAACCCCGATTGCGCGTACTACCCCCACGAGGATTTGAACCTCGGACCGCACTCCGACAAAAAAAAAAAAAACGTGCCCACAAAAATTTTTTTAGAGAAAAAAAAAATATATGTATCCAAATAAATACATATATATATATATATATGATGTATAAAATAATATATAAATAAAAAAAATAAAATAAAATAATAAAAAAAATATATATATATAAATAAATTTCTTTTGTAGTAAGAAAAAAAAAAATTTTTGTAAATTATTAAACTTAAGGAAAAACAAACCCCATTTCCGTAAATGGAAAGATTTGAAATCCCTACGGGTACCGCTATGAATATTATTTTTTTTTTAGTTTTTGAATATGAAGATAATAACAATTATAAAATAAGAATTTAATTCTGCTTTGATAAAAATGCAGAAAAAAAAAAATTTAAAACAATAACTTTTCAATAAATTTAATTCTATAAATAATAATTATTTAAGTTTTTCTTGTCACTTGCTCTAGAGTTAACCATGCCTATTAATAATAAAATTAATAATTGTATCTTATTTTAAAAATTAATCTATAATTTTTCTATACTTTTGGGAGTCATGCAGCGAAGAAATGTGAGAAGTAGGAACTAGTAGGTCGTTTGGCTTAGGGATCCTCCCACAATTAATGTAGTGGAATAGGAGGATCATGGTAGGGTGGGCAACAGCTGGACCCAACATCAGTCCAGCACAGCCAAACGGCAAACGAGGAGTGTCGCCTCCAACAACTATTATGAGAAGTGTGTCTGTAGTCTTGTCCTTCCGTTTCTGCACCCGTTTCCCCCTGTTTAGTTGAATTACTATGGCCCGCACGCGATTTTTGATTGATAATATGAGCACCGCGAGAGTATAGTATTAGAAAATAAAAGAAATGGAACCTGCCCCTTCTACCGATCAAAAAGCCGGAGCCAGCGCGTGCACCCCTTCTAATATTATTCCATTTTCCATCTTCTCGTTTTATACGTTATATGCTACAGTATTATTAATTTGGCGCCCAACGTGGGGCCCGAACGTTCGTTCGGCACCCGAAGGTCAAGTTCGGTTACCCCACACTTTAGGTAGAACAAGGGTCCAACATCTGCCCTTGTAAGTTAGTTTAATTGGTTTTTGTGTGCATACATCAAAATATGTTTATTGAATTCGCGGAGTACTGAGCTGCAGTCGTCCCTCTTGATTGTGTACGCATAACTACCAATTGAAGCTCTTCAACCCCCCCTATCCTTCTCGATAAACTTAGGTAACTCTTGCTGGACAAGGTTATATGTTGCTTATACACATTAACCGCCGCGGAGTTGCCGACAGTTTAGCGAACTCCGTTAAACCCTTTACGTTAAACTTAAGTGATTCTTGCTGGACAAGGATAATATGTCGATTACGCATAGTATCCTCCGCGGAATAACTGACAGTTTAGAGAGATTTCCCTTCGTGTTATCAACCCTACTGGTCTTATATATTTTGTGAAATAGTATAGGATGTTATTGGATTAGTGGACTACTGAGCTACAGCCATCCCCTATAGCAATCTTCACTAAGTTAACTAAGACCAAGCTGAGCTGGTAGTGCTATTTTATGCAGCTACCAACGCTCAAGTTAAACCCAAAAAAAAAAACAAAAAATAAAAAAAAAAAAACTGAGTTCATATTTGCTGGATAAGGACAAAGCAGTACTTTTGTAATCCGCCGCAATATAAATATTAGGCTTCAAAATCCCTTTTTCTGTTCTCATATTAGTGTTGTACAAGTCGACTTCAGCG
>JAWNNS010000332.1:0-15900 GCA_035044605.1 Scaptomyza cyrtandrae | reverse complement strand
ATTTTAATTATTCATCAAAATAATTACAATCTGTGAAATTAATTACGCACACTTGCAAGCACTGACTGTACGTGTAAAGTACAGGGATCAGGGTATCGTCTAGTCGGGATTTCTCGACTAGAGCCTTCTTACTTGTTCTTTAAGTTCTTGTACTGATAGACAAGTTATATCTTCCAGCAACATAATTTAAATATTAATCTCTAAATATTCCACTTATATTCTTTCAATTCGACTTGATTTTTCGCCGTGTATAACTATCATCATTAAAATTACTTACTTAATTTTCTCTTCTTGTGTACGTGTGTTAAGGGACACGTATCCGTCTTTCTCTGCTTCACGTCTTTGATGTGATACAGACAGCCTTCTTCGATGTCTGCTTCTTTTCGCCGTTATTCCTTCCAAAAATGCGCGTCTGCTGCTTCACACTAAGTTGTTCACGCCGCGTTGGTGCGCAAAATGAACACACTTAATTTTTGTTGTTGTTGGTTGCCTTTTCGTCGTTGTACTTCTTTTTGCCGTTGTCGTCAAGTTTGCCTCGTTGATTTGCAAAATGAACACACTTAGTTTTTGTTGACGTCGATCGCCTTCTTTTCACCGTTCTTTTTCTTTTCGCCGCTATCTCGTACCAGCCGTCGCCAGCGATCGTCACGTCTGCCGCTATTACCGTTATTCTCAGGGTCTCTGCTTGTAGCGTTCTCGTCGCTCCACTGAATACTTTCGCAGATTTTCTCCAATTCTGCCACCTTTACATCTACGCATTTAGACGATACCAACTGCGTAGAACTTAATCACTTGGCATTTAATTTGCATTAACTGCAACCTCCTCCATCAACGCAATTGAGCGTTCTCGTCGCTCCAACGTACAAAGTATTCGCCAGCAACTGAATACTTTCGCAGAATTTCTCCAATTCTGCCACCTTTACATCTACGCAGTTAGACGATACCGACTGCGTAGAACTTAATCACTTTGCATTTAATTTGCATTAACTGCAACCTCCTCCATCAACGCAATTGAATAATGCTAGTTTCGCTGAGCTTGAGCAACTTTGACAACTTTAAAAAGCTCTTTTTTGTCACCGAATTTTTGCATTACTTTTTAATTTGCTGTATTGGTCTTTAAGTTCATCCCGGACGAGCCCCCAAAATTGTAGGACTGAACTTTTAAAGCCACGTATATTAAAACAACTTTTTTGATTTAATATATAAAATAATAATTACAACGTTTATTCAGCGAACATTTTATTATATGCGTACACAATTTCAACTTCTTAAATTGTACGGCCTTCCGCTTTGCCGGTTCAGTTACTACTGCCTGCTACATACTTTTGCACAAAACCATTATACCCTTTTTACCCATTTTAATGGGTTCAGGGTATTAAAATAATATTTTAATATACATGAATGTTTTTGTTTTTATATATGTTGGAGAGCAATGAATTCTCTCTTTGTTAGTTTGTAGTTATAGACAGCATGCAGCAAAATACGCGCGCAAAATAGATATATAACTGCTGCGCAGGAACTAATTTATGGACAGGTATATAGACACAATGAAAATGTCTGGGTTTATTAGTTTGTTTTAACATAAGTTGTGTTTGGTTTTGAATCAAGTTATGGCCTGCTTTACATGATCTTGTAGTACCTGTTGTTATAAGGCAAATGGGTTTGATTGTATACATGCGCTACCTGCTAATCTGTGTACCTGCTAAAATTAGTCAAATAATGGGGGAAAAAGGTCAACACTTGACCCTTTAGTAAAAATCGTTAAAAATTTGACTTCTTTATTAACTTCTTTACGGCAGACGTTGAGATATTTAACTATAAACTTCGAAATTGATCAGTTGTGTAATGAAATTATACTGTGTTTCTGAAAGTGCTTGTGTCGGAGAAATTTTGTGTTTTTCTAAGTATTTGTTTATTATTTTATTATCTCGTCACAAAATATTTTGAAAAATCTCCAAGCCTTTTTAAAAAAATATTTTTCCAATATCTTACTTTTTTTCAAGACTCTTTTTTACGATATAAATTATTATTTGATTTAGATACTTTCGGAGGCTGCAGAAACTAACAAACTAACCATGTAAATTAAAAACTTAACGTAACTCATAACGCACAACTTGCGCACCTCTAATTGTTGTCATTGCCTAGCACATGCGAGTTTATCTAATTGCATCTTCTGGCTGCTTGGCATGGCTTATCCTATTCTCTCTCGCAGACTCTTTTACACATTCGTCGGTTACGGTTGCGCGTTAGCATCGAATTGTCACGCGCATTATTTAAGTTGAAAATAAATGTGCAATAAAACCGCCGCCTACCAAATCAATTGTTAAAAAAATAAACCCTAATAAATTGAAGAAACAAGTGTAAAACTATCGTGTTTTATATTAAGTAAACCCTTTTGTAAAATTGAACATAGGTGAACACAAAATAGTGCCTCCTCTTAACATTTGGTGACCCCGACGTGATTTTTATTTTACTTTCTTTCATGGTGTTGTGTTGCTAAAGTGTACGTCTTGTACGTCTAACGAGACTAGGCAGAACGCAAAACACATGAACATGCTTCCGCCCAAAACTTTTCTTCAAGGCGTGCATGTATTAACATACAAGGTGCCATTGCTACTAACGTACAAATAAAAGTGAAAGATTATTATCTATTGTGATAATAATTATTCTATGCGTCTTCTCTCGCACACACGTTCGAAACGTTTCGCTCTCGGCTTAAGTACAATCGCTTACAGTCATTCGTCTCCGCCTGTCCGACCGCACTCTTGCATTCGCGCAAGCTTCCTAATAGTGCAGCTGGCTTCTTATCTGCCAACGCTCAGCAACGCTCTGCGCTAGAACTTTCAGTAACGCAGCGGTCAGTGACTCTTACATGCCGTTAATCTCGTCTGCATTTCGTTTGTCCGTTGTTTCGCCAACAACATATACTTGCATAATTGACAGTGCTGAGCGCGTGCGTCTATCGTGACTAACATTAAAAAATGTCTGTAAAAGAATATAACCAAACAACGGGTCCGCCCCCTGACTTGGACTTTTACAAAGCGAAGGCAGAATCAATAACTCGGCAATTTAATGCATTGAACGCGCTTTTAACAGCTGAGCAGCTTATGCATTTCTAAGAAGCTGAATTGCAGGTTCGACTGGATTTAATCAGCGAAATGCGGTTTAGCTTTAATGCTGCGCAATCGAGCCTTGAGAAGCTTAATCTTTTGGAGCTGGCTAAAGACCGCAAGGCCACAATTCGGCCAACTCCGCTGCGAGGTGACATCAAAGCTTTCTCGCAAACTCACTAAGAGAATTGTATGCTCCATTCAACAACAATTCGCCGCAATTATTCGCGCCTTGAACCAAGCGAGTACACTGTTCGGCTTCCAGCTAAAAATCGCTTGTATGCACTTGGGTATTCGTACAATCGCGCCCTACTGGAATCGACTTTTGACTCATCATTGCGTGCAGAAGCTAGACAGTACTACAACCAAGTTGCGACTGGTTTTTGATGACTCCGCAAACATCACATCCGGACTCTCCCTAAGCGATTTATTATTCGCAGGACTATCTACTCAACAGAAAATAGTCACTACTTTACTTCGATTTCAATTTTACAAGGTTGCCTTGGGCGGGGATATTTGCAAGATGTACCGTTGTGTTCGCGTGACTCACCCAGATCAATAACTTCAATTTATCCTATGGCGTGACAGTGCGAGCGATGATGTCGAGATTTACACTTTAAACACTGTTACATACGGAACAAAGCCTGCGGCACTTCTAGCTATTCGAAGTATGCAACAGCTTTCTTACGACAAATAAAATTCGCTGCCCCTTGCATCGAAAATCATTTGTTTAGGTGCATATAAGTCAACACACATTTACATTTTTATTGGACGTAGATGTACTAACGGACAGTACATTCAAGTGGCCCAACGATACCAAGCACCGGCTTGTTAACGCGCGGACCCAAGCAAAAGCGACCCACCTCCCGCCCTTCCGACCGAGGGGCGCACCGCATAAAGTGCGGTTACGAAGATCGCGAACATGTAGACAAATGACGTAGGATAATTTTTTTTAGAGAGCATGCAGAAGTGGTACTAGTAATAAGGTGGGAAAGATCGTTATATACTGAACATAAGATCCGAAAAGGGTTGTGGATAGCATAGTTAGAAAAGCAAGCATGCAGGGCTATTGGTCAAAAATGTCTACTACTTCTAATAGGTACAGCAAAATTAATTTGGTTAATTAGTATTGGGGAATCTATTTCACCATTTATTAATTTGTGAAAAAAGGTTATTGCTAGCATAGTTCTACGATGATTAAGAGAGGGAAGATTTATTAGTAAAAGTCTACTGTGGTAAGCAGGTAAATTAGTACTATTGTCCCAGTTAAGACCCCGAAGGGCAAAGAGCAAAAATTTTATTTGTCGTAAGAAAGCTGTTGCATACTTCGAATAGCTAGAAGTGCCGCAGGCTTTGTTCCGTATGTAACAGTGTTTAAAGTGTAAATCTCGACATCATCGCTCGCACTGTCACGCCATAGGGTAAATTGAAGTTATTGATCTGGGTGAGTCACGCGAACACAACGGTACATCTTGCAAATATCCCCGCCCAAGGCAACCTTGTAAAATCGAAATCGAAGTAAAGTAGTGACTATTTTCTGTTGAGTAGATAGTCCTGCGAATAATAAATCGCTTAGGGAGAGTCCGGATGTGATGTTTGCGGAGTCATCAAAAACCAGTCGCAACTTGGTTGTAGTACTGTCTAGCTTCTGCACGCAATGATGAGTCAAAAGTCGATTCCAGTAGGGCGCGATTGTACGAATACCCAAGTGCATACAAGCGATTTTTAGCTGGAAGCCGAACAGTGTACTCGCTTGGTTCAAGGCGCGAATAATTGCGGCGAATTGTTGTTGAATGGAGCATACAATTCTCTTAGTGAGTTTGCGAGAAAGCTTTGATGTCACCTCGCAGCGGAGTTGGCCGAATTGTGGCCTTGCGGTCTTTAGCCAGCTCCAAAAGATTAAGCTTCTCAAGGCTCGATTGCGCAGCATTAAAGCTAAACCGCATTTCGCTGATTAAATCCAGTCGAACCTGCAATTCAGCTTCTTAGAAATGCATAAGCTGCTCAGCTGTTAAAAGCGCGTTCAATGCATTAAATTGCCGAGTTATTGATTCTGCCTTCGCTTTGTAAAAGTCCAAGTCAGGGGGCGGACCCGTTGTTTGGTTATATTCTTTTACAGACATTTTTTAATGTTAGTCACGATAGACGCACGCGCTCAGCACTGTCAATTATGCAAGTATATGTTGTTGGCGAAACAACGGACAAACGAAATGCAGACGAGATTAACGGCATGTAAGAGTCACTGACCGCTGCGTTACTGAAAGTTCTAGCGCAGAGCGTTGCTGAGCGTTGGCAGATAAGAAGCCAGCTGCACTATTAGGAAGCTTGCGCGAATGCAAGAGTGCGGTCGGACAGGCGGAGACGAATGACTGTAAGCGATTGTACTTAAGCCGAGAGCGAAACGTTTCGAACGTGTGTGCGAGAGAAGACGCATAGAATAATTATTATCACAATTGATAATAATCTTTCACTTTTATTTGTACGTTAGTAGCAATGGCACCTTGTATGTTAATACATGCACGCCTTGAAGAAAAGTTTTGGGCGGAAGCATGTTCATGTGTTTTGCGTTCTGCCTAGTCTCGTTAGACGTACAAGACGTACACTTTAGCAACACAACACCATGAAAGAAAGTAAAATAAAAATCACGTCGGGGTCACCAAATGTTAAGAGGAGGCACTATTTTGTGTTCACCTATGTTCAATTTTACAAAAGGGTTTACTTAATATAAAACACGATAGTTTTACACTTGTTTCTTCAATTTATTAGGGTTTATTTTTTTAACAATTGATTTGGTAGGCGGCGGTTTTATTGCACATTTATTTTCAACTTAAATAATGCGCGTGACAATTCGATGCTAACGCGCAACCGTAACCGACGAATGTGTAAAAGAGTCTGCGAGAGAGAATAGGATAAGCCATGCCAAGCAGCCAGAAGATGCAATTAGATAAACTCGCATGTGCTAGGCAATGACAACAATTAGAGGTGCGCAAGTTGTGCGTTATGAGTTACGTTAAGTTTTTAATTTACATGGTTAGTTTGTTAGTTTCTGCAGCCTCCGAAAGTATCTAAATCAAATAATAATTTATATCGTAAAAAAGAGTCTTGAAAAAAAGTAAGATATTGGAAAAATATTTTTTTAAAAAGGCTTGGTGATTTTTCAAAATATTTTGTGACGAGATAATAAAATAATAAACAAATACTTAGAAAAACACAAAATTTCTCCGACACAAGCACTTTCAGAAACACAGTATAATTTCATTACACAACTGATCAATTTCGAAGTTTATAGTTAAATATCTCAACGTCTGCCGTAAAGAAGTTAATAAAGAAGTCAAATTTTTAACGATTTTTACTAAAGGGTCAAGTGTTGACCTTTTTCCCCCATTATTTGACTAATTTTAGCAGGTACACCGATTAGCAGGTAGCGCATGTATACAATCAAACCCATTTGCCTTATAACAACAGGTACTACAAGATCATGTAAAGCAGGCCATAACTTGATTCAAAACCAAACACAACTTATGTTAAAACAAACTAATAAACCCAGACATTTTCATTGTGTCTATATACCTGTCCATAAATTAGTTCCTGCGCAGCAGTTATATATCTATTTTGCGCGCGTATTTTGCTGCATGCTGTCTATAACTACAAACTAACAAAGAGAGAATTCATTGCTCTCCAATATAAAAACAAAAACATTCATGTATATTAAAATATTATTTTAATACCCTGAACCCATTAAAATGGGTAAAAAGGGTATAATGGTTTTGTGCAAAAGTATGTAGCAGGCAGAAGGAAGCATCTCCGACCCCATAAAGTATATATATTCTTTATCAGCATCAACAGTCGAGTCGATATAGCCATGTCCGTCTGTCCGTCTGTATGTATGAACGCGTCGATCTCAGGGACTGATGCCGATAACTATCTATAAGATCTAATATTAAGTTGTAGTAATCGATAGGGTATCGTAGTATAAGCACACCACTAAAAGATGTATGAAGAGTAGTAGTAACTGAACCGGCAAAGCGGAAGGCCGTATAAATTAAGAAGTTGAAATTGTGTACGCATATAATAAAATGTTCGCTGAATAAACGTTGTAATTATTATTTTATATATTAAATCAAAGAAGTTGTTTTAATATACGTGGCTTTAAAAGTTCAGTCCTACAATTTTGGGGGCTCGTCCGGGATGAACTTAAAGACCAATACAGCAAATTAAAAAGTAATGCAAAAATTCGGTGACAAAAAAGAGCTTTTTAAAGTTGTCAAAGTTGCTCAAGCTCAGCGAAACTAGCATTATTCAATTGCGTTGATGGAGGAGGTTGCAGTTAATGCAAATTAAATGCAAAGTGATTAAGTTCTACGCAGTCGGTATCGTCTAACTGCGTAGATGTAAAGGTGGCAGAATTGGAGAAATTCTGCGAAAGTATTCAGTTGCTGGCGAATACTTTGTACGTTGGAGCGACGAGAACGCTCAATTGCGTTGATGGAGGAGGTTGCAGTTAATGCAAATTAAATGCCAAGTGATTAAGTTCTACGCAGTCGGTATCGTCTAAATGCGTAGATGTAAAGGTGGCAGAATTGGAGAAAATCTGCGAAAGTATTCAGTGGAGCGACGAGAACGCTACAAGCAGAGACCCTGAGAATAACGGTAATAGCGGCAGACGTGACGATCGCTGGCGACGGCTGGTACGAGATAGCGGCGAAAAGAAAAAGAACGGTGAAAAGAAGGCGATCGACGTCAACAAAAACTAAGTGTGTTCATTTTGCAAATCAACGAGGCAAACTTGACGACAACGGCAAAAAGAAGTACAACGACGAAAAGGCAACCAACAACAACAAAAATTAAGTGTGTTCATTTTGCGCACCAACGCGGCGTGAACAACTTAGTGTGAAGCAGCAGACGCGCATTTTTGGAAGGAATAACGGCGAAAAGAAGCAGACATCGAAGAAGGCTGTCTGTATCACATCAAAGACGTGAAGCAGAGAAAGACGGATACGTGTCCCTTAACACACGTACACAAGAAGAGAAAATTAAGTAAGTAATTTTAATGATGATAGTTATACACGGCGAAAAATCAAGTCGAATTGAAAGAATATAAGTGGAATATTTAGAGATTAATATTTAAATTATGTTGCTGGAAGATATAACTTGTCTATCAGTACAAGAACTTAAAGAACAAGTAAGAAGGCTCTAGTCGAGAAATCCCGACTAGACGATACCCTGATCCCTGTACTTTACACGTACAGTCAGTGCTTGCAAGTGTGCGTAATTAATTTCACAGATTGTTATTATTTTGATGAATAATTAAAATGCCATCTAAAGTTTTTTCAAATTCAAGTTTTTATTGTTATCGATCACATGTGTATATCGGAAACGGGATGAGTTATCGAAAATCGAAAACAAACTTGTACTGCCTAGGGATTAGGCGATACAGACGGACAGACGGACATGGCTGTGAAAACTCGTCTTACGGAGAAACAGAAAATTACGAAATGGAACCGACAAATAATCATACGACAGCTTCGGCATTCACACTAAGGGATATCGAGGACTCTCTTTTGGTTTTTACCGGCAAAGGTTCTCCAGACGTCGACAAATGGCTGTTTGATTTTGAATTGAATGCGGTGACAGTTAAGTGGAACGATATACAAAAATTTATTTGTGGTTGGCAGTTAGTCAAAGGCGCAGCCAAATTTTTTTTGAATAGTCAAATCGAAGTCAAGCATTAAAATCTGAGTTTAGTGAGAAGCGTTCGGCAAAAGAAATTCATAAATTACTAACAGACAGGAAAAAGAAACAGGGTAAATCTTTAAGCGAATATTTCTATGCAATGAAGAGCATTGCAAATCAGTGTAAGCTAGACGAAGAAAGTACAATGGATTATATTATAGAAGGAATTTCAGATTCTAAGCAGAATAAAAGTTGTTTGTATCATGCGACAAACCTGATTGAGTTTGAGCAAAAAATGAAAATATATGAAAGATTTTGTTCCAGTCATGAGCCTCGACAAAGGCCAAAGACTGACAATAATCAAGGCAAGAGTAATTCAGCGAAGCGTTGTTTCAAATGTGGTCGAAACGATCACTTCGCAAAAAAATTTAATGAAGAAGGACTTAAATGTTTTAAGTGCAATAAAGTAGGACACAAAGCAAACCAGTGTGAGTCAAAAATATTTAACAAACAAATTAAGAAGAATTCAGCAAATATGCAGCATTTTTTAATCGTGCTTTTAAACCACTCTTTTTTGTGGCAAGCAAGTCACAGCTTTGTTTGATTCTGGCAGCGACTTGTGTACTATTCGACAGACAACTTACAAGGAAGTTTACCCAGTTGCCCTTAAGTCGAATGTAAAAGAATTGTCTGGTATTGGTGGGAAAAAGATTTACACATTGGGTTCTTTCATAGCTTTAACAAATCTTGATAGTGTTCCAATTAAAATGTGTTTCCATGATCAAGACAGTCTGTACGACGGAGTAATCGGTTGCGATATTTTTAATGTGGTGAATGCATCGATAAGTTCAAAAGGGGTAGTTTTTCAAGCAGCGGAGAAGCTTGATCAAAAAAAAAATCATGAGTTAGCTCATATAGAACAAAAGACGAACATTCTCGAATTACAAAGCGCTTTTGAACAACTGTTAAAAGTCGATATCAGTAACAAGATAATTCCAGAAGTAGACGTTTGTTTCGATTATCGAAAGATTAATGAGAAAATTATTCGTGATAATTTTCCGATGATTTTGATTGACGACGTTTTACACAAGTTGCAAAAAGGAAAGGTGTTCACGACTCTAGACTTACGTAACGGGTTTTTCCATGTACCAGTAGGGGAGGATTCCCGCAAGTATACGTCATTCGTAACACCTAAAGGCCAGTACGAGTTCTGTTTTGTTCCATTTGGAATTTCTAACTCCCCGGCGGTATTTATGCGGTATATTTTTGCAGTTCTGAGGCAGTTGATCGATGAAGGTACGATATTTCTTTTTATGGACGATATCATAATTCCCATTAAATGGGAAAAATGTTAGATATTATGTCGCAAAGTAAAATTTCTCGGATACATAATAGAGAATTCAACAATAAAACCTTCAGTAGAAAAGGTGTCAGCGGTAGAGCATTTTCCAGTTCCTCGAGATAAGAAAGCAGTTCAACGCTATTTGGGCTTAACTTCTTATTTTCGAAGGTTCGTAAAAGATTTTGCGTCCAGTGCCAGACCGTTGAATAACTTACTGAAGAAGGACGTTACATTTAAAATGGGAGAAGAAGAGTTAGCTTCATTCAAGCAATTAAAATATTGCTTATTAAGTTCCCCAGTGTTAAGGTTGTATAATCAAAAAGCCGAAACACAAGTGCATTGCGATGCAAGTATGTATGGATACGGTGCAGTCCTTTTGCAAAATAACTCTGAAGACCAGTATTTCCACCCTGTAGAGTACAAGCATGTTGGAAGAGTACAACAATTTACAAATTCTACTCCACCGAGGAGCACAAAGGTGTCTCCGTTTAAAATTGTTACAGGCTTACAATTAAGAACGAAATATAACATTCAATTTGAAAAATTAATAGTCGAGGAATTTGTAGTTGAGTTACAAAAAGAGAAATATGAGTTTAGGCAAATGGTAAAGTAAAATATTTTGTCGATTCAAGAAGAAAACCGGAAGTCTTTATATAAATCAAGAAAGCCAGATAACGAGTACAGCGTCGACGATATGGTTGCCATTAAGCGAACCCAGTTTGGAGCCGGACTTAAACTGAAAGGGAAGTTTCTTGGTCCCTATGTTTTGAAACATAAGTTGAGACGTGGACGGTACATAGTAGAAAAGCTAGGTAACTTTGAAGGACCGACAAATACTAACACAATTGCTGAAAATATGAAATTTGGAACCCATTATTCGGGACGAATAATTAGTAGGATGGCCGAATGTAGGATTGGCAGCACTAGCAGCTGATGCCGATAACTATCTATAAGATCTAATATTAAGTTGTATTAATCGATAGGATATCGTAGTATAATCATACCACTAAAAGATGTATGAAGAGTAGTAGTAACTGAACCGGCAAAGCGGAAGGCCGTATAAATTAAGAAGTTGAAATTGTGTACGCAAATAATGAAATGTTCGCTGAATAAAAGATGTAATTATTATTTTATATATTAAATCAAAGAAGTTGTCGAGTCGATATAGCTATGAACGTCTGTCCGTCCTTCCGTCTGTCTGTATGTATGAACGCATCGATTTCAGAGACTATAAGAGTTACAGACTCCAGATTTGGAACTTAAGCTCGCTTAATCCCTAGGCATTACAACGATAACAACAAAATGTTGAATTTGGAAAGCTTTGAGAGAACGTTTGAATTAATAACCAAAATAAATCGGTTGCGAAACACCGGAGATATGGATCATTGAATTTTAAGTACGTAGTATACACTCCTTGTTATACATTCGTCGGTTACGGTTGCGCGTTAGCATATAGTTGTCACGCGCAATAATAATAAAGGTTAAGCTAAGCTAGTTAAACTGAAATAAATGAATGCAATTAATGAATAACTAACGTGTTTTCAATAAAGTAAAATAATCACAAATATTCTGCAGATTTCGAACATAGGTGAACACAAAATAGTGCCTCCTCTAAACATTTGGTGACCCCGACGTGATTTATTTTACTTGCTTTCATGGTGTTGTGTTGCTAAAGTGTACGTCTTGTACGTCTAACGAGACTAGGCAGAACGCAAAACACATGAACATGCTTCCGCCCAAAACTTTTCTTCAAGGCGTGCATGTATTAACATACAAGGTGCCATTGCTACTAACGTACGATTAAAACTTTGCGCCACCCCGTTCTGTTGCAGTGTGTGTGGCACTGTTAGCTGTTGTTTTATTCCTTTACGCTGAAGATACTGCTTAAAATATTTTTTGAGATATTCAACGCCGTTGTCGCTCCTAAGTGTTTTATTTATTTATTTTATGATATGTTTGATAACCTACAATTTGTAATTTTTAAAATATTCAAAGACTTCACTTTTATTTTTCATAAATATTGTTGTTACATAGCGAGATTTATCGTCTATAAATGTCAAGAAATATCTTGTTTCGCCGATAGAGTTACCTTTAAACGGCCCGTGTACATCCGAACGTATGATCTCTCATAGTTTTTTCGCAAGATAACTAGCCTCTGCAAATGATTGCGAAGAAATTTTGCTTTTCAAACATGATACATACTAAATATTTTCCATACCCTGCACAATTGTACTTGACGATAGTTTGTAAACTGAATTGATATGGCACACATATCGACACACGATATATAAATTGATTCCATAAAATAAGTACAATCCGTTTTCTTTATGTGCAAACATCACCATTTCGTTATCCGCTTTTATTTTAATATTGGCTCCTTTGTTGTTAAAGTTTATTTGAAGACCATTCTCAGCACCTTTGCTAACTGGAAAAAAAATTCGCTTGTAAGCTTTTATTGTTCCAATTGCTTTTATTGTTTCATTGCCCGCCACTAGCACGCTTTGTTGAGTATGTATACTGTATACTCTATAAAAGCCGTACGATTGTTACAAATATGTGATGTGGCGACAAACCATATATCGCGACGCACATTTTTACCAGAGGTGAAAAGAGCACTTTACGGTGACATGCTGCTGCAAAGTGACAGCGGTTCCCGCACTCATCCGTTATTTCTGTTTCGTTTTTGTTCTTTTTTGTCAGTCTCTTTACGTTTTACTGTGTTTGCTTGCTGTGCACTGTTTTCATCTTTGGTTTGTACTAACGGATAGTACATTCAAGTGGCCCAACGATACCAAGCACCGGCTTGTTAAAGCGCGGACCCAAGCATAAAGCGACCCACCTCCCGCCCATCCGACCGAGGGGAGCACCGCGTAACGTGCGGTTACGAAGTTCGCGAACATGTAGACAAATGACGTAAGACAATTTTTTTTAGAGAGCATGCAGATGTGGTACTTGTTATAAGGTGGGAAAGATTTTTATAAAATGAACATAAGATCCGTAAATAAATATATATATATAAATAGCATAGTTAGAAAAGCAAGCATGCAGGGCTATTGGTAAAAAATGTCTACTACTTCTAATAGGTACAGCAAAGTTAATTTGGTTGATTAGTATAAGGGGAATCTATTTCACCATTTATTAATTTGTGAAAAAAGGTTATTGCTAACATAGTTCTATGATTAGCAAGAGAGGGAAGGTTTATTAGTAAAATTCTACTGTGGTAAGCAGGTAAATTAGTACTATTGTCCCAGTTAAGACCCCGAAGGGCAAAGAGCAAAAATTGTTTTTGTACCGATTCTATTCTATCCTGATGAGTCCTGTATTTGGGATACCATATACAAGATCCATATTCAAGAACAGGTTGGAGTAGTAAGTAGGGGTCGTCGAATTCCTTCGACCAGCGTTTAATGAACCCCAAGACACTTGATGCTCGATTTGAGATTAAAGCAATATGCTTGTCAAACTTAAACTTAAGCTTTGGGTCCATAAGATACCCAAATCCTCAACCAAATCAATCCGATTCAATGGTAGGTTATCCAGAAGTAGATATTAGAAAAAGGCATTCGCCTATAAAAAGACATAACTTTGCATTTACTCCAATTCAGATGCAGTAAATTTACTCTGCACCAAGTTTGAAAATTGTCTAAGTCACTTTGCATAATTTAACATCATCAGCATACATTAGTACCCGAGAATGATTAATAACAGACGGAAGGTCGTTTATGAACAGTGTAAATAATAACGGTCCAAGGTGACTTCCTTGTGGAACACCAGAAGTGACCTGCACCGCTTTAGAAAATGAGCCATTAAAATAGACTCTCTGAGTTCTAAAAGTTAAATAATCTTGAATCCAAAGAATAAGATTATTGGGAAAGCCCAAGACTTTAAGTTTATAAATTAAAAGTTAACAAATTCTAGTAAGTTAGTAGGGGTAGATCTATGTTTCATGAACCCGTGCTGGCACGGTGAAATCATAGATTTACAAAGATGTTGAAGATGACAGGTTATTAGTTTCTCAAAAATCTTAGGAATAGCAGACAACTTGGAGATACCCCTATAATTTTGAGCATTAGATTTGTTTGCTTTTTTGTGCAAGGGAATAATATAAGACTCTTTCCAAATTTTTGGGAAAGAGCATAGCTCCACGGACAAACTATACAATTTATGTAAAGGTTTTTAAAGCACAGTACCTAAGCACACAGATAGGTATTCCATCAGGTCCTGGAGAAAATATGGGCTTAGTAACCTGAAGATCACAAAGTAGTGAACTCTCTGTGATCTCCGGTATGAAAATGCAGTCTTAGGCATTAAGCTGATAGGGATAAGGCGTGACGACTGGTTGAAAACAAGGGCTATAGGTCGTTTGAAAAAAGATCGAGCAAATAGAGCGGACAAAGGCCTGATCTCTGAATTGGCTTTCATTTTATAAAAATATAGATGGAAGAGTCGATGTCTTGCTTTTCGCATTAACGAAATCAAAAAACCGTTTAGGATCCTGCTGAAACTGTAGGCCACGCCTACGTCAGGTAATTCCTGTAACATTGGCTTATTGAGGACTGAAAAGTTCGAACGAGCAATCAAGTATGCAGAACAAGCTAACGGCAAGCTTAATTTTCTGAAACTCTTGTAGTTTCGCTTTATGCTTTTTTAGAATTGTCAACTCTCTGGTAAACCACACAGGTTTTTTGACTTGTTTGGCGTTCCATAAGGGACACATAAATCAAATAAAGAATTTAAAGTATTGTTTGGTTACGCATGTATCCGCGCCACAACTAAAGCAACTAAAGCAGCCTTCTCGCTTAATAGTTAACCTCTCTTGATATGTTATGCTCTGCGCAGCATAAGAGCAAATTAACGCAACTGTCATAACTGTTGTTTTGCATATGCTCATCGGACTTTCTTTGTATCATATTTTCTGTTGCTTGCCCTTGGCCTTAGCTGAGCGCAAGCAGCAGCTGCAATTCGGCAGCTAATCAGTTCTGTTTGATCGATCGGGAATTCAAGTCGCCAGGCGCGGTATTCCCGACACCGCTTGCCCAAAGATAATTCGTTAACTAAATCTGCACAGCTCAACTCGGAGCTTCAACAATTAACAATTATAACTAATTTAAGTCTGGCCACGAAGGCAAATAAAATACATACATATAAATGCAAATTTCGGTGCATTTTTAATAATTCATTGTGAACAATTCGATAGCTATCGAAAGCTCCATAGCTCAACATTTGGTAACCCCGACGTGAATGCACATTAGCTCTGTTTGTTTAAATAAATACCAATTATTTAAAGTATAGAGTTAATAAACCTCGCGCCCGCGCTCGCGCGTCGTCTTCGCTATTCTCGGTTCGTTTTCTGCTCACTTTCGGTTCAGGTGTTTGACCTGCATTGGCGCTTGCGCAGTCGATTCCCTTATCGCGTTTGCTTAAACAGTTGCAGCAGCCGTTTCTGTATTGTTATTGCTTTTCCCGTTTCGTTTTGCTTGCGCTTGTGAAAAAAGTGTTTTGCCCTCAAATTGACATTGACATTGCCCTCAATTGATTATTAAAAAATGCATAATTCGGCTGCCGTTCAGTCTCCTGGTGCCCCGTTTTACAAAGCCAAGGCCAAAACTATTGATGAGCAAGTAAAACGGATGGCCAAAGCAATTGCTCCGGAGCAAATTGTGCATCTCAGCGAACAAGAGTTGGCAGTTTGGCTTAAGGCGTTGGAAAGGGCTCAGTAGGCATTTTACAATATGCATGACGCGTTGGAGGAGCTGGATTGTGATGAAATCGGGA
>JAWNNS010000329.1:0-10247 GCA_035044605.1 Scaptomyza cyrtandrae | reverse complement strand
GGTTTACCTTGCAAAAAGCTGAGTTGGCACAAAAGCTTGGCTTAAGTAGCCGGTGCGCAAACACATGCGCGTCTGCTTACAAGAAAACGTTTCGGAAGAGTGATAGTGGCCACAAGCGGAAATGAGTGAAGCTGCCACATGCATATGTTAGCATTGCATTAGCAGTGGCAACCGTGCAGACTTGCATGCGGATCAGCTGATCGTTGGGGTTGCAAGACTTTTACTTTTGGCGCTCAAAAAGGCAACGAAGCCCGTTATGGTTTAAATTTTAATTTAATTTGAACAAATTTAAAGTTAAATTGGATCGACTCTCGAACCCTCATAGCATATGTTTGACATTTTCACATTGTGAGGAGACAAAAGATGAAAAAAATAAGTAAGAAGGCTTTAGTCGAGAAATTCCGACTAGACGATACCCTAAACCCTATACTTTACGCGTACAGTACAGTACAGTACATACAGTGCTTGCAACATACATACATACATACTTTCAGGGTATAATAAAAGGGTGACGATAGAATCGATTACCATACTTCTTTCGCATGGAACCGTCTCAAATCGTTTCCATTTAAGTCTTCGATTAAATAAATCTATTCACCAAGATTTGCTTTAATGCCCGCTTTAGTTCCGACTGCAGCTAATATTGCATTATAAGTTTCGGCCACATTACTCAAAGCAAAATTGCGCTTACTGACTCCTGGGCCGACTTCAAATGATCGAGGTCGACAACGTAAATCATAAGTACACTGATATTTATACCCTGATCCCATTAAAAATGGAAAAAAGGGAATAATGGTTTTGTGCAAAAGTATGTAACAGGCAGAAGGAAGCATCTCCGACCCCATAAAGTATATATATTCTTGATCAGCATCAACAGCCGAGTCGACACAGCCATGTCCGTCTGTCCGTCTGTCCATCCGTTCGTCTGTCTGTCTGTATGTAAGAACGCGTCGATCTCAAAGACTATAAGAGCTAGAGACTCCAGATTTGGAACTTAAGCTCGCCTAATCTCTATGCTCATCCCGTTTTTGATATACACATGGGATCGATAACAACAAAATCTTTAATTTTGAAAACTTTGAGATAGCATTTGAAATATTAAACAAAATAATGACAATCTGTGAAATTTTTATTAAAATCGGTTAAGAAACACCGGAGATATGGGAAATTGAAGTTTTCTATGCAGTGTGCAGTATGCGCATACACACACGCACACATACTTGCGTAAAATATAGGGATCAGGGTATCGTATAGTCGGGATTTCTCGACTAGCCTTCTTACTTGTGTTCTATGTTTGAGCGGATTTGATGAAACTCAGCCGTTCTATAAGCTGTTGCGTACATTTAGGTTCCTCAATAACTAATAGTCTTGGCCATGCACTACCATGTATTGGCCGAATACTATACGGTAAGGCGACATTCCAACAAACTGATAAAGTACTGATGGCGTAATGAACAATCAATAACACTTAGTAAAAAATAAAAATCCCATTTTCTCTGATCAGTACGAATGTTTATGTTTATGACAGATTTACACTTTCCGCTGCGTTTGACTGAGGTGCGTATGCTACGATACGTATGTGCTGAACACTTAATTGTAAAATGAAATTTGAAAAATCATGTCTTTGATAACGGTAACTCAAAAACATGTAAAAAGCTCATTTCTCAAATATTCAATTATTATTTGTAAGTTAAATTTCTTTACTGCTTTGAGGAATGTGAATTTTGAAACAGGATTAAGTACGATGAAAATCCCAACGTTTCCTTTTTTTCTTTCGCGGAAAAGGTCCTATAAAATAGAAACTACTACAAAAGAATCTTCGCCGAATTCGCTTAAAGCATTTGGCCATGCCAGAATGACTAGACGAAGGCTGATCTTGTGTTGAACGGATCACTTGTTCACGCAGTTGTTCTGGAACATATAGTTTCCAACAATCATACTGTTCTCACACTTAATACTACGCCGATATATAAACTTATCTACGACTTTAACATCAGGGGAATTCACTTTCTAATAGCAGCTTTCAATATTCTTCAGACTGAAAAGCATATGAATCTAACTGTGTTTCAGGAAAATTAGCAATATCGTCAACCTCTTCGTAACTCCATAAAAGCGCATTAGCTACAAAATTGTCACTACCTTTTCAATAATCAATATTGAAGGAAAACCCTTACAATTTAATTGCCCATCGCGCTAATCTGCCACTCAGGTCTGCTTGGTTCTTTAACCAACGAAGACTATCATGGTCGGTAACGACTTTAAGAGATTGGCCGTCGATGTACATAAGAAACTTTTTAATCGCTAAAATACTAACAGTATAGTAACGCTGAGCCTTATTTACCTTTTTTGTCATTTATTCTATTGGTCTTTCACATCCTGACTCATGAACTTGGGCTTGTACCGTTCCTACTCCTAAAATGTTTTTCGTAATTTGGATGTTTTAAAAACGGAAAAGTGCGCAACTTGCGAATACCTTCCTGTCATTATTAGAAGTCTTCTTAACTGCTTGCGCGTCTTTGGCACGGGAAACTCATCCACAGCTTGAATCTTATCACTGTTAAATCAAAGTACCCTCTCCAACAAAATAGCCAAGAGAATAGGCAAAATTGACTTTACTTAACGTTTATCGTTAGTCATCAAAACTTGGCATCGGATACGCATCATTTACAGTAACAGCATTTAACTTTCGCGCATCCAAACAAAATCTAACCTTTCCAGTTTTAGCAACGAGTGTAAATGGAGAAGACCATGGAGATGTCGGAGCTTCTTTAATGACGCCGAGTTGTATCATTCGATCAACTGCTTCGCATAATAATTTTTTATTAGCAGGTACAAAGGGTAAAACTTTTGTTAAATTGGTTTGACATGCTGTGTCGATCTCATGCTCAACCACAAATGTCTCACCAAGAACACTACGTTCCGATGTAGGAAAGTTATCGATAACCGATTGTAATTTGCTTCTTTGAACTGAATTAAGTTCGTCTTTGTTTGAAAATTCTTCATTGGTCCTTATTTCATTCATCACACATTGGATTGAAATGCAAATTGGATTTAAATTTCAGCACAGAAAATCCTCTAGCTGGCTCAACAGTAGCTCTAAACCGTTTGAGTGCACCCCAGTTCAATCCGATAAAATGGGAGGATAAACAAAATGAACAGTTAAAATTGTATTCGATACAAAATGACACAATTAAAATTTTATTCGATACAATTGGTCAGAAAAATGTCAGCGACAAAATATCGCTGACTACACAGAATATCGCTGTCGGTCAGCCAACCCGGTAGTTGCGAAATAAGCTATTCTGCATAAGCAAGCAACTGCCTTGCTTTTGCTTTTTGATCAATCACTTAAACGTTTTTATTAATTATGTTCATCACTTAATGTATTCAATAACAAAAGATTTATAAGATTAATGGAGATTTTTAGCTTTGACTTGTCTGCGTTCATTCGCTCTGTCTTTCATTCTTAATGGGAAGTCTGTTTCTTTTCGACTATCGATCGTGTCATAAAAAATATCGGTAGTTTTCTTTATACTTCAATACATCGAGTAATTACATTTATAACATTTCTTATCGATTACTGTCGGAGGCAGGAGCAGCTTAAAAATAATTTAAGCTCATAAATTAAATCGTAACGTAACTCATAGCGCATAACTTGCGCACCTCTAATGGTTCTCTTTGCCTTGCACATGCGTGTCTATCTCATTTGCATAGATAAAACTTCTGGCTGCTTGGCATTGCTTATCCATTTCTCTCTATTACACTCCATGTTATACATTCGTCGGCCACGGTTGCGCTTTAGCATCGAATTGTAACGCGCATTATTTAAGTCGAAAGTTAATGTGCAATAAAACGCCGCCTACCAAAACAATCCTAATAAATGAAAGAAACCAATCTAAAACTATCGTGTTTTATATTAATTAAAATAATCACAAACTTTCTGCAGATTTAGAACATAGGTGAACACAAAATAGTGTCTCCTCTAAACATTTGGTGACCCCGACTTGATTCATTTTAATTGCTTTCATTTATTTCAGTTTAACTAGCTTAGCTTAACTTTTATTATTATTGCGCGTGACAACTATATGCTAACGCGCAACCGTAACCGACGAATGTATAAAAAGGAGTGTGGAATAGAATTGGATAAGCAATGCCAAGCCGCCAGACAAAGTGTTATCTATGCAATTAGATAAATTCGAATGTGCAAGGAAAAGACGACAATTAGTGATGCGCAAGTTATGCGTTATAAGTTATATTAAGATTTAAATTTGGGTGCTTAAAATATTTGTAAGCCTTTTTTTTTTTTAATTTACTTGAAGTTTAATCAAATTTGCAACTGATCTCTTATATATTCCTGTTTTTGTCTTAACATCTACTATTCTTAATTTGCCATCTTTGGCTGGGTAAGTTTTTGCAATTATGCCCTTTGGCCAATAATTTCTTGGCAGATCAAATTCCAACAACAAAAGAATGTCGCCTTCTTTAACAGCCTCCTCACCATTTGACCACTTTCGACCATACAATAGGTATTGTCTATATTCAATTTTCCACTTGGTCCAAAAAATAAGTAAACCAAATCCTTGTCCGTACTGTCAGCATAAAACGAATCTCTAAAATTTGGACCGATTTTAATATCGTTTGGTGTGAGTGGTTCGGAATCTAATGTATTTGATGGAAAATATGACCCCCTCGGCACAGAATGAATTCTTTATTAATTTACTTGGGATATCATTGAATCAAATAAATGATATCCCAAATTCTCTTAGTAAAATGCTTGATCTGGTTTTGGTTTTGGATCCATCCTCCTCATCCATTACCCGATCACAACCCATATCTTATTCAGAGGATTTATACCACCCAACGTTGGAGGTGTCGATCACTTTACCCTACCGGGGGCTAGCCCCAGTAGAAATCGTTTAAGCCGAATACGTCAATTTCGGAAAACCGATTTTGCAAAACTTACTCGGCTATTGGCCCTGACTGACTGGTCTACCCTCTACGGGTCTGACAATTTGCACGTGGCAATCAGTATTTCTTATAATACTTTAAATTCTTTATTAGATTTGTGTGTCCCTTATGGAACGCCAAACAGGTCAAACAAACCTGTGTGGCTTACCAGAGAGTTGACAATTCTAAAAAATCGTAAATCGAAACTCTTACAAGAGTTTCAGAAAATCAAGCTCTGCGTTAGCTTGTTCTGCATACTTGATTGCTCGTTCCAACTTTTCAGTCCTCAATTACCAATGTTACAGGAATTACCTGACTAGGTGTAGATTACAGTTTCAGCAGGATCCTAAACGGTTTTTTGATTTCGTTAATGCGAAACGCAAGACATCGAATCTTCCATCTAACATATTCTTTGATGAAATGAAAGCCAATTCAGATCAGGCCATTGCCGATCTATTTGCTGAATTTTTTCAAACAACCTATAGCCCTTGTTTTCAACCAGTCGTCATGACACCCCTATCAGCTTAATGCCTCAAATTGCATTTTGATACCGGAAATCACAGAGAGCTCACTACTTTGTGATCTTCAGGTTATTAAGCCCACATTTTCTCCAGGACCTGATGGAATACCAAGCTGTGTGCTTAGGTACTGTGCTCAGGATCTTTTAAGACCTTCGCATAAATTGTTTAGTTTGTCCGTGGAGCTATGCTCTTTCCCAAAAATTTGGAAAGAGTCTTATATTATTCCTTTGCACAAAAAAAGAAACAAATCTAATGCTCAAAATTATAGTTGTCTGTTATTCCTAAGATTTTTGAGAAACATAGATCTACCTCTACTAACTTACTAGAATTCACATCATTTGTTATTAAGGGCTTTGAAGACAAATTGCAAATTGATGTTATTTACACTGATTTCAGTAAGGCTTTTGACTCTGTAAATCACCTCCTGTTAATTTATACACTTAAACTTTTGGGCTTTTCCAATAATCTTATCCTTTGGATTCAAGATTTTTTAACTTTTAGAACTCAAAGAGTCTATTTTAATGGCTCAGTATCTAAAGCGGTGCAGGTCACTTCTGGTGTTCCACAAGGAAGTCACCTTGGACCGTTATTATTTACACTGTTCATAAAAGACCAGCTGCAAATCTTCTGTCTGGTCATAGACTGCAAAGTGACTTAGACAATTTTAAAACTTGGTGCAGAGTAAATTTACTGCATCTCAATTGCAGTAAATGCAAAGTTGTCTTTTTTTAATATCTATCTTCTGGATAACCTACCATTGGATCGGAATGCTTTGGTTGAGAATTTAGGTATCTTAATGGACCCAAAGCTTAAGTTTGACAAGCATATTGCTTTAATCTCAAATCGAGCATCAATTATCTTGGGGTTCATTAAACGCTGGTCGGAGGAATTCGACGACCCCTAATTAACAAAAACTCTTTATGTGTCTCTTGTCCGACCTATTCTTGAATATGGATCTTGTATATGGTATCCCAAATACAGGACTCATCAGGATAGAATAGAATCGGTACAAAAACAATTTTTGCTCTTAACTGGGACAATAGTACTAATTTACCTGCTTACCACAGTAGACTTTTACTAATAAACTTATAAAATTAATAAATGGTGAAATAATTTCCCCCATACTAATAAACCAAATTAACTTTGCTGTACCTATTAGAAGTAGTAGACGTTTTTTACCAATAGCCTTGCATGCTTGCTTTTCTAACTATGCTATCCAAAACCCTTTTCGGATCTTATTATTATTGGACGTAGATGTACTAACGGATAGTACATTCAAGTGGCCCAACGATACCAAGCACCGGCTTGTTAACGCGCGGACCCAAGCATAAAGCGACCCACCTCCCGCCCATCCGACCGAGGGGCGCACCGCGTAACGTGCGGTTACGAAGATCGCGAACATGTAGACAAATGACGTAGGATAATTTTTTTTAGAGAGCATGCAGAAGTGGTACTAGTAACAAGGTGGGAAAGATCGTTATATACTGAACATAACATCAATGTTCGCTCGCTCGCTAACATTTACGCTCTTGCACACACACGCACACACTTTTGAAACGTTCTCTCGTCTCCGCCTGCCCGCCCGCACTCTTGCATTCGCGCAAGCTCGTTAATAGTCCAGTTGGCTGCTCACACACAAACGCTCAGCAACGCGCTGCGCTAGAACGTTCGGTAACGCAGCGGTCAGTGACTTACATCTGCCGTTAATCCCTTGCGCATTTCTTTCATCAGTTGTTTCGTTAACAACATATGTGCAAATTCGACAGTGCTGATCGCGTGAGTGCATTGTGACCAACCAATGTCTGTGAACGAATTTAATCATAGCGCGGCCCCGCCCTCGGACTATGACTTTTACAAGGCAAAGGCGGAATCAGTGACTCGGCAACTCAACGCGTTAAACGTGATTTTGACTGCTGAACAGCTCATGCACTTCGATGAAGCTGAACTGCAGGCTCGACTGGATTTGATCAGCGAAATGCGGTCTAGGTTTGATGCTGCGCAATCGAGCCTTGAGAAGCTCAATCTTCTGGAGCTGGCCACGGACGCAAGGCCACAATTTGATCAACTCCGCTGCGAAGTGACATCAAAGCTTTCTCGCGAGCTAACCAATCTGCGTAAGACTTCCATGCTGCACTCAACAACAATTCAACGCACCACGGACGAGCCAAGTAATACTCCAAGGAGCGCAGGGCGTCTCTCCAGGCTACCACAACTTCCGCTTCCACGTTTTGGCGGCGCATATATTGACTGGCCTGATTTCTTTGCCATGTACAATACTGTCGTCGGCCAAAACGAGGAACTATGCAACGTGGAAAAGTTGTAGCATCTCCGATCATGCCTTACAGGGCCAGCGTTGGAAGCGATTCGCGCTTTCGAACCAACGGAAGCTAATTATGAAAAAGCCATGGAGTTATTAATCAATCGATTCGATAATAAATTGTTGCACTTTCAGGCACTCGTGCGGTCCATATTTAGGCTCACAGGTGTTGAAAGGGGTTTGGCGAGCAGTCTGCGTCAATTAAGCGACAGCATCAATTCGCATCTACGCGCGTTGCACACAGTGGCATCTGTGCAGCAAATAACGGATGGATTGCTGATCCATCTCACCAAATCCAAATTGGATCAAGCGACGCAGGAGATTCCTCCCATTTCTCCATTGCCCCTGAAAGGTCTGCCGAAATGGAGCGACATGGCCACATTTTTGGAGACGAGATGCCGTATGTTGGAAAACGTAGAATTCGCCATGGAAACGCACACACCTGGCAAGCAGGTGGGCAAGCCCAACATACAAGCTCGCGCCACTCTCATCATCAACAATACCCAATCGTGTGCCCTATGCGAATCTGATGAGCATTACCTATCAAGATGCACACGATTCGTAAATTTAGCTCCCACCATGCGCTACAAAGAAGCCAAACGGCTGCACCTCTGCCTTAACTGCCTTCGCAAAGGGCATGGTCTGCAGCAATGCAAGTCTGGTCACTGCAAACATTGCCAGTAGAAGCACCATTCACTGTTGCATATGGACACAAACTCACCCACGTCTCAGTTGCTTGACACAACGCATCCTCAAACCGCATCACTCGTTTCCACATCCGCATCACTCGTCTTTACATCCGCATCGCCACCTATGCCCTTGAAACAGAGCGAGACCGATTACGTGCTGCTCGCAACTGCTGTTGTATATGTCGTCACAGCACGTCTCGCTAACCAGCTTCAGTTGGATCTACGCCATTCGAGCATAGCAGTTTCAGGCATAGGCGAATCGTCGCTATCGCTCAACAAATCAGCTGATATTTTCGCACAATCAGCTAATGGCTCATTTGAAGGATCATTTTCTGCTGTCGTAACGCCGAAAATAACGAATCATCAGCCACACTTCGACATAAACACCACCGGCTGGAATATACCCAAAAACCTGCACCTCGCTGACCCACTCTTTTACAAGGGTCAAAGGATCGACATGCTAATAGGCGCCGGCATATTCTTCGACTTGCTTTGCGTTGAGCAAGTTCGACTTGCAAATCACTTGCCAACGCTCCAGAAGACCAAATTGGGCTGGATAATGTCTGGAGGCTGCGCTGTTCACAAGCACTCACTTTTAGCTGCAGCTGTCAAGCCTTCAGATGCGCATTCGGATCAGCAACCACATCAACAAGCGTCAGCTGCAGCTAATGGCAATGGCAACAATTCTGCAGACATATTCGCCGGAGCCAATGCGTCATCCGAAGCCCCAGCAGCAAACAGCCCTCGCAACAATTCAGCTTCAGCATCAGCAGCAACAGCAGCAGCAAGCGCAAATCCAGCAGCTGCAGCAACAGTTGCAGCAAACGCAAACGCAAGTACAGCAGGCACAACAGCAGCATCATCACAATCAACAACAACATCAGCAACAGCCACAACCGACTGTTGAGCCCAAGAAGAAGCCGCGACAACGCAAGAAGAAACTTCCAGCGACAACGCCAGCGCAACTGCAAAACATCTCTGTACCTGCCACCCCTTCAATGGCGACTTGGCCGGGTCGAGAGCACGATTTCTGGACCAGACGGCGTCTCGCGAGTAGCAATTGTCAAAACTGCAGCCGGCAAAACTCCAGCAGAGGCTTACAAATATTTTAAGCACCCAAATTTAAATCTTAATATAACTTATAACGCATAACTTGCGCATCACTAATTGTCGTCTTTTCCTTGCATATTCGAATTTATCTAATTGCATAGATAACACTTTGTCTGGCTGCTTGGCATTGCTTATCCAATTCTATTCCACACTCCTTTTTATACATTCGTCGGTTACGGTTGCGCGTTAGCATATAGTTGTCACGCGCAATAATAATAAAAGTTAAGCTAAGCTAGTTAAACTGAAATAAATGAAAGCAATCAATGAACAACTATCGTGTTTTCAATAAAGTAAAATAATCACAAACTTTCTGCAGATTTCGAACATAGGTGAACACAAAATAGTGTCTCCTCTAAACAATCAGAATATATTTCTTCCGGAAAACCTCTGCGACCAGAAAATTGTCGCAAGACATGAATAAAGGCGTTAGCCGACAAATCTTCGGCTATTTCAAGATGTACGGCTCGACTTGACATACAAGTAAAAATAACTCCGTATTTCTTGACATGACTACGATTAACCAAGACCTCTATAGGGCCAAAATAATCAACTACTACTTTCAAGAAAGGTCTGTTGGTCGGTTCCAACCTACACGTTGACAATTGACCAATTTTAAATTTTTAATTTTTCGTTCACATTTTTGATCACATATTTTTTTTTTTT
>JAWNNS010000328.1:0-14400 GCA_035044605.1 Scaptomyza cyrtandrae | reverse complement strand
TTTAACTTTTTTAAATATCCATTTGCTATATGTAACTCAATTATTTTTGTCAATTTTGCGTTCCAACAAAAGAAGTCTACTGAAAGCATTGTTATAACTTTCTGGCAATTTCACATTATCTTCTTTACAAAACAATCCTGACTCAAATCTATTTCCGTTTCATTTAAGGGTTTTATCAATAATTTGCAAACATCTTTTGTCGTCTATTGATGTTGGTTTATCTCCTAGAGAAGTAAGTTCACTTTCAATAGTCCAATAGGATTTTACTAGGTCGTGTATAATACTCAAGTCATCCTTTTTATTTTGTCTGTCATCATTTTGTTCATTTACAAGAAACGTATGATATGTCTGATTTAGTTGTCTGTCTAAATTTATGTTTCCGTGCACAACCCAACCCAATGAGAATGTAAAACTTTACATTCTCATTGAACCCAACCTAGCAATGTTTTGCTGCTTACTGGACCCTTATAAGATTCATGTCTTAACTTGCGTGTAACTATTAAAGACCAATCGTCTTGACCTATAAGTATTTTCGGCTGTACGTTCTGATACGAACACGAAATAAAGTTTTTCAAAAACTTCCAACGTTCGGCTATATCACTTATCTCAACAGTCTGTGAGGGTAAATCAAGAGCAGACACTGTTTTTACTTTACGTAACAAAAAAGTGTTAGAATTATTCTGTTTTCCTTTAATGCGTGAGCTCACTACCTTAGAATCTTCCTGTTCATATGTCTCATTGTTAGTCCAGCTCCAAACTCATTAGCTAACTGGTGATCAATTAGTGTAACTGTTGATGCCTCAACTAAAAGTGCATACGTGCTAATTAATAAAAATCTTCGTCTGTGTATGACGAAGCTTCAACGCAACATAGAACGAAAGAGTGTAGCATTAGTTAATCTGCCCTTACATCTCCAATGTGGCAATGAAGGTTTTCTGTGTTGTGAAAGAAAATATCTACGGCGGAACTGTTAAGTAAATTATCAAAATGTGTTCCAAGAATTTTTTTCTGTCCGCAACAGCTGCAACTGGTTTTGAATCTTGTCGTCATTTTTGGGAGGTTTGGGAGTTGTAAAGTCTCCAATAAAAAATAAACCCGATTCTGTTAATGTCCTACTACAAGCTACCTTCTGCTGGTACAACTGGAAACTGCTTACGGTCAATATTAACTTGCTGGTTTCTCTAATATTAAAAACTTTTAACTATTTTATGGATCGGGGTCCAAGAAGGTTCTATGCGATGTGCAAACTTTGATCGAGCAAGTACTTCTACTTCTTCTAAAAATTTCATACACAAAGTACTTAGATTCTTCAAAATCTATGTGCATTAAAATGCCTGTTGCTTTGTTAACTAACCCATCCCCTGTATCTACATTGACCATAATCATATATTTGGCAGTAATTACACAGCCCCTGTGTCTCGAAAGATTTAAGGCCACGTACGGCTTCTAAAATTCTAACCCAGCGGAAGAAAAATATTGATTAGTGGGAAAAAAAAATTAAATTTTGAAATATTAAATGTATCTGTTGCCGCATTTGTACTAAAAAGATGAATTGCATCATCGGGCCCGTCCGATTGCTGACAAATGCGGGATCGAAAAACGCTAACATCATCGTCTGTCATAAAGCAAACGCAAAAAGATGGTTCTCCCTTTGTCGCATTATTTCTGTTAGTACTACTTACTACTTAGTAATACTTAAGGAGGTCCCACAGAGTTGAACCAAATATTGCACAGTAGGAATCATTTGAGTTGGTTTCAAAGATCCACCAACTGGTGATAACTGTCGTAGATCACCGAAAACTATGACAGAAATACCACCAAATGGAGAAGAATTTTAAAATATTTGTTTAAGACGGGAGTCCAGTTGGGCAAACATTTTAGAGCCAATCATAGATATTTCTTCAATAATAAAGAGTTTTAGGTCAATCAACCTAGAATGCAATGTGTTAACTATATCATGGCTTAAGGCCCTCAAATCTGAACCAGATTGGTTAACTGGGAGTGAAAACTTGGAATGCAGCTGCTTTTCCTGTGGGTGCGCATAAAAGTATTTTAACAGAAGTTGGATCTGTTCCTGGCTTGTTATTGCACAAAACGATCAAGGACTGATAAATTGCTAATATAAGTCGGCTCTTTCCGACGCCAGCACCAGCTCCAACAAATTAATGGTACACAGATTTTTTGTTGGCATTGTGCAAAACGTGTGTTAAATATTTCTTCTGCTTTAAATTAAGGGACCTTACAATATCTTAATCAATCGGACATTATTATCTCCTACATTTTCATCTGTATTATTACCATCAACATTTAAAAATATTTAATTGAGTATTTATTTCTGACAATCCTAATACTCTAAAGTTATTATCTACTATGTCTACGTTATCTACAATTTCTTCCTCGTCCTCCCGCACAGCACTACAAAATGCGTCCTGAAGTACGTCATGGTCCAAACTATTATACTTCCTACGATTATTCTCAACCATATCCCGATTTCCACTATAACACAATTTGCAATCCCGAGTAACTAATTCTTAATTATCATCGCTTATAGCATAACTAGCTCCCGAAAATAATTGGTCCTAACAGTGTTTATATTGAATCTTCTGTAACGGATTATACACGGGATTAGCCTCTTTTTAATAAAACATCTACGATCGCGAAGAGCGAAAACTAATAATTCAGAAGTGCAGGGTATTTGCTTTTTGCTACAACTATAAAAAGCAGCAAAATCAGCTAAGCATACATTTTTTCAGGCAACGGGGCGCTGAACATAATGAATTATAAGTCCTAATTCAAATATATATGTTGAGTCAACGGGTAAATTTTGTAATTGGGCCCAAGACTTAAGGATTCTAACCGGTTGCTCTGGCAATGAAGTATTAATATATACTTCAGCACTACTGCTTTCGGACAGACGCATACCCAAACAGCAGTAAACGGCTTCTTGGGATATATAATTGTTACATTGCCCCTACTAACCTCACTTACTGCATTACGCATTAATTTTGAAATACCTCTCTGGGACTTGTTAATAAAATTAACGAAGTAACTGCAGCAAGCATAAGGATCTAAAATAAACTGATTATCAATGTTGGCTCGCTGCAGTTGAAGAAGATGAGTATTGTAAGCGTTAAGCCTAATAGCCGCAAGCGATCGCTTTAAAAATATTTTGGGCTTCTTAAAACTCGACCTATGTGCTTTTGTATAGCAATCATAAATGAGGTTAAGTTGATCGCAGAACAAAAAATAAGCGAAATCACTAAAACTCTTTATACTTTCGCGATCAAACGCAAATTCTAATAGGGTTTGAATTTTTGATACTCTAAAAATGGAGCTACTTCCGTGTTAGTTGTATCACTTGTGATAAACTGATCAATAAATGACTTTACTAGGGGAATGCTTGACTCATCATTGATGTCAAGCTTAGGGGCATCTTTCAGCCAAAACATGCCATGGATATGTGGTGAGCCTCTTTGCTGAAACTCGACTTGCCAATAATATTTAATGACCTTATAATTACCGAATACACCGCCCTCCTTCTTCATCAGTTTAAGAAGCTGCCTAAATCAAAAATCACAATACCTACAGGATCAGCTCTTGTGAGAAGGGCCTTGTCATTAAAATTAAAATTTGAGGCTAATTCTTCATTAATCTCTACCTTGTCAACGTTTTTCGAAAGTAAAGCCAAAAGCTCCGTCCCCCTAGTTTCAGCTGCTGAGAACGTTATAAAAAATGTCGGAAGACCAAACTGCCTAATCATAGCCATAACTTTTTTTTTCTCTGATTCCCAGTGAGCGGGCGACGTGCGAACACCTTTCCAAACCCTATAGCCATCATCGTGGCGAATTAAATTTTTTATATGTTCTTCGTTGAGAGCGTTTGCTGCGGAAATGCCTTGAGTGGCGCTGTGCAAATCGACGTATTATTATTATTTGGACGTATTGTTCCTAATATTAATCATCTCTAACTTCTTATAGTATCGAAATTCCTAAGCTCAGACCTAACTATGGAAAAAGCTGACAACCACGATTCATTAATAACAATCTGGTATTTTCTTTAGAGTTCAGTGTCCTAATAGATTCATTCTACGCTTGAGGTGTAACTGAACAACCTCGGCTTCATTGAACGCCTCTAGAGGCGTTAGACCTTTTAAACATTCGAAAAGATCCGGAAAATCTAAGCCATTCGTTATTGAAGTCTTTAGCTTCTTGCCTAACTTCATGGACCTGCTGCATGTCTTGCAAAAAATAATCATATTGTTGCAGGGAGGGAAGTGTGCAGAAAGCCTTAAAATATCTCTACTGTCTACCTCACTGCATTTACGTTCTACAACTTGTCCACTTGATGTGGAAACCACAAACCTTTGCAACAAATGCAAACCTGATCTGGACCCTGTTTTAAAATTCTATTGAATGCGACTATTGAAGCGTCTATATTAGTGTTGTTCCCTAATCTGACTCGCATTGCGACTATTTTTGGCTCCTTTTTGCTCCTGTACTGGCTAACTCTTTGAGTCAAATTTTTGTTAGAGTTAGTTGCCGCTTCTCTTTCTAAAACGCTAACACTTCGCTTTGCCTCTGTGTTTCGCGCCTGCTCAATCAACCTACGAACTGGATTATCCTTAACCTGGGCCCGCTGTCTTTCTAAAATTCTAGTTTCAATGTCAGTTCGACATTGTTCTGTAGCTGTTCGTCTGCCCAATAAACAAGGTCGTGTATCGCCTCGATCGACGTGAAGTGTTCTTTCCTTGTTCGTCAGCCCTATAAACAGGGTCTTGTCTGCGCCTCGATCGACGTGAAGTGTTCTGCCATTGTTCGTCAGCCCTATATTCAGGGTCTTGTCGGTGCCTTGTTCGACGCAAAGTGTTCTGTCCTTGTTCGTCAGCCCTGTATTCAGGGTCTTGCCTGCGCCTCGTTCGACGCGAAGTGTCTGCTATTTACTCGACAGCCCTATATTCAAGGTCTTGTCGGCGCCTCGTTCGACGTGAAGTATTACCTAATGGTTCTAGTTGCCTAACTTGTTATGAACCGGCTTTTCATTCCCAACACTGTATCGAAAGCCAGCTAGCAAATCGGTCACTCAGGGATGGATACGACCTGGATACAGTGCTGGCCAGTGTAACAAAAATTTATATTTTTTTTACGTATAACTAAAAAAAACAAACGGGTGAATATTAAATCTTTACAGATTTGGACAACGATGGGACATACAAAGGTAAAAAAGGTGGAAACATTTACCCCCAATGCGCCCTCCCTGGGTCGGTATTTTTGCATTTTATTGCCGACCCCCTATACACTACAACACAATCAAAAACAACTTACCCCGACATCATCACACAATCGTCCCACCCACACATAAATATCTACTCACACATGTTTATATAAACAGTACACACTTATATTTATTCATTTAAAATAAACTTACTTTATATAAATCAAAAAAGAATAATAAACGTAGAACATATAAACAATACACGAAAACGTAGAAAGACCGATTAAATAAATAAATTAAATGATAGTAAATAAATGATAAATAAATAAATAGGGGCGGGGATAAATCGCTAAATAAATAAATTTACTAAGTCTAGTTCGGGCCTTCGACAATCGGTCGCGGCTTACTGTGCCTGTGACGGCGGCTGTATGGCTGTTGCGCAAGCGCTGATGTTTCTTTTGGGGGCACTATCTCTACGGGCACAAACTTGATGACCCCCTCGACGGGTTTGCTGATCCTCGTCCGGTGGTCTCCTGCATCTGCCTTGGCCACTCCTGGTGTGTGCGGAACTTCTGCCTGGACGGTCTGACTCTGTCCAGGGTTCCAAGCGTAAATCCTTTTTCTGCACTTTCACTAATTTGTTTGACTTTTTCCTTTTTATACCCTGATCCCATTAAAAATGGGAAAAAAGGGTATCATGAAGTTGTGCAAAAGTATGTAACAGGCAGAAGGAAGCATCTCCGACCCCATAAAGTATCTATATTCCTTATCAGCATCAACAGTCGAGTCGATATAGCCATGTCCGTCTGTCCGTCTGTATGTATGAACGCGTCGATCTCAGAGACTATAAGAGCTAGAGACTCCAGATTTGGAACTTAAGCTCGCCTAATCCCTAGGCAGTAAAAGTTTGTTTTCGATTTTCGATAACTCATCCCATTTCCGATATACACATGTGATCGATAACAATAAAATCTTGAATTTGAAAAATCTGTGAAATTTTTATTAAAATCGGTTAAGAAACACCGGAGATATGGAACCTTGAAGTTGAGTATGCAGTATGCAGTATGGTCGTACACACACGCACACATACTTGCAAGCACTGACTGTACGCGTAAAGTAAAGGGATCAGGGTATCGTCTAGTCGGGATTTCTCGACTAGAGCCTTCTTACTTGTTTTTTGCTCTTTTTCTTCTCTTTTTGCTGTCTCATGCCTGGCTTTCCTCTTCTTTTTCCTCTCAGCCATTTCCCTAAACGCCGACACCAATCGAATATCTTGGACTACACGACTCTCCAACCCTCGTTCGACAACCACAACCATCGGTGTGGACGATTTCGGGGGACTCCATACGCCGAGAACACATCTTCTCTTAGGAACCGGATGACCGCTGCCTCTGTCGCCAGACAAATTTGCTAAAATGGTCTAGCACCACTAGAATGTAGGCGTTGCACTGGCGAGAACGTGGGTAACTGCCCAAGAAATCCAAATATAGCTTTTGCATCGGCCGCTCCGTCACCATCTCCTTGCCCATCCTCGGCCTTGCAATCTGCGTGCTGTGTTTGGTTTCTTTGCAGACTTCGCACCCGAGCACATGCGCACGCCTTTCCAATGTTCGGGCAGTGCCTCCGTGCATCCCCTTAACACCGTCGTGCGCCTGGTGAACTAGTGTGCTAGTTAGAGATTCCGGGATCCATAGCTTCCAAAGGACCTCCTCGCTATCGTCCCGCGTGAACTGGGACCTCTTGAAGAGTAGGCCGTCCTCAATCCGGAGATCAGGAAAACACTCCGATTCTGCACGCACTAACGCCAACCGACTCTGGTACTCCTCGCACTCAAGGACTGTCGTCTCGAACTCGAACAAGTTGAGCTTTTCCACCTCACACGGGCGAGAGAGCATGTCGGCTACCACGTTCTCCTTCCCTTTACGGTGTTCGATTTAAAAATCAAACGCCTGTAGCGCTAGGGACCACCTCGCCAGTCTTCCACTCAGGCCTTTACCGCTGCGAGGCACTCCTTCTCCGTTACGCTATAATTCAACTGGGCTCCACGCAGCTTCGCTGAAAAGAACGCAATGGGTCGATCTGCACCCTCGTCGTCACGCTGAAAGAGAACTGCACCAATCCCCAGGTGCCTTGCATCGCACTGGATGAAATAGGCAAAAATCAGTTCAGTTCTTAAAAATCTCCTTAGCTGCTTAGTGGTTCTCGGGACGGGAATCTGGACTATTGCCTCCACCTTGCTCGGATCCGTTCGCAGAGCTCCGTCACCAATAATGTACCCTAAATACCTGAGAAATTTGAAGCAAAACTTCGATTTCTGCAAGCCGATGGTCAGATTGGTCTCCTTCAAACACTGTGCTACCTCCTTCAACAGCTGAACATGCTCCTCAAAGGTGCGGTCGATGATCAGCATGTCAGCCAAATAGACGAACACGCGATTCCGCAGACGTTGTGGTATCACCCGGTCCATCAATTGACACAACCGCTGAGCGGCATTACACAGACCGAAAGTCATCATCCGGAATTGATAAAGCGGACGACCCGGAATGGTGAATGCGGTGTATGCTCTGCTCTTGAGCTCCAACTCAATCCGCCAGAATGCGTGTTTCAAATCGACGCAGCTGTTGAAGATAGTGTCATCCACGCGGCTTAGGATAGGCTCAATATTCTGTAACGGGTAAGCATCTTTTACGGTTACACTGCTCAGCTTACGTGCGTCTTATCACAACCTATTTTCCCCAGGTTTTCGTACCAGCTGCGTCCTGTTGCTCCAGGGACTTTCGCTTGGCTCTATGACGCCAAGTTGAAGCATTTCGTCGACCTCCGCGAAAAGAAGCTGCTGCACCGCTGGTGACACTGGATAAAAACGCTCTTTCAATGGTACGGTGTGTAAGGGTTCAATGAGAATCGACCTAAATCCACTTTAATAATTATTAATTTAATTGTTATTATTATAATTTAAATTTGAAATTAAACCTTAACGGCGATTTGACCGCCAAAGGTAAAAGTCCGGCAACCCCAACCGTCAGCTGAGCTGCACGAAAGTCTGGCAGCCCCTAACGATCGGCATGCAAGTCTGCACGGCTGCGATGTCAACCCATGCACCGGCAGCTTCACTCATTTCCGCTATGACAAGTGCACAACTTTCGTGCTAGCAGACGCGTATATTAAAAATTAATCTGCGACCATCCAGATTCTACTTGGACTTATTTGAATTAAAATTGTGCTGTATGCACCGGCTGCTCAAGCAAAGATTGCTGCAGCAAATATTGCCGGGAGGGATACATTTTGTGCCGTTTCAACCTTTGTTTTATGCAAGGTAAGCTTGTGCCAAAAGTGTTATATAGTGGATCAAGTGTTTTGTTGTTTTTTCAGACAAGTGAAACTTGTGGTGGCTGGTGGTGCGTTCAACCTTTGTTTTTTTGCAAGACAAGTGAAACTTGTGGTGGCTGGTGGTGCGTTCAGCCTAAACCAAAGCCACCTACCAGCCCGCCGTCAGCGCCTCCCGCGGCGCACTACACCATTAGGGACCTGTAAGCCCTCGATTAGAGGCATGATATAAGCCGTTGCAGAATGGATGAGGCCTAAAAGAGGCCAAGGCCTACCTACATAGCCGGTAGCTGAGGCCTAAACGAGTCCTAGGCCTATCTACATAGCCGGTAGCAGAGGTCTAAGGCGTTAAGAAGCGCCTACGAACTAAGCGATGGTAACTGCGATTCGTTTTGAGGATATTTGGTATCGAAGGAATAAGTTTCGAGTTTAATAATTAACGAATTTTTATACTTATGATTTTTTGTAACCTTTACTTTAAAGTCATTCGCATTTTGGTGTTTAATACACACACACACTCATCAATACACATGCATACAGATGCACCAACACATACATACACACCTCATCGTCATCAGGCCTGACATCGATGGACTTTGCGTGAGTACGGCCTAGCCGAAAACAAAGAAAGATGCAGTGTGAATTAAAGAAAAAAAAATAATAATGATTAAGAAAATTTAAACAAGTAAGAAGGCTCTAGTCGAGAAATCCCGACTAGACGATACCCTGATCCCTATTCTTTACGCGTACAGTCAGTTTTTGCAAGTATGTGTGTTTGTATGTACGCAAATACTGCATACTGCATACACAACTTCAATGTCCCACATCTCCGGTGTTTCTTAACCGATTTTAATAGAAATTTCACAGATTGTCATTATTTTGTAATGTGTATCAATCGTCTCGGTTTTCCAAATTCAATATTTTGTTGTTGTCGATCCCATGTGTATATCGAAAACGGGATGAGTTATCGAAAATCGAACAAACTTGTACTGCCTAGGGATTAGGCGAGCTTAAGTTTCAAATCTGGAGTCCCTAGCTCTTATAGTCTCTGAGATCGGTTGGCTCATACATACGGACAGACGGACAGACGGACATGGCTATTTCGACTCGGCTGTTGATGCTGATCAAGAATATTTATACTTTATGGGGTCGGAGATGCTTCCTTCTGCCCGTTACATACTTTTGCATAAAACCATTATACCCTTTTTCCCCATTTTTAATGGGATCAGGGTATAAAAACAAAAACATAAAAAAATTCGAACAAATAGATAAGACAAAGACAAACAAACAACAAAGCGCGCATTAGGAAATAGAGTTAAAAATAAATAATAAAATTAGTTTATAGAAATTATACATATACAAATTATAAGTGTAAGAATAATGTTAGAAAAATTAGTTTAATAAGAATCAAAAGCACAAAATAAAGTTAATATTAAGCCATGAAGGCATTATAAAGTAAATGTTGAAAATTAGTAATTAAAATCTTGTTAATTTGGGCACCTAATCTAATTCACACACAATAAGATTTATAGGGTAGAATCCCAGATACCCATTAGATTCTACAGGTATGGCGGGTAAAGAAGAAGAACAGTACCACCAAGTTCTTCATCTTCCACATATCTTCAGCTTATTTGACTTTGGTCTTCCCAATTTCCCTTACTGTCTACGACTTTTATGATTTGTGAAGCGTGTCAAACAAATGGCTATTTCGAAGACCCCACCCCAACTTCCCTGAGCACGGCCGGAACCGTATAGTAGACAGAGAATAGCCAAGACAGCAGTGTCGTGCACGTTACAGGTGCATTCTATTAGTTCGATTGTATGACGCTCCATGTGAGTCTTTCCTAATCCTTGCTGCTCAAACGCCCGGAATTCAGCCTTGATCGCCTCCAGCTGCTCGGCATTCAGCTCGTGTGGCTTGATCGGCTCTCCCTTAGTCGTGAACTCTGAGTCCACCTGCTCAAGCGACTCCACTCCTACGACCTCGGGTGCGGGGCGAAACTTCTTCCAGAAGTCGATGCCCAGGTACAAACTCTGAACCAGGGCGGGGCAGACATACAACGTCATCTTATGCGTCTCGTTTTTGTATTGGATCGGCACAAGAATCTTACCCAACACCGAGTAGCTCGCACCTCCTGCGGCTCGCACCTTAGAAGTCTGAGGGTGCCAGGCTATTCCCAGCTTCTCGATCAGATCCACTGCTCCTGCGCCTAACAAGCTAACGGTCGCCACAGTAAAAAGGGTTGGTCGTCGTCCTTGAGCGCTTCACCAAGTGCTTTGCACACGCGATTGCGTTCCCTACGGCGTAATGTGTACCTTCTCCGCCTCTGTGGAACTGGTGAGTTCTAGTGCCGCTTTGAGTCCTCCTCTTCGGCAAAGATCCGGGCTCTTGCATCTTCGGACGCGACTTGGCGCGCTTCAACAGGCAGTCGTGTTGACCACTTTGGCCTTGGCAAGGGCTCGCTGTTGGCTTTCCTAAAAATATTCTTAACTACCAGGTGATCCTTAGTGTTGCTGCTTAATCCTAACATGTCTGGTGGAGAGGATTTTAATGGTTTCTCAACCGTAGCATTGAGCGCGACTCCTCTGCCTGCGTCATGCTCTGCATCTCGTTTCCCGAACGACATTTTGGGCATTTGGGCAATACCACTCCTGGGAGTCCACATTTATAACAGAATATATTTCTTACCGTGGCTTCGCACTCCAAAAAAGTATGCCCTCGCTGGGCACAGTTCCAGCACGTAATCGCGTTGTGGTCGCCGCTAGGCCTGTGCAGTGCCTCAACTGCCTCATCCGGTGCAACCTCTGCAGTGGCTTTTTCCTCCTCATAAAACGCCTCGTTCACCTGGAAACGGTCTCTAGGCCTAACGACTGGTTCCGCTGTGGTCTGACTTCTCGACCAACGTGAAGACAGCACTCTCTCGGCGTCATGGCATTCTTCATGCAGTCTCTCCAAGTCATTGATCCACATAGGATAGATGATCCGCGAGATACCGTCCCGTATATTTACCTTCACGATCTTGATCAGGTCGTGGTCGCTCACGGGTACCTCCAATCTCGACCTGAGGACAAACATGGCGTGGAGATAATCATTGATGCTCTCTCCTAGCTTGTGTCGCCTCTCGCGAAGCTCTTGCTCGCGTTCGAAATTCGACCTTCGCGTCTGAAATTACTGTTTCAGCGCGTACCGCAGATTCGGCCAGTCTGTTGCCCCACTCGTCCTGAGGAACATCCAATACCAATCTTTTGCGCGTCCCTCAACCAGCGTGTGAAAGTCCCGCAGGACATCCGACCACGGCACCTGGTAGGTCTGCCTTAAATGATCCTGCCTGAAGATAAGTTCGCCGACTAACATTCCAGAACGGCTGGCATTAAAAACGAGACCCCATCGACGCATCGGGAGAATCTCGGGTCTGGACTCGGTCATATCGAATGGCCTTCGCATGGGTTGATCGTTTCTCGCCTGTGCTTCGCTACGCGATCCAGAACTCCAATGCTCTGCTTGCTCGCGCTGCTCGGACTCCAGAGCGCGGCAGTATCACTGTGCAGCTGGAGGCTTTCGCTGAGGAGCCGCACGATCAGGCGGTGGTGCTGCGTTCTGTCGGTGGCGGTGGGCGAACAGTTGGCTGTGTCTCTCTCGGCCCTGACAGATGTGTTACAGGCTGCTTTCTCGGATTGCCTGCATATACTCCAGCATATCTCGCCTATTTTTTTCTTGGAGCTCGGTCATTCCCGTCGCCATAACGGCCCGGAAAGTTTCCCGCGCCTCCGTTAGAGCTGAATTTATCGCGGCTCTCAGCTCGCTTTGCAAATCCAGTGGAGCTGGCTGTTCCTGTTCATCCCCGCCTACTGCTCCTTCCTCCGAGATATCCATTTCCTCTCGTGGCGAAATGTCGTTGGATGAAGTGTCGGTTTGCAGTTTTCGAGCTTGGGATGCCGAACGAGTGATAGGAGCCATTAATTCGGCCCCTCTTTTTATTTCCTATTAAGCTAATTTCTCTCTTTCTTTTACCGATAATGGGACGACATGTATTTACGGGGTGAGACGAACATGGAACATGATACGGGTATGGTAAGTTTTGGGAGTACCTACATTGGTCCTAATCCTAAAATTGTCCTACTTCTATATCACAGTTGGCCTGGCAGGAAACGCAATGCCGGTCCTGAAGGACATGACACGGACCATAGCCTCGACACATATACACATATAAATATTGACATTTACATGAGTGTAATTAATTTGCGTTGCCTACTGTCCCTCCAGATCACAGGCTATACCACAGAAGGGGGCTCTGATCCACTCTAGGACTCGCCTGGGCATTGTTGGATGTGACGTTCTGTGTCTTACCCTTTCCTCCAGCTACTGCACTATCAGTACATAAAGTAAAACGAGTAACCAACACACGTAATATAACTAATACAATAAACTGAACATATACTGTGACTCCACTAGCGTCTTTCTTTAAATTTTCTTTATATTTTTTTTTACGAATAAAAAAAAAAAAACGGGTGAATAGTAAATCTTTACAGATTCGGACAACGATGGGACATACAAAGGTAAAAAAGGTGGAAACATTTACCCCCAATGCGCCCTCCCTACCTATGGGTCGGTATTTTTGCATTTTATTGCCGACCCCCTATATACTACAACACTATCAAAAACAACTTACCCCGACATCAAAACTTAATCGTCCCACCCACACATAAATAAATAAAAATAAATTTACTTTATATAAATTAAAAAAGAATGAAGAAAGTATTTAAATAAATAAATAAACAAAAATGAGCATGAACTAATAATCGTAGAAAATATAAACAATACACGAAAACGTAGAAAGAATGATTAAATAAATAAATTAAATGATAGTAAATAAATGATAAATAAATAGGGGCGGGGATAAATCGCTAAATAAATAAATTAGCTAAGTCTAATTCGGGCCTTCGACAATCGGTCGCGGCCTACTGTGCTTGTGACGGCGGCTGTATGACTGTTGCGCAAGCGCTGATGTTTAGTTCTTTTGTGGGCACTATCTCTACGGGCACAAACTTCATGACCCCCTCGACGGGTTTGCTGATCCTCGTCCGGTGGTCTCCTGCATCTGCCTTGGCCACTCCTGGTGTGTGCGGAACTTCAGCCTGGACGGTCTGACTCTGTCAAGGGTTCCAAGCGTAAATCCTTTTTCTGCACTTTCACTAATTTGTTCGACTTTTTTCTTTTTTTTTTGCTCTTTTTCTTCTCTTTTTGCTGTCTCATGCCTGGCTTTCCTTTTCTTCCTCCTCTAAGCCATTTCCCTAAACGCCGACACCAATCGAATATCTTGGCCTACAAGACTCTCCGACCCTCGTTCGACAACCACAACCATCGATAGCAAATCGCCGACCATTACAAACTCTACTGTTACAACAGAACGTCTAACTTCTACATTATCCCTGTTTATAATTCTTTCCTGCTCTAGTTTATTTGCCCAAGGCATATTTAGTCAAAATGTTGTATGGGATGAGTATGGGAAAAAAAAATCATTGGTGTACAAAGCTGTAAAAACTTGTAAATATCTAAGCTGTAAAAAACAATAATGATATATGTATCCAAAACAAATAATAATTTGAATCGTTAAAAAGTCTCGAAAAGACATAATTAAAAAAATTTAAAAAAAAAGACTTGCGATTTTTCAATGTCCTTTCAAACAATTACGTAAAGAAACACACAGATAATTTCTACACAGTACACTTTCTTTACACAATCGATCGATTTCGAATTTAAGTTAACTAATTCAACGTCAGCCGTAATGACATTCAAGAAGTCAACCTTTTTACTAAAACGACAACTGTTGACCTTTTTTTTATTGACAAACTTTCCCTATA
>JAWNNS010000319.1:0-12392 GCA_035044605.1 Scaptomyza cyrtandrae | reverse complement strand
GGGATGAAAACATGTTTTGTTGGAAGGAGATTCCGAGGAACAGCTTTCATGTGACCAAATTCTTCATATTCATTCATGAAGTCCTCATATCTTTTCCAGATTTTTGTATCTGTCCTTCTTTCCAGTGCGAGGAATCTTTTTTTAGCATTCTCCAACGAGGGCCTCAGGGCTAAAGAATGTTCAGCAAACGGCAATTTCACGATGAATCTCCCATCTGCAGCAGTCTGCAAGTTCTCAATGAAATGGCTCTCGCACTCCTTTTCGGTTGGTGTACGATGCCTTTCTGCTGTTTCCAGGTGGTCTAGGGTCCAGAATCGTTCCATTAGGGTATTCGTTGTTTCTCCTGTAGATACTGCACAAATAGCTGCTGACACCCTTGGTTCCTTTATTTTTCCAGCCAGTACCCATCCCAATCTGGTCTTTTGCATGATTAGACCAGAGGGTATTCTGTGTTGTTGTGGGAGCAATAGTGTTCCGCATCGATGAGCATGTCGATTTTGCCCGGTTTGTTGAATTGGGGATCTGCCAACGGTAGGGTTGCTGGCATATTCCAATCTTTTTCATTTATGCCTTGGGCTGGCTGATCCGTAATAATGTGTGGTAGAATAAATGCTTCGATACGCATTGTAAAGTCGTTGTGTAATGACTTCACCAATAGGTTTACACGAGCTCTACTTATCTTTGGTTGTCCACCGATGCCTTCAATTCGTAGTGTGGAGTCGTAACGTTTTAAAGATAATGAAGAGCCGAGTCGTTCTGATATTACGTTAATCTGTGATCCAGAATCCAGCAAAGCCTTGAAGGTAGCTTCTTGTCCATTATTTCCTTGGACTATTAGCTTTGCTGTTGCAAGTAGATTTATATTTTTGCTACTTGCTGATGCTACAATTGGATTTTGCTTCTCCATTGAAGAATTTTCCCAATGCAACAGCGTGTTGTGCCTTTCTTGGCACTTAAAACATTTAAAGCGACTTGGGCAATCCTTTGCCATGTGATCCTTCTGAGGCAATTGACCGAAATATGAAATGATTAGACCTCTTGCAATAGAGAAGATGCACAAGTTGCTCCCGTCGAGTCTCTTTTGGCATTGATGTGTGTTTTGCTTTCGCTAGCTAAAACACGAACTCTTTGTTCGAGAAACTGGAGCATGGTATCCAGTTTTTGTATTTGTCTTATTTGTGCTGTCGAGCTTATTTCGTATGACCGCTATTAATATTGGGTCCCTTGAGAGATGCGAGGGACTCCAAGGTGACTATGTATAGTTCCTTGAGCGACTTTACATTGTCGTTGATGCATGCGTTGATACATGCGTTGTTGCATCAAAAATCGGTTCAATACCGCTGATGCTATGTCTCTTGGGTTATCGTACGCGTCAACCAAGATGTTTCATGCGTGGATGTAGTTACCCTCTTTCAAGTCGATTTGGTTCTGCCTCATTGATCACGCTGGTTTTAAGATACCACATTTTCCGGATTGTCGGCATGTTGGTATTGTGTACCATGGACACAAACATATCAAAGAATTGTGTCAATTTTAATATATCCCCATCAAATTTGGGAATTGTTATGCGAGGCAAGTTTATGTCATTGGTGCACTGCATACCGTTTTTTGATGCTAGTGCCCCTTGTACATCAATTTCTGCCTGTATACACTCCTTTGAATCATACCCATTTTCTTCTGGGTTTTCAACTTCCTCATATAGTCGAAAATGGACCTTTTGAATTTGAGCCCATAGATTCTTTATGAGCTCTAGTACTGACTGCTCAATAGGAGTTCTTTGGTGCAATGCGCGATATAAGGATGCGATCATTGCACCTTGTCGTCGGCACAACGCAATCACCTTGGGTTCCAGGGTTGTTTGCTTACGCTGTCCATCACCAATCTCAAGCTTCTTGCTTGTGGCTTGATTTATGGTCTCAGCGTCATTTTTGATTACTTCTAAGAACTTCAGAACTGTTGTTCCTATGTTCTTATAGAAGGCGAAGTATCCATGATTTGTGATAGCCCGCCAGATTTTCTTATCACGTCATTATTATCCTGGACAATATTCCATTTCTCATTCAGAGAATCAGCTTTGATTTTTTGGTAGCCGGACTTAGACTTTTTCTCAGCGGAGTCCTTTTTGTAGTTAGATATCAGCCTTTGAATCTGATTGCTGACATCTTGCTGGCAATCAAGTAACTCATCCATGGTTACTTTTTCTGAAGCCATTTTGACTGATTTTTGTCGCTTATTGGACTTGTACAGACATCTATTTGTATATCTGTTTTTAATCAGTTTTTAGTCGCTTGATGGACTTTGTAAAAATGTTGTGGTCGTTTATCTAACGAGAGCAACTGGATCCTGAAGTGTCGCCTAGTTGACAACTTCAGTAATTCACATTAACACAATTATCGTGATTGTGTTAGGTGGTTGTACTAACACAAGTATAGTGTATTGTGTTAGCTGGCTTTAAGTTTCCTTTTGACTGTCGCCTTGTTGACAACTTCAATTAAGGATTTGGTCCTTTTGTCGCCTACTTGACAACTTCAATAAGGCATTCGGAAGAGTTAGTTATCCTTCGTCGCCTAGTTGACAGCTTCAGATATCCACTCGTCGGGGTCACCAAAATGTTTGTGTATGTTTAAAGTATTCAGTACATAAACTGACTACTAAGTGGCACTTTTAACTAGGTGGACTACGGAGAGGGAGGTCCTTCGATGCGCACAGTAAGTGCGATGGTAGAAATGAGTGAATAGTATTGAATGCGGTGGTGCTAAGACACTAATACACTAGCTTTATTAACGAAAAAGTCACAATATTTATAGGTAAAAATAGCTTAGTTAACATGTTTGTGTTGTCAGTTAAATTGGGTTATTGAGTTCTCAGCAATTGCTTGCTTATGCAGAATTGCATATTTCGCAAATACCGGGTGGGCTGACCGCTGCGCTAATACGCTTATTGTGCAGTCAGCGATTTTCTGTGTAGTCAGCGATATTTTGTCGCTAAGAGTTTTCTGACCTTTGGTATCGAATACAAGTTTAATTGTGTCAATAAATATGTGGTAATGTGTATGGTTCTGAAATAGTTTTAATTGTGTATAATTGGTTTGTAATTTATATGTTGCGTGTTGACTTGTGTGCACCTAAACACTTAGGAATAGCAGACAACTTGGAGATACCCCAATAATTTTGAGCATTAGATTTGTTTCCTTTTTTGTGCAAAGGAATAATATAAGACTCTTTCCAAATTTTTGGGAAAGAGCATAGCTTCACGGACAAACTAAACAATTTATGTAAATGTTTTAAGAGATCCTGAGTACATTACCTAAGCACACAGCTTGGTATTCCATCAGGTCCTGGACAAAATGAGGGCTTAATAATGTGAAGATCACAAAGTAGTGCGCTCTCTGTGATTTCCGGTATGAAAATGCAATTTGAGGCATTAAGCTGATAGGGGTAAGGCAAGACGACTGGTTGAAAACAAGGGCTATAGGTCGTTTGCAAAAATTCAGCAAATAGATTTTTTAGAATTGTCAACTCTCTGGAAAACCACACAGGATTGTTTGACCTGTTTGGCGTTCCATGAGGGACACACAAATCAAATAAATAATTTAAAGTATTATAAAAAATACTGATTGCCACATCTAAATTGTCAGACCCGTAGAGGGTAGACCAGTCAGTCAGGGCCAACAGCCAAGTAAGCTTTGCAAAATCGGTTTTCCGAACTTGACGTACTCGGCTTAAACGACTTCTACTGGGGCATAGCCCCCGGTAGCGCAAAGTGATCGACACCTCCAACGTTGGGTGGTATAAATCTTCTGCATAAGATATGGCTTGTGATCGGGTAATGGATGAGGAGGATGGATCCAAAACAAAAACCAGATCAAGCATTTTATTAAGAGAATTTGGGATATCATTTGTTTGATACAATGATATCCAAAGTAAATTAGACAACAATTCATTTTGTGCCGAGGTGGTCAGTGCGCCAGAGTCGGGACAAGAAATCCAAGTAACTTCAGCAATATTGAAATCACCGAGAACTACAAGGATATCGCGATCGGAAAGCATGCAAGAAACGGACATTATAGCAGACAAATGAGCATCGTAGACAGAGTTATCAGAGGTTGGGGGTATATACGAACAGGTTATAAAAATACCAACACCATTAAAAGAGAACTTAACAGCAACAAATTCTATATCTATAGAACCACATACCATTACTGTCTCCGAAGAACAATTTTCATCAACAGCAATAAGCACACCTCCGCCACGTCGAAGCGTACGGTCTTTTCTATAGATACAGTATCTGTTGGATACTACTTCTGAATTAAGAATGTCATGCCTTAACCAAGTTTCAGTTAAGGCAATGACATGAAAAGGAAAAGCAAGGCTATTAAGATATAAACTACTGAGTTTGCTACAAATACCTCTTACGTTCTGATAGCCAAGTACCAAAGAAGCTGTTAGTTTTTTGAAGTATCAGAATCGAGAAAAGTTTGAGGCAAAGCTACTGGGGTGGGACATACAATCGGAGACCGAATTTCAGCAAGAGATTTAGGCAAAGCTACTGGGGTGGGAGATAAAATCGGAGGCCGATTTTTTTTCCTGGCATTATATTCATTAACAACAATGTGCTCCGGCCAAAACTCTTTGCAACATATAGAGCTAAAGTCTTGACTCGAGACACTGATTTTAAACGACGAGAAACAAATACTTGTTTTTTAGGTGGAACGGCAACAAATTTTTTAATTATGTCTTCAACTGAAGATACATTTTTAGCTAAGGGAATATTTGGCTCTTTGGATATATTAGGTTTGTTTGGTTGAACTACGTCAACTCTACTTACCACCAAAGAGACCGAAGGACCGGGATTATATGAAACAACATCCATAGGGACTATAGCGTTAACATCCGTTATGTCGTTAATTATGGGGACTGGGGCAGAAGAATTGTTTTTTAGTCTATTTTTATACCCTGATCCCATTAAAAATGGGAAAAAAGGGTATCATGAAGTTGTGCAAAAGTATGTAAAAGGCAAAAGGAAGCATCTCCGACCCCATAAAGTATATATATTCTTTATCAGCATCAACAGTCGAGTCGATATAGCCATGTTCGTCTGTCCGTCTGTATGTATGAACGCGTCGATCTCAGAGACTATAAAAGCTAGAGACTCCAGATTTGGAACTTAAGCTCGCCTAATTCTAGGCAGTACAAGTTTGTTTTCGATTTTCGATAACTCATCCCGTTTCCGATATACACATGGGATCAATAACAATAAAATCTTGAATTTGAAAAAACTTTAAATGGCATTTTAATTATTAATCAAAATAATAACAATCTGTGAAATTTTTATTAAAATCGGTTGAGAAACACCGGAGATATGGAACCTTGAAGTTGAGTATGCAGTATGCAGTATGGTCGTACACACACGCACACATACTTGCAAGCACTGACTGTACGCGTAAAGTATAGGGATCAGGGTATCGTCTAGTTGGGATTTCTGACAACAATTCACTGAATATATCGAAGATATTGAAATGGGGATGCAACTGACTTGAAAATTTTTAAGCCAAAATTACTAAAACATGATTATTTACTAAATGTCGATTCAGAAATAATTCGAGAAATCCCGACTAGACGATACCCTGATCCCTATACTTTACGCGTACAGTCAGTGCTTGCAAGTATGTGTGCGTGTGTGTACGACCATACTGCATACTGCATACTCAACTTCAAAGTTCCATATCTCTGGTGTTTCTTAACCGATTTTAATAAAAATTTCACAGATTGTTATTATTTTGATTAATAATTCAAATGCCATCTAAAGCTTTTTCAAATTCAAGATTTTATTGTTATCGATCCCATGTGTATATCGGAAACGGGATTAGTTATCGAAAATCGAAAACAAACTTGTACTGCCTAGGGATTAGGAGAGCTTAAGTTCGAAATCTGGAGTCTCTAGCTCTTATAGTCTCTGAGATCGACGCGTTCATACATACAGACGGACAGACGGACAGACGGACATGGCTATATCGACTCGACTGTTGATGCTGATAAAGAATATATATACTTTATGGGGTCGGAGATGCTTCCTTCTGCCTGCTACATACTTTTGCACAACTTCATGATACCCTTTTTTCCCATTTTTAATGGGATCAGGGTATAAAAATTACTTGTCAAACAATAAGTGAAGTAAAACTAAACACAAGCATATCATTAGCCCCTAGCAAACTTTGTCCAACGGACAAGTAACTTTACATACATAATTTTTCCAAAAATTTTGACATGCTCTTACGCCGAACATTCCTTAAGGATTGTCAAAGCGAGATCAACTATGAAGACGAGTTTGTTAGACTTAATAATTTTCAATTTTTATTTAAATATAATTACAAAAATAAAAGAGATGAAAATAAAGACCCACCATTAACAACAGATGTGCATATAGCATATGCATTAGAAAACGTATTAGCGGAAAGAAATTAATTCAGATTAGAACATCTAAACAGAGAAGAAAAATTAGCGTTAACTAAAGTTTTGCTTAAGTTTAGCGATATACAAAATAGAGAGGGTGTAATAATTTGGCTTTCACTAATACTGTTAAGCATGTTATCAATACAATAATCAATACAGGAATCTGTTATAATAAACCGTACAGATACGCACAAAATTTTGAAGAGGAAGTTAACAAACAAATGAAAGAAATGATGCAACAAGATGTCATAAGACAATCCAATTTAGCGATAAATTTTCCATTCCTGTAATGGACGAAATATTAGACATAGACAAACTAGGAAAATGTCAATATTTCACAACTATTGATTTATCCAAAGGCTTCCATCAAATTCAGATAGACAAAAAATCGATAGCAAAACCAGCATTTTCACGAATGCCATTCGTGTTGAAGTTTGCACCAGCAACATTTCAATGTTGTATGAACAACCTCTTAGGAGATCTAATTTACAAAAATCGTCTAGTTTACATGGATGACATAATAGTGTATTGGGTTGTTATTAGGGCTACCAGACTTACTAGTAGTTACATTTCGTGTTGCTTAGCATAACTTAATTTTAACACCTCTTCTCAACACAAATGTTCTTCAATAGAAATTTCATTATAAACTTTTTGACACACAATACTTTTTAGACCTATCATGCTTAACAATTTTTTGAGTTTTTGCTTATTTTGATTTTTTGTGCAAATATCTGCTATCATATTTGTTGTATCGACATACTTCAAAACAATTTCATTAGTTCTCTTATAAAATGAAATCTTATATCGATATGTTAACTTCATGCATGATACATATGATTTTTAGCCAATTTTTGTGCGCTTGATCAGTATTTAAGCAACCAATTTCTTTTATTATTCGTCTTAGATACACCGCTTCTTTTGCTGCTGAAGCCAACGCCATATATTCCTCCTCTGTACTGCTTAAGGCCACTGTGTTTTGCTTGTGCGACTCCCATGAAAAAGCCGTTCCAGCTAGGAAGAACATAAATCCGCCCCAACCTGCGACGGTAAATCCCTCTGTTTGTTTGCCAGTTTTCGTGTAGTGCAATTTAAGATCCTTAGTTCCAAATAAATATCGCACTATGTGTTTAGCGCCAGCATCATTCTCACTCGTCGGGTTTTTATTTTTCTGCGATAACTTACATACTGAATGAAGTATGTCCGGCCGTGTTGATATTGCCAATTACATCAAGCTGCCAATAAATGCCTGATATTTTGTTGCGTCCACAAGTTTAGAGTGGTCTTTAGATTGAGTTTGATATCCTGCATCCAACGGTGTTGCCACTGACCTACAGTTTTGCATGTTGTATTGATGCAGTAATGTATCGATATACTTTGTTTGACACACAAACACATCGTCAGTATCTTCAGATCGCTTTATTTCAAAGCTTAAAAAGTCCGTAGCTTTACCCTTATCGACTGACTTAAACTGTTTACCTATGTATTTCTTGATTGCAAAAAAGTCCCTCTTGCTCTTGCTTGCTATTAACATGTCATCGACATAAACTGCAATTATGTTTATTTTGCCTTCAATATGCAATGTATATAAACATGGCTCGCTACTACATGGAACAAATCCATAATTTCTTAAAGCGTCATCCAGTTTCGCGTTCCTTTCGCATCCAGACTGTTTCAAACCGAAAATAGTCTTTTGAAGTTTGGCAACTCGGCTTGGATATTTTATACTGTAAAATTCCCCAGGTTGCTTCATATATATCTCATCAGTTAGTTCACCATTTAAATATGCTGTGCATACGTCCATTTGATGCATGTGTAGTTGAAATTCTGCTGCAAGTGCGAATACTATACGTATTGTTGCATAACGTACAACGGGAGAGTACGTTTCTTCATAGTTAACGCCGTACTGTTGGCTGCATCCCTTTGCAACTAACCTCGCCTTGAATCGATCTATTTTGCAATCTGAGTCCCGTTTCAAGCTATATACCCATTTACATCCGATAGTTTTCTTTCCAGGAGGTAAGTCAACTAATGACCATCTGTTATTAGCAATCAGCTAGTCGTACTCAAGCTACATCGCTTTTTTCATTCACCCCCTTAAGGGCTACATAGAGCTATCTTAACGTTGTCGCGAAATTTCACCCTCTTCTATTGTCTGCATAACGTTAAGTCTATTTTTCTGTTTTGCCGGTCTACCTGGTGCTTTGCTTTTTTGATTCCCCATCAATAAGCTTTCTTCGAATCTTACATCCCGTTTAAGAACTACCTTATTTTTTTCTGGATCATATAGTCTATAACGTTTTGTTGCTGTAATATATATATTGCGTTTTTGTGTTTTGTCAAGACCTATGGCTAAACAGCCGAATGTTCTTAAATGTTTTACTACTGGCTTTCTATTAAACCAAACTTCGAATGGTGTTATTCTCTAATGCTATTGTTGTTGTACGATTCCTAATATATAAAGCACATGAACATGCCTCCACCCAAAAATTTTCTTCAAGGCCTGCACGTACTAACATACAACGGGCCATTTCTACTAATGTACGATTAAAACGTTCCGCCACTCCGTTCTGTTGCGGTGTGTGGGGCACTGTAAGCTGTTGTTTGATTCCTTCACGCTGTAGATACTGTTTAAAATCTTTGTTAACATATTCACCGCCATTGTCGCTCCTGAGTGTTTTTATTTTATGGCCTGTTTGTTTTTCGACATACGATTTGTAGTTTTTAAAATGTTCGAAGACTTCACTTTTATTTTTCATAAACCTATTGTGCCATTTCATCACATTATCGACACACGATATATAAATTGATTCTATCAAATTTTGGAATAAGTACAATCCGTTTTCTTTATGTGCAAATATCACCATTTCGTTATCCGCTTTTATTTTAATATTGGCTCCTTTGTTATTAAGGTTTATCTGAAGACAAATAAAAAGTTCGTTTGTAAGTTCGGTACATATAAATCGTCTTTTAATTTAAATACCGAGTATTTAGTTTTAACACGCACGATCCCGATTCCAATTGCTTTTATTGTTTCATTGCCCGCGACTAGCACGCTTTGTTGAGTTTCGGTATACTCAATAAAAACCGTACGATTGTTACACATATGAGATGTGGCGCCACTTTCGACGCACCATACATCGTGACGCACATTTTTACCAGACGCGAAAAGATCACTATTAGGTGACACACACACATACGAGCGTTCGTTTTGAGTTTTCTTTTATTGTTTCGGCGTCTGTTCATCACTTTGCTGATTATTGCTGTATTTGCTTTGGCGACATGCTGCTGCAAAGTGACCGCGCTTCCCGCACGCATAGCATCTACCGTTATTACTGTTTCGTTTTTGTTCTTTTTTGCGAGTCTATTTTTGTTTTACCATGTATTACGAAATTTTCGTAAGACTTTGGTAAACTTGATAACAATATTATAATTACAATATTTCGTCACTGAGCGAAACATTCCTTTTTTTTAGTTTATCAATTACACTTTCAAACTCATTTACATACGTAGCAATGTTCTCACTGTCTATGAATTTTGTATTTAATAACTTTTTATATAAAGACACTTTTTTTGCTGGTCCCCTTGGCTCATGTATTTCATTTAGTCTTTGACAAGCCTCTGCAGATTTATTGCAGTTTTTTATCTATGCAATGTAATTGTTGCTAATGCCTTTTGATCAGCCTTTTCCCAGTTGCCGCTATCTCTTTCTGGCTTTATTTCAACACCACTTGCTATTATCCATTCATCAGCATGAACAAGCACACTACGCATTTGGACACACCAAATATCATAGTTTATCTCATCCAGCTTGTCTATTGAATATAAGTTGTTCGCCATTTTCTCCGCGGAAATTTTGACACACAAAAATTATTTATCGGACACACCAATCACCGCGTACGTTTTTGACAAACAAAAATTATTTATTGGACACACCAATCAACGCGTATTACTTTCGTTTATTTTCAACGCGACGCAAGTCCTCTACGTCTTACTTAATCTCTGGGCCCATAACCTGTTGTGGTTAATTCTGTGGATTAAAGACTTCAGCTTCATCCCCGATGAAGGTCGTGGCATGCCGACGTGTAATACGTGCGTTGATAAAAATATCAGAGAATTTTTTTACCTGGTGAAATATATGCTATAACCTTCAAAATGCAAGTAACTTCGCGTCCATAAAGCAACGAACAATTGAAAACAGTTTAAAATAAACAATATGCCATTTAATTAAGATGTAAAATAAATATTTCCCGCCCACTATACTACTATACAAAATAAAAACTTTGCATTATTTGGCTATATAAAAAAAAAACAAAAATAAATAAATAAAATAAAATAAATAAACAAAAAAAAACAAAACAAAAACTAATTAAAATAAAATAAAATACACAAAAATGAAAATATAAAAAAAATAAAATAAAATAAAATAACCGAATAACTAAGAACTTAAAATTTTTAAATAAATACCGGATCAGAAGTTTCTGGCGATACATTTTTTTAATATCATTTTTTCATGTTGAGTTGAACGACTTATAAAAAAAATATATAGAAAATTTTTTAGCACTTTAGTTTTGTTTACGGAATTCTTTTTGTTTGAAATTATAACAGTATTATATGGGAAAATTTTTAAAAATTGTTAAAACTCAAGAAAAACAAACCCCAGTGAGTAGAGCTACCTTTTAACAAATAAACAAATGAATAATAAATATAATCTAGATATAGGAATATGTTGGAAAAGAATAAAATGAATTATAATAACCTTGTACGTTAAAATGAATCAATAAGTTTTTTTTGTTGGGAGTCGTGCAGCGAAGGGATGTAAGAAGTAAGATTTAGTAGGTCGTTTGGTTTAGGGAACCTTACTCAAATAATGAATTGGAATGTGAGGATCATGGTAGGGTGGGCAAAAGCTATGACCACAACATCAGTCCATCGCAGCCAAACGACGAAGGTGGAGTGTCGCCTCCAATACCTTATGTGAGAAATATCGCGAGTCCTGTCCGTCCGTTACATCACCCGTTCCCCTTTTAGGCAAATTACTATTGTCCGCACGCGATAACATATTAATAATAGTGAGCACCGCGAGTCTGTAAAACAAGAAACAAGAAATTGGAACCTGCCCCCATCTACCGATCACACAGCCGGAGCCAGCGCGTGCTCCCCTTCTTGTAATACGAAAATAACATCTACTCGGCGCCCAATGTGGGGCACCCGAAGGTCTAGTTCGGTTAACCCCAACTTTAGGTAGAACAAGGGACCAACATCTCACCCTCACTTAGTCGACCAAAGCTTTTGAGTTAGCGCCACCTATAGCTAATCAGCTGATTAGGTGAGCGCTGATAAATATCGAAATGCAACACTTGCTACTTTCGGGCTGCAACCGATCGCGAGATGGGGCTTCATCCCCGATGCCAGTCGGGGCCTCTCTCTCTCTTGATCTGATCGTCGAAGCATCCAGTCGCGCCCATAAATCTCGTTCTGTTTTTTTTTTATTGAAAACGAAATACCTCGTGGCAACATATGGAATAACACCCTTAATGTCGGTCGGCAAGGATAAAAGTTACCCATAGGCCTTTCGGTTGGGAAAATCGTTTTTTTTTTTAAACAATACTTTTGTTGCTGCCGAAAAATAAAAGAGAAAAAAAACTGTGCGCTAAGCTGCGAGTGTGTGACCACATAACCCCTTTCGGACGTTAAGTGAAAAATGTGCCGCAGCAGTCCCGCTAAAACTGTGTGCTTCGCTACGATAGACATAATGGCAGTGAAATCGCCCAAGAACTAAGTAAATCAAAAATCAAACAACAAAAAATGAAAGAAAAAACAAGAAAATCCCCTATGTACTACCCCCACGAGGATTTGAACATCGGACCGCATTCCGACTTGAAAAAAATGTGCCGCAGCAGTTCGGCTAAAACTTTGTGCTTCGCTATACATAATGGCAGT